>CM062818.1:1022557355-1023157355 GCA_031772625.1 Pinus tabuliformis | reverse complement strand
AGTGTCTTCTGTAGAGAGGTTTGTGCCTCCTATAGGACTACTTTCATTCCATCAATTTGATCCTTTCCTTCCAGGTGGAGGTCTTAGGACTCCCTCTCTCGTATGTGATGGAGATTTTGGAGGGAGATTCCTCCTTTGTCACAGTAGGTGCATCCTCAATGATAATGGGTTCTTTTGATGGTGGTTGGGGCTTGCCCACCTTAATTCTAGTGCTCCTTCAGGCTTTGAAATACATAGATGTTTGTCTTTTCCTGTTCCCCTTTTTCTTAACTGGAGTGCTAAATGTAGCAAGAATGGTTGTTGCTTCCCTTGCTAGTGTCTCAGGAGACACTTCTTCTTGTTGTTCTTCTTCTTCATCCTCTGGAGTTTTTCTTGTGTCTGTTGTTTCTGTTTTTGTTTTTTCTGTCTTTGGTGGTGTTTTCTCCTTTTCTTGTTAAGTTTTTGCCTTCCCTGTGGCAGTCTTTTTCTGAGCTTTCTTGGGCTTCTTCTTCTTAGCTTTTTTTCTCTTCCTCTTCTCTTTTCTGCCTTAGGTTCAACTGTGGTTTTGCTATGTTTCTTCTCTTCTTTCTATTTTTCCTGTTTTTCTTCTTCTACTTGAATATTTTGTGCTTCCTCGTGGGTTTCCTTCTCAAGTTCCTCTTTCTGCTCCTCCTCTTCACTGCCAGATGGGCTAAAGTCATCAGTAAGAGTTTTGATGTCATCTTATCTAAACATATTCCTGAAAATTTCCCAGGATATAGAGATGGTGTAGGTGTGGAGAGCATCCTATACCAGTAATTTAATAAGCCCATGGTGGGCCAGTTGGTTTGGAACCCCTGCATTCAACTTGGTGCCACATTCTATCAAAGATTGGAGGAGGAAATATGGGAGACTGAGTTTTCTAGCTGCAGGCAGGTCCATTCCATATCTTAATTCATGCAATAATCTAAAGTGATATCCATAGACTATACTATATCTCCCTTCACAAGAGATATATTTCAAGATCTGGTAGCTGACCTTACCCCATGGATGATGTATACCTGTTCTTCTGACCCCATTCTTATCCTCTACAGGATGTTCATCAGGCTGAAAAAATGTCTTTTTAGCAACCTGTCCTAGTGGTTTCTCTTCTTTGCTCCAGGGGAGTTCAAGTGGAAGATCTATGACTCTGCTGATGAATTTTGGTGTAAGCTCTGTAGTCAAACCCCTGAAACTGATTGTAGCATGGGTTTTTGAATGTGATCTTAAGGACATTAAAAATTCCTCTATCACCTCCTCATCATATCCATGAATTTTCTCAAAGAAAGGCATCCAGTTTTCCCTGGTGAAGAGGGCTACTACTTCTGGGTGTTCATGTAATTTGTTGGAGTTCAAAGGCTCCTTTCTCATAAAACCTCTTGTCATGGTGTGTAGGGACTGCTAGAAATGTTCAGGTCAGGCAGAAGGCAACAAAATTTCAAATCTAGAAATAGAGGAATAGTTGAGGTTTGTCTTTATGAAACCAGAGAACGAATTTTTCATGTTTCTATTTTTCACAACAACAAATTTCAATTTTTCCTCCCTTCAAACCCTGTTCTCAACCTGAATGTACTTCTCAGGTTTTTTCTTTTGTTGAGGAAATCAATATTTTGACAAAATAGAGAGTATATAAAACAATGCTTTTATTCTTTCACAAAATAAATGGGCTTCCAAATGCAAATTCACACTTTTCGCAGGCTTGATTTTCTATGATTGCACCTCTTCTTTACAGGAGAATACAGGGAAGAAAAAGACAGACTTTTAGTGTAGAGAATAAAATGGAGAGACTGTATGGAATTCAGAAAAACACAGGCAGAATTTTGAGCTCACTTTCCTGTCCTTTTTCAACCCAGTACTTTGCTTCTAATCCCACCACCTTGTGTAGATATATCACATGCAGAGTAGGTTTCTGAGCCTACCTCTTTTCAAGCTTGAATTTGGCAAAAATTCTGAATTTTTCCTCTGCAGAGCTGCTCTCTGGCCTTCCTATAGAAAGGCTCCTGTAGACGATGTTCTCGCTCCTGTAGAATGCGATAGTGCTCCTGTAGAGCCCAATAAGCGAGAGGGTTTTGAAAAAATGGTAGAGAATGACTAGTTTGATGTTTTGAAGGTGGTCGGTGAGTTGCTGTAGTTGAGAACTCGTCGACGCAAATGAAAACAAAAGGTGGTGGAGGCTTTGACTGTAGTGTACTTAAGCTGATGGCGTGATCTGCGGTGACAAGGTGAGGTGGCAGGATGGGTACGTTATCCCCATCCGGACCATTGGTCCTACTCCAGTGTCATAATGTAGTTTCATGTCGCCTGCCCACCATCATATCCATCATTCCCATTATATGCCACCACCACTACTGGTTCAGAGTTTTTTCTTCCCGGGTTGATGGACCACACGTGCTGACTACATCTACTGAATTGTTGTTTGAATTAGACGAGGCTCGTTTGAACTCAGCGAGGGTGGTTTGAACTGAACGAGGGTGGCCAGTTAGCTGGCCACTGATTTCATTTAATCGTGGCCATCTCAATGGTTCATGAAGTTCCTAAATAATATTCATGCAACAGAGGAATGGGTTTAGCCACTTACCTGTTAGTTGCTACCATGCTCTGCATGCTTAGACTTTGGCACTTCGTTTTTTTTTTTTATTTCTACTGCTGTTGGTGATCATGGCCTCTGAACTGGTGGCTTATGCTAGTGATTCTTTGATCAAGCTCTACTCCTTGCACGTTGCATACATCTTAGCTACACTGACCCTGCCTCTGGAGCTTGTTTTTTAAAGGGATCAATTGCTACAGGAATCCTGCAGGAATTCCTGTAGCTGCTTCTCCCTCTAAAATTTTAGGCTGATGCTTAAGCAGGGACTCAAGAGAAAACTGAAGAAGGTTCTGAATGAAAGAAATAACAGCTGGAAGGCATTAGGTAAGAAACAAGTGAATATTATTGTTGTTTTATTCATCATTTTTTTGTTTTTAAAAAACAAAAGAAACAGAATTCTGTGGAGGGAAGAAAAAGCGAGTGGAAATGTGGGTGTGCAGGGATGGAATGGAGAATTAGGAGGATGAATGGTGGCAAGAAGGTCCACAGGCCTTCTGGACAAATTTGTAGCCCTCAGATTCTTTTCTAAACTCAATTTTGAGCTCTCTGTAGTTTCTACAAGAGCCTCCTATAGAATGCACAAAGTTTCCTGTAGGATGCAAAATTTTCAGAACAAGCGAGACCAAGGCCTAGGAAAAAATAGTGGTGATGGAGGAATGAAATATCAAGGGTGTATGCAGCCTGGCCATGTCCTTTTTCTCTTGTGTGACCCTCCTGCAATCTTCAAGGCATTCAAAAGAAGTTAGGTTTTTTCTGTTTTTCTTTTTTCTTCTTTTTTTTTAAGAGACAGTTGGGGTGCCTCCAGGAGGTTTTCACCCTCACTACCTACCCTAGGCGCCTCCAAGAGGTTTCCACCCAGGGATCTTTTATTCTTTTCCTTTTTTTTATTTTTTTTTTACTTAGGGTGTGGGTGGAGTGGAGGTAGAGACCTGCTCCACTACCAACACTGTTTTTCTCAGATTCTCAATGAATTCCCTTGGAAAGGGGCTTCCTGTAGATCTTCAACCTATGCCCATTGATGAGCATGGGGATGGCTTCTTCGTCAATGGTCTGGATCAGGACTGAACCATTGTCATTGCATTTTTCTACTATGTATGGTCCCAGCCATCTTGTCCTCAGTTTGCCCTTGAAATCTTTATATCTTAAGTCATACAGCAATGCCCAATCTCCTTGCTGGAATTATTTTTCTTTGAGGTGTCTGTCATGCCATATTTTTCTTTGAAGTTGGACTACCTCTGAGTGGACAAGAGCCTGTAATCTTTTTTCATCCAATCCATTTAGCTGAAGTAACCATTCCTTTTGTGCATGGTTGAGATCTAGGTCCAACTAAGTTGTCATCCTTAATGTGTTATATTCGAACTCTATTGACAGCAGAGCCTTCTTCCCATAGGCCAGCTCATAGGGTGTGAACCCTATGGTGGTTTTCCATGTGGTGTTATAGGCCCAAGTGGCCTCAACCAATCGATCTGCCTAATCTTTTCTGCTGCTACTCACTACCTTAGTCAAAATCCCTTCCAAAGCTCTATTAGTGACTTCCACCTATCCATTTGCTTGCAGATGATAAGGGGTGGAAGTTTTGTCCTTAATATTGTGATGTGTGAGTAGGCCTTCAATAAGATTGGAGGTAAACTGACTCCCTTGATCTGTGACTAACTCTCTTATATAGCCAAACTTGTAGAAGATATTTCCCTCAAAAACTCAGCTACTTTTTCTTCTATTGCTGCCTTGATCACCTTTGTTTCTGCCCATTTTTTCAGATAATTAGTACACACAATGATGTAAGTTTTTGTTTTGAAGGAGGGTTAACAGGACCCACAAAGTCCATGCCCCACTTCTCAAATGGCTCGAAAGTCACTTGAGGTTGCAAGGGCATCTCATCCCTTGGAGTAGGTTTCCCCATCCTTTGACATTAGTCACAATGGCTGATATATCTCCTGACATATTGATGAAGAGTGGGCCAATAGTAACCTGCTTGCAGAATTTTGAAGGCAATCCTCTTTGTTGCAAAATGGCCCCCACAAGGCCCAGCATTACAGGTTAAGAGAATGTCAAAAACTTCCTCCTCCCTGACACATCGCCTCAAAATCTGATCTGAGCCAAGTTTAAAAAGATTTCCCCCAATCCAGGTGAATGGGGCACTTTTCCTCACGATCTTGCTCTTCTCTTTTGAGGACATGTGTGGCAGAAACTATGTTGAAACCAACTAATTTGCTATATCAGCAAACCATGGAGAGAGTACTGAAATAGAAAATAGGTGTTCATCTGGAATTTGATCATCCACCATTCCTTTTTCACTTGCAAGTAGATCTAATCTAGACATAAAATTAGCAACAACATTTTCCTTACCTGGTTTATCAACAATGGTCAAATAAAATTGTTGTAATAAAAGTAACAATCTAGTAATATGAGCATTTACATCTATTTTATTCATCAAATACCTAATTGCATCATGATCAGTGTGTACGAATGTTTGATAGCCTGTGATGTAGTGTTTGAACTTATTTAGGGAATGGACTACAGCTAGTAGCTCCTTTTCGGTTACAGTGTAGTTTAATTCTGCCTTGGACAAGTTTTTACTAACAAAATATATGGCACCAAGGTAGCTTCTCATCAACTTGCCCTAAGGTTGCTCCTATCACTTTTTTCAAGGCATCGGTGTGAATGTGGATAGGTAGGGCCCAGTTTGGACCTCTCAAAATTGGGGCAGTTACCAGTTTACCTTTCAAGGCATCCAGAGCCTCTTGACAGTTGTCAGTCCATATGAACTCAGCATATTTTCCCAAAAGACGAAACAATGGAGAGGCTAGCTTACTAAAATCCTTGATGAATCTTCTATAATACCCTGCTAAGCCTAGGAAACTCTGAATATCTCTTACCTTTTGAGGAGGTGGGACCCTTTGGATGATAGCAATCTTGTTGGGATCCATCTGTAATCATTGCTGAGAAATTGTATGACCTAGCACAGTCCCTTCAGTCATTAGGAATTCACATCTTTCAGGACTGAGGGACAGGTTCATTTCAATACACTTGGCTAAAACTTCTCCTAGGTTAGCCAAAGCTTCTTGGAAGTTAGAACCATAAGGGGTAAAGTCATCCATATAGATTTCCACTGAATCATGAACCAGTTCAGCAAATATGCTCAGTATTGCTCTCTGGAAAATGGCAGGAGCATTGCACAACCCAAAAGGAAGGACCCGGTAGGCAAAAGTACCCCAAGGAAAAGTGAAAGTGGTCTTATCTTGGTCTTCCGAGCTAATTTGGATCTGGTTGTACCTGCTAAACCCATCTACGAACGAGAAGAACTTCTTCCCTGCTAGGCCATCTAACACTTGGTCTATGAAAGGTAAAGGGAAATGGTCCTTCTTGGTGTCTTTGTTTAGTTCCCAATAATCTAGACAGATTCTCCACTTCCCATTTCTCTTTGGCACTAGCACCAAAGGAGAGACCCATTCACTGTCAAAAATTGGGTAGATGAATCCTGCATCCAACAAATTTTGTAGTTCTTCTTTGATAATGTCCTTAAGGGCTGGATTCATCCTCCTTTGAGGTTGCCTGACTGGTTTACAATCTTCTTTAATGTAAATGTGATGAGTACAGACTGAAGGGTGGACTCCCTTCATCTCCTTATAGCTCCAAGCAAAAGCATCCAAGTGGTTTTTCAATAAGCTACATAGTTCTTTCTCCTAAGAGGTGGATAGGCATGAGTTGATCTTCAAGGTTCTTTCTGGGCCAAATTCCACATTCTTAACTCAGAGAGAGGTCGGATCAGCCACACAGCGATCAACTAAAGGATTGGCTTGGGTTTCTTCCACCAGCTCTTCTAATGGCAACACACTGGGGGTGGATTTGGATCAAGTTCTCAATAAGATCATCCTCGATTTGTGGAAACCCCATGATAGCTTCCACTATGCACAATGGTGTGGAATAGACTTCATCCTCATCTTCCTCCTCCAACCAGAGAGGTAAATCATGTTCTAACAGAGGTTGGGCAAGAGGATATAGGACTAGCTATTTGGACATATGCCCGTTCTTGATTTTCATGTTCCCAACTCGACAACTGATGTAGGCATCTGCAGTAGCCAACTAGGGTCTTCCTAGGATGAGAGGATACCCAGTGAGCTTTTCCTTTGGCTGGAGAACCAAGAAATCAGTAGGGTACTCCCAGGAATCAATAGAGACCATTACATCTTCCACAATCCCCTCAAGGGTCACGATGGAGTGGTCTGCTAGCTACAGTACTTTTGTGGTCTTTCTTAGGGAACCCTGAAGGTTGAGCTTGAGCATAGTGTCCTTGGTCATCACATTAATGGCAACCCCTAGATCAATCAGGGTATGGGGGATTACGGTGCCATTTATGTGGACATCGACTACAGGACTCCCAGGGTCTAGATATTTCAGACAGATTACCTACCCCAACATCAGGTCAGACAGTTGTCCTATGACATTGATAGTTGGAGCATCTCTCCTGCACCTACTAGGGTGCCTGAAGCACTTCACCTTGATCATCTTGTTGTATATAGGCACATCTTTTATGACTTGGAGAAGTGGTATATTTACACAACTATTTCAATTCTCCCAAAAGTTTAGTTTCTTCTGGGGTCGGTTGTGTGGTTCTAGTTAGTATCTCAGGAAAGGGTGGAATGGCTCTTGGTTCACTTTCTTGTTTTTCTCCCTCATCCTCCTTAGGAGGAGGTTGGCTATTTGGGAGAACCTTCCCAGATCGTAGGTTAATCTCCTAAATCTCCACATCATAGGTTGGGCATGATGTTTCTCCAGTATATACCTACTGGGCCTGTCTGTTATTCGGGTTCAGGTTCAGTTGAGCAGGTATCTGGGGTTGTCTTGGTGGAGCAAGAGGTAATGGTTATGGTTGAGTAGGTGGTGGAGGCAAAAGAGTAGGAGGAGAGTTGTACTGGGGTCTCCGCCCCTGATGAGGTGCATTCCACTAAGGCTGTGGCTAAGCATAAGGGTGAAACGAATGAGCAACTAGAGGAGCATGGTATTGAGGAGGATACGACCAAGGAGGGGGTGTGGAACAGGAAGGATGAGAAGGGGGACCCCAAGAAGGCATGGGAGTGGCTTGATTGGGGCTATAATAAGTCTAGGATGTCCTTTGCATTCTCTGTTGGTAAGGTCTGGGTCCATGTGGCCTCCTTTGGTTCATGAAAGAGAGTGGTTCAGTGGCTCCTTCAGCCCCTTGATATGCAGCTCTAATTCCAGGCAAGGAAGCGCACTGATTCGTAGGATGGTATTCTTCACAGACTAAACACACTTCTATAGAGTGCAATGGACATTCGTTTCTAGGATGATTTCTAGTGCACCTGGGACAAAAGATGGCCAAAGCCCTCTCAGCTTCCTCTTGTTTCCTTTTGATATGCAAGGTATCCATTTTCATGGCAAGAGTCTACCTCATCTCGCTTTTGAAATCTTCCAGCCGATTTTCAAGTTCATTTCTAAGGGATGAACTGGATGAGAATGTACTAGCTAAAGATTGACTTCCCCTGCCTCTCTTTCTACCTAACTAGAATGGTTTCTAAGCACAGTCTTTATGTCATCATAAGGCAGTTGGTAGATGTCTCCCCCAGCTAGAAAATGGAGGGTGTCTAGAAGGTCTTCAGGGACTCCTCTGAGCAGAACCAACTTCAGAGATTCAAAGTCAAGTGTGCACCTAGCCCTTTTATAATTGAGTTGAAACCTCTCTTCATAGTCTTCTAAAGATTCATCACATCCCATGGTCATTCAGAAGATTTCTTCCTTGGTATCCTTTGACCTAAAGTAGTCCTGGTATTTGTTGTTAAAGGCTTGCTGCATCTGAGCCCAAGTTGTGATATTGTTTCTAGGTAACCCCATGAACCAGCGCAGTGCTGCATTCTTGAGGGTAGAAGGGAACAGTTTCAACTTCTGCTTGTCTTCTGCATAGTCATAGGTTTGACAGAGAACAGAAAATTCAAACAAGAAGGTATCAATATCTTCGGTAGTCAGTCCATGGAAGGGAGGTAAGGCTGAAGGAATTATGTTTTTCATTTTTGTGTCCCCATTGGTCTCTCGGATAGGAAAGGTGCCTTCTATTCTTTCCCCATTTCCCTTAACGTTTCTGCTTTTAGCCATGGTCTCAGGAGGAATTGTCTCTTGCTCTTCTTCTGCTATAGGATCTTCGTATATCTCTGGAGGTTCACCTATAGGTTCTTCTGGATCACTTCCACCAAAGAAGAGAGAAGGGTGACTTAGTGATGTGGTGGGGGTGTTGGGTAGGAATTTTCCTGAATTGTCTCGGTTCCTACGAGGCATGAAAGGAAATCTCTTTTTGGGTGATTTTTTTTTTCTACTTGTACCTACAAAACTGAAATGGATTGAACAACAAATTGCAACTAACTGAAATGAAGCTTGCTGAAATGAAATTGCAGAATGGAAATGAAAGCAGGAAATGACTAATCTACTTTGCTGGAATGGAAATTGCAGGAATGAAATCAAAGCAGGAAATGCCTAATATACACTTGCTAAAATGAAATTGTAGAATGGAAATGAAAGCAAGAAATGCTTAATCCACTTTTTCAGAATTGAAATTATAGAATTGTAATTGCAGAATTAAAATGAAACAACTACTCTACTTTTGCTGAAATAAACTACTTAGCAGTTGTAGTAGAAAATAGAAGAAAGCAGTAATCACAAAATATTATGACGCTTCCCCGGCAATGGTGCCAAAAAGAGTGGTGAGCTTCAGTAATGCAGCAATAGTGCTGCAACTCCTGGGGCTTCCTTCTTTACTTTTAACAACCCAGTAGTTCATAACAAACTTGGAAGCGACGGTGTTGTATGCACAAGTACTAGCTCTTACTGCAGGCTATCACTTGATCAGCTGGCACAAGTTTGCCAGGAGCTTAAGCCAACTTCTATGAGTTCTCAAAAGAATATTTAACTGTGATGAAAGGAAACTAACTCTACAAGGGGTTGTTCTACTTGCAGAAAGATAAGGAAAACTGAAATGAAATGCAAACCCTAGTAAACCCTAGCAAACCCTAGTTTACCCACTAACCCTACTTTTGCAAAAAGAGATGGAAACCACTGAAATGGGTGCCATTGACTACTAAAAAGGTAAATTGAATTTTTTCAAGCTACTTCTAATGAGAAATGAGAATAAATCATCTTTTGTACTTTTGAGTATTTTTATGTGGAATTATTATGCTTGTGATTTGACTAGTTGTGACTGTGCAGAGATTTGGTGGCAAAGGAAAATGGAGTTGGCTTTTGCAGAGGGTGAGGAAGGTGTGGAGAGGTCCTAAGAAGCCCCTAGTAGCCTTCTGAAGACTTCCATTGCAATCAGACTTCGAAAAATCACTCACAAGAAATTCTACAGGAGGCTGCAGGGGATCTACTGGAGGTTCTAGAGGAGGATCTACAGGAGGAAGTTGAAAGTGGTTTTTGGAGGTTTGAAGGTGGAAAAATGATGGGAAAAAGGAAATGAAGGTTGGATGAAGGTTTTGAGGGGTCTATAACGTTTCAAGGAAGATCAGGGATGAATGAGATGGTTGGATTTTTTCAAAGGGCAAGAAAGCAACTTTATGGAAAAATGTAGAAATTAGGGCAGATTGGCAAAATGTGGCAAATGAGTTGGGAAATCTAGGAGAAGTGAGCTGGTGCTGGCTATTTTATGGAGGGATGATGAGCTGGGATGTCCTGCAAGGGATCTGCACATTTACTTCTCGAAACTGACCAAATCAAGAACTAAAAAATAGAGTTTTGTCTAGCTTAACCTAATTTCTGACCTAAAACCAGAAAATGTTGAACAGTATATTAGGGATAGAAAAGCATGCGAGAAAACTATGATAAAAGGACATGAACTGATCTAAGCAAGTGAATATGAAAAAATATCAACTTTTCCAAATCAAAGTATCACACTAGCAGTTGCATGAAAGAGCAAAAACTATGTTTTTGGTGGCAACAGTAGTGCCTTGACCTCAAATCATGGTCCCAAGAAGGGAGAAAGGAGATCAAGACTTGTTGTTGGCCTTTTTGGATCTTTTTCTGTCATTGCAGCAACTTACTTAAGTGACTTGAAACAAAAACAACTCTTCTAACCATCAAAAGCAACCTAATTTAACAAAGCAAGATGAACCTAAACAACAGAAAGTATCTCATGAATGAAAGCAAAAACATATAAATATACAAAGGAGGTGTTGGGCAGCTTGGGTTGGGCCCTAACCCAAGAGCTTCAGCCCTCTGGAAAAGATCAGTGCTAGCTCAAAACTTGGTTCACCTACATTATCAAAAATAGCAGTTACATCACATAAACTATCTTCAAAAAGAGCTCGAAAATGAGCTAAGTACAAGGCTGCACAAAAGTGCGAAAATATACTAAGAACTGGCTAACCTACTAAGGCTCGAAGCCTTCTTATTTATACAAATTGGGACTCCCAACAGTCCTCCTAAAATTAAGGAACTCGGCTTCCTAGAGCTGAAGATAACAGCAGTCATACTTGACTTGCTCGGCTGCCCCTTGGAATAATCAATGTGGGCCTTTGTACTCCGAACTGCTGATGGAGGATTCAAGGAAAGGGGTCATTAATGAAGGAGACACCCCTCCTACAAGTCCTCTTCCTTGTTTCCTCGAGTTTGGTTGCCACTTTTCTCATAAATTCCTGGTCCTTGCCCAAAATTTCCCAAAAAATCTGCAATAAAAACTTATTAGACTACATGGCAAAGTGACGAACCCAATCCACTCTATTGACATAAATATATTCAAAAACATGCACAAAAATACTGAGAATGGTGGATTAAATCAAAATAAGAGGCAGAATGAGCCCATATAGTTACCCATTCTGGGGCTCATCAAGTTTCTTTACTTTCCTGGTCAGCCTCCACTCGTATTGCTAGTTCCTGTGTGGTATCAATAATGTCCACATGTTTTTTCTCATCGTTTACCTTCAGACCAGCTTCGCTCACTACTAATGGTTCTTGTTTAACAGCAACAGTGACCATCGACTCATGGATATTATCTTTCTCTTCCTCCGCTTGGCTGATTTCCTCCTCCACTAATGTTCCTGGTGAAACAGTAGTGTCAGCAAAGGGTTCTTGTGTATCCATTGCTTGATCATCCTCTGTGGCTTGTGCTGTCGCTGTTGCTGGTTCTTGTGTATCAGCAACATCCTTGACAAGTTCTGGTGTAACAGCTTCCCAGTTTTCTGTTTGAGTCTCCCTCAAGGTAGTATCTTCTGCATAGACTTTGAATCTGGCTTCCACCAACTTCTTAGCACAGGCTACACACATAGTTCCCAAGATTTCTCCCCTTCTAGCCCTATCCACAGCCTCTGACAAAGTATCCAGCCCTGGGGTTCTTGGTTCTGCCTTTCCTACTGCTAGTTGTTCCCTTAATCCCCTAATCTTTTTCTAAAATTTCAATTTTTGACAGCAAGGACTGGGTTTCACTCTTACCAGGTGAAGGAGGTTTCTTGGCTGAGCTTGCTCCTCGTCCTTCTGTTCGATTGCTTCCTTGTTCTTTCTCGACGTAGATGGGGACTCTAGGTGTCTATTGACCCTTATCCTTTGCTTCGGCCTTCTGTCACCAATTGGTTTATCAATTGACTTCTTTCTGATCCTCACTATCGAGGACTGTGGCTACTCCCTTGTTACCTCTAGAGTTTCCCCAACTGTCTCTGTTTGCCTTTTGCGAGTAGTCCTGGGCCTTTTCCACATGAACTCTTCCCAATTCTTGCCCTGTTGGCTCAAGGAATCTAGCACAATGAGTTTAATAAGGTCGTGGTTTTTAACACAGGTTTTTGGATGTGTAGCCATTTTCACAGCCGCGAACATGTGTCTAATATTTCCCAACAATAAATATGACAAGTTAATCCACTGTTGATGGTAGAGATGGTTCAACAATGGGAAATGGTAATTAAACACAATTTTTTCTCTTCCCTCAAAAGTAATGTACTTAATGAGGAAGAGCGCAGCATCTGCCCATGGCTAGGGGAGTGATAGCCTATCAATTCCCTTGCCCTTCTTAACCAACGAATCACTTTCCTGAAGAAAGTCCCCTTTTAGCGAGGGGTCATTAACCTTCTTGTTAAACCATCTCTTCCCTTCTGCTAGAAATCCTATTACTCTGGCAATAACTTTTTTTGTGACCTCCAATTTCAGTTCTCTGACTTCCGTCTGGTTTCTTTCCAGGTTCATTACGAATTCCATGGCCACACCCTTGTCCGATCCTTCCAATTTTTGGAATAATTCGAACTAGCCCGTGTCTTTGAAGACTTGGCATGCCTCAGGACAACCTTGCAAGGCTTCTGTAGTTCTTGGTTCATGCCATATCACTGCTCCACCGATTTCTTCTGCAATTCAATGTTGTTTCACCTTCTTATATTCCCTCCGGCACACACACTAGCTATTTCAACCTACAGTTCTACCTTCCTTCTCTTCGAGCACTCTGAATAGGGATTTAGTGCTTCCATCAGGGGTAAATGATAGGGTGGTAGGGTGGTGTAGGTGCAAATTTGGATTAATATTTGTCATGCATGGTTCATACAACTTAATGAATTTTTCTTTAATGGTGAGTCGTGGGGAGGTCTCGTCAATAGTGCCCTTACCCTTTTTGGTATGATTTTATATTAAGTAACAATAACTCCCGAGTCACATGCCTTAATAGTTGGAATTTTCCAATAATTACAAATCATGCGACAGTCATGTCACAACATGATTCGTTCCCCCCCCCCAACCTTAATTATGATAGCCGTCCTCAACCGTCAATCAGTCGTGTTAACTTACCATAATTACAAAATAAATTGAATGTAATATACCTCTTTGATGACGTACCTGGGTGACATGGGGCATGGTAATGGGCGGCGTGACATCGAATCATGCTCAGGAAACGGGACACACGAACTTAGATCTGCTGATGAGGCTCACAGTGATGTTTTTGTCATTTATTACAATAAAATATCTGGTTTATTCCTAAAAATTTGTCAGCTGTTACAGGTGTAACAGCCAAGACGACTAGTATATATTAATTTAATTTCTACAAAAAGATAAAGAAAAAAATATCGTGTAACAACACTTATCGTATGATACACTTTGAAGTAACAAATGTTGTTGCAAAGGGTGTAACAACACTTATCATATGATACACTTTGAAATAACAAATGTTGTTGCAGAGGGTGTAACAGCTGCCTCCAAGTGGTTTTCAACTGCTACAAAAAGTGTTTATCTGTGCCCAAAAAAGGTTTTCATAGCCAGATTATTATTATTATTATTATTATTATTATTATTATTATTATTATTATTATTATTATTATTATTGGAATGGTGTAACAGCCGCCACCTGGTGGTTTTCAGCTATTACACTTATTAGAAAAGTTAAAAATTTTGTAGCATAGGGGGCTTTCCCCTGTTCCCATAACCTGTAGATCCGAATTTGTGACAATGTTGACAAATGAACCCTTCGAGGTAATACAACCGGAGATGGTGCCCATTTGCAAGTAATGGTGTCCTTGCACTGTCAATGGTTACCAAATTTATAGTCCCATTTTCGAAGACTACATCTACCTCATAAGGACCTAGCCATCTGGTGTGGAGCTTACCCTTGAAGTCCTTAAACCTTGAGTCATATAAGAGAGCCCAATCTCCTTTCTGGAATTGTTTCTTCTTTATAAATCTATCGTGCCACTTAGCACTCTGCTACTAGATAATCTTTGTTTGTTGGATAGCAACCAACCATTTCTCCTCCAATTCATTGGGTTGATTCAATCTCTACCTTTTTGCTGTAGTCAAATCCAAATTGACCTACAATGTTGTCCTTAGTGTCTTGATTTCAAATTCAATGGGGAATACAGGGTTCTTGCCATACACAAGTTCATATGGTGAGAATCCTGTGGTGTTCCTCCATGTAGTCTTGTATTCCCATAACACTTCTGAAAGTTTTTCAACCAAATTTCTTCGATCACTGGCCATAGTCTTAGTAAGGATCCCCTCAATGACTTTATTAGTGCTTTCCACTTGGCCATTCATCTGTGGATGGTAAGGTGTTGTGATTTTGTGATGGATTTTACATTTCTCGACCAATTCTCGGATCTTATGAGATGTGAATCGCGGCCCTCCGTCTGTGACTATCTCCCTGGGGATACCAAATAGGACGAAGATGTGTTCGAACAGAAAGTATGAGATAGCCTGCTCGGTGGCTCTGGTTAGTGCCTTTGCCTTGACCCATTTTGTGACATAGTTAGTATAGACCAAGATGCAGGATCTCTGTCTAGATGAAGGATTGATTGGTCCTACAAAATCTAGAGCCCACTTTTCCAAAGGTTCTATGATGATCTGAGGTTGTAACAACATCTCATCTTATTGCAGTGGTTGGCCCATCCTTTGAAAACTATCACATCCATTCATAAACTTCTTAGCATCCTAAAATATTGTTGGCCAATAGTACCCTGTTGAAAGGACTTTGCATCCTGTCTGTTTATCTACGAAGTGTCCTCCGCAAGGTTCCTTGTGGCAGGATTTGAAGATATAAAAGACCTCGTCCTCTCTAACACATCGTCTGATCTAGAAATCAGGTCCAATGTGGTAGAGGTTCCCATCTATCCAAGTATATGTAGAACTTTGTTGTATGATTTTCTTTTTCTCCCTGGAGGACAAATACTGGGGAAACTTCCTTGTAGCAATATAATTGGCTATATCTGCATACCAAGGTGAGTAAGTAGAAATAGCAAAAATATATTCATCGGGGAAAGAATCTTCAGTAGGAGTGCAACTGTCATCAATAGTTAGCCTAAAAAGAAAGTCAACTACTACATTGTCTTTTTCAGGCTTATCTACAATAGTGATATCAAATTCTTGTAACAAAAATAACCAGCGTGTAATCCTACCATTTGTAATTGGCCTATTCATTAGAAATGAATGGAAGAATGGTTAGTGTGTACAAATACTTGATATTCGGTGATGTAATGTCGAAATTTATTAATGGCGTGCACGAATGCTAAGAACTCCTTCTCGGTCACTGTTTGGTCCCAACTTACTAAGGCAAGTTAAGCTCTTAATTCTTTTATCAACCCAGGAAAGTACACTTAGAGGTGCTTAGCTCAAATATATAGGTCTAGAAGGCTCTAAGATTCTAATGGTTACCTAATGTACTAAATTAACAGTGCTTTCTACAAAAGATCATTTATTATCCTTTTAAATCATTCAAACATCAATCTAAGAGAAACAAATCCTATGAAATTCTAGTTGCAGAATAACAAAAGTAGAGTGTTGATGATTGATTGTAATCCTACATTCCCTTACAAGAATATTTCTTCAAAGAATTTTTACAATCACAACAATCCAAAGTATTTTCAAATCACACAGTGAGTAAGATGAGCAATGTTGTAAACCAATATTAGTTAGATCTCTTACAAGAATCATTTACCAAACTGAAAATTGAATTTTAAAACTCCAATCTTAAATCACTTTGGAAATAAAACTAGAACTATCCTTCAAAACTAAAACTAGCGAACAAATCTGGAAGTTGTATGACAGCAACATGTAAATATCAATTTCAAGCTCAAAATTAGTTGAGTCTTCTTACAAGGCTCTCTCTTCACAACGAATTCAAGCTCTCTTAACTAATAACTCTGCTAATATATCTTTTAACTCCAAACATGAAATGACTAATTGCCAAATTCGAATTTGCAGCTAATAAGAAAAACAGAGCAAAGATAAAGTGTACCAGCAAAGTGGTGAGGGCCCTTCAGCACTCCACAAGCACACTATGAAATGATTCAGAAGAGTGTAGCTGCTAAATCTTGAAACATAAAATTGCTGAAGAAGTTTGTATTAAGTCTGGAATCAAAGCTACACAAGTTGTCTTCTCATATGTTCATAAAACCATTCCAAAACATAGTTTTCCCATATAGGTTATTTATCATGAATCCTCTAACAAAAAAAACTATTGTTTCTCCATATAATACTAAAAATATTCTATTAATTACATCCCAAGGAGGTCGAATTTAGGTCTGTTCCTCCATTTATGCAAAAATTCTAAAACTGGACAATATCTTGTGCACAAAAATCAGGAAAAAGTGATGAAGTGGCTAGGTTTGACCAGCTTTGACTAGACACTTGTTTTTTTCCAAAACTAAAAGGTAATAGCTGTTTCACCATCCTTGTACACTGTACTTTATGCCCATAATCTTCTAATTTGACCACCTATGCTGCAACATGTCAAACAATAAAGCAATCACAGGTTCTTACAACTTCCTGTGATTTTTCTGAAAATCGTCATTTAAATATAAAAATTTCAAATATTAATCCCAAGCTCAAAATAACGAAAATGAGAACATATGACTTAGTTTCTAAGGATTATTGTTGAATAATAAAGGTTAAATGGCCAAGAATGATAGTTAAAATATGAATTTGGAATGGAATGGACAGTAAAATTTAGATACCAACATCCTCCCGAACCTAAGAATTTGCATGTCCTCATGCAATCAACTCCTAACCTGTCAAGTGTTATCTTCTACTACTACCTCTGCCTCTGCTACTTCAAGTAGAGCATTTATCTTCATTTGTGCTTCATATTCCGTTTTCAGGATTTGATACTTGGTCTTAATTTCTTTCTTTTGTTTGTAAAGTTTGTATGCCTTCCTACAAATTTGTATTTTATAGGTTGAGAGTTTCGTAATTTTCTGCTTCAATTTTTCATTCTATGATTGAAGCTTTTTGCTTTGTATTTTAAGTGTCTCATTTTCTGCTTTTATTACTCTTTCTAACACTTCTGATTCCTTAAGCTCTTGTTGTAACTTCTCAACCTTTTTCTTCAATCTTCTTCTCTTTTTACCTGAAACCTATTGTTCATGTTGCTCTTTTTCCTTGTCTTTATCTTCTAGTCCCTGTACATAGTCATATTGTGCTTGTTGTAGGACATCATCTTCTTCCAAAACTTTCCTTTGCTGGCCAAAATTTCTTTTCCTAGATTTCCTTGTGTAAGCAGTACAAATTTTGTCTTGGTTGGCTCTTTTAGCATCTTCCCTCACCATTCTTCTTGTCCCGACACTGCTAGTGGATGGAATAGAATTGATTTGTCTAAATTATGAAAAATTTTCCTCTATGGCATCTACATCAATCACTAGTTTTGCATGTTGTTGCTCCTGTAAATTCTGTTGTCCCTATTATGACTCTTTATGTTCCTCATCAATGACAAATTCATTAGTTATCAAGAATGTTTCCCATGTTATACCTATCTTTTGTAATTCAGCTTCAATCAGAATTTTTATCAAGCCAAAATGATGTAAACTTGTATCCTTATTCTTCCTTTGCTTCTGCATAGTCTTAGACGTTTTTGTCAGGCTTTGTAAAAGAAAATAGGGCAGACTTATAATAAAATCTCCTCTCAGATGCATCAACAACTTAATATGATAGAGGAATACAACACAGAATCTACCTTCACAAGTTATAAATTTTTGAATTATATAAACCATCTCATCCCATGGATGGATTAACCAGCGTCTGGGAATCCCTGATTTCCAATCAACTGCTGATAATCTTGACCTGGATATAAAAGGTGCCCATGTTTTCTCTTTAAATTGTTTGGCTTTAAAGTATTTTTCTCCTTCTGGGCTTATACCAATTGCTTGAGCAATGGTGTCCTCCGAGACCCTAAATGAAAGGTTGCCTATAGCTGCCCTCTACCCATTAAATGAAGAAGCAAATTCTTTTGCTGCTTACTTGTTATGCCCACTATGTTTTTCTAAAAATGACAGCCAATGTTTTGCCCTAAGTATCTCTACATAGTCTTTATGATATCTGGAAGGGTCAAACTGTAATGGTTCTGCCCGATTTTCCATAAGAGAAAGAAAAAATTCATGTTATCCTGTATTTGAAAGGAATTTACAGTTTGTAAAGAATTCTACCATACCGTAAGAAAAAAATTACTGCAGTCCTTCTTGCTGTAAAACAAAAAAAAAATTACCAAAGTTTATGGTAAGTCAACTACCTAGGCCTGATTTGTATGCATAACTCTTGGAGGACGCTACCAATAAAACCGAAATCTCCCTCAAATTTAATTCTGGTGGATGTTGTGTCCTCATACTCATATGTTGACAGTGTTATTGTCAACATACGCATAAAATGCTATTTTCTTGCAAAATAAATTTTGCTTAGTCCAGCGATTTCTATAGGAAATGCATTTTCTTACTTCATTCACGGCATGTTCATGCACTAAAACCCTCAATTTCTCCACGCATCCTTCTCAAGGATTTTTAATGATGTTTTCAGATTCTTGGCAGTGGTGAAATGACTTGCACGCAGGTGTTTATAATGTTTCCAAAGTCCTGGTAGCGTAAATTGGTATGATGGAAGTCCTGGCAGCGTAAATTGGTTTGATGGAAGTCCTGGCAGTGTAAATTGGTATGATGGCTATGGAGTTCTAACAACATAAATGGCTATGATAGCTATGGAGTCCTGGCAACATAAGTTGATGTCCCGGCAACGTAAATGGCTATAATGGCTCATATTCAAATGTTAGTGATAACCTTTGGTGTCCTGTTTTACAGTCGATTATATAGCCTTCAGATTATAAGAGTATTAATTATAATGACTTACTGATTGGACCGTTAAACTTTTGATCACTTACCCTTAGTCATTTTGTGCTTCAAAAACGAAATTTGTAGGTTGAAAACCATACAAATTTTGTAAATTCTTCATGACCTGCGTTATGGCTGATAAATCCTCTGTTTTATGACTTGAGCCCTTTGAAAATCCGATCCTTAAGTATGCAATCAGTCTTAGTTTGGATAGGTCTGTTGGTATCCATGACTATGGGTCGATTAGAATTGTTTATACAGGATTAAGGAATATATACAAGGTAAAATAAGGATATATACAAGATAGAATTGTATGTTCAGAAATAGGAAATGGTTATAGTTACAAGGTATAATAAAAATGGTAGAACTTAGGATGAAAGAATGAATGATATAGGATAGGCTAGGTATTTAGAAACTAAAATCAATAATTATCACAATTCATCATCAAAAATTTGAAATTAATAAAAGAAATTAAATACTTAAAATGACAATTCTTACAGCCCTTCAATTTTCTTTGTGTTGGAGTTGGTTGTTGTTGCTTGATATATGTAGGCAGAATCATCTTTATGTTCCAATATTTAATCTTCTTCATCTTGAATGTAAGCTTTCTTATTGTTGATGTAGTTTTCCTTTGAACAGATCCCATTGTAAAAATGTACTCAAAACAGATCCTTTACCAAATTTCCTCTAAGCAGATCCTTTACCTTAAAATGATAACAAGTTTCTTCTGAACAGGTCTTTGCTAAGAAGTTATGATTATAGGTCCCTTGCTGAGAAATGATTGATAACAGGTCCCTTCTGAAAAGTAAATGATAATAGGTCCCTTCTGACAGAACAAGTCCCTTCTGAAAAATAAATGATAACAGGTCCCTTCTGACAGATGAATGATAATAGGTACCTACTGAAAATGAATGATACAAGTCCCTTGAAAAAAATGAATGATACAAGTCCCTTCTGAGATATGTTCTGATAATATTTTTCTTAAGACTTGCTAAAAATGAAGACAAACCTTTTTTCTTTGCTAGATATAAATAAACTTTGTGGGAAAATAGGAAAGCATGAACAAGTTCAGGCTTCCTTCTCCCCAACTAATGGACTTGTCCTCAAGTCATGATGTTATGGTCTTAAGATTCAATTTGAAATGACTTTTTCTTTTCTGATTTTTGTACCCAAAATTTTTAAGAAACTAAGAATTATTGCAAGCCAATTTCTTGGTTCTCTCACAGGAATTCGTGTTTAGTCTATGCCATATATGGTTTTCATAGCTAAACATTATTTTCTTTTTGTTTTTTATTATTATTATTATATATCTATATATATATATATATATATATATATATATATATATATATATATATATATATATATATATTATATATATATATATATATATATAGATATAGATATATAAATATATATATATATATATATTCTATGTTTTTATGTGTTTTTTTATTGTTTTTTTTTTATTCTGAAATCAAAACAAATTCAGGTTTGGATATTATAGCTGACTGTTGTAGTATTTGTACCTCCTTTTCCTGTGAAATAGTTCTCATAAAATCTTCTCTGTCAACAGGTTTATGGTAGATTTGGAACCTGTGTCCATTGATAAGATATGTCTATCCTTCTTGGTCTATTTAAGTTACTTTCACTGATCCATTCTCGAAGATTTCAAGGATCTCATAAGGCCCCATCCAGTGAGTAGTGAATTTAGCCTTATGATCCTTGAATTTGGAGTCGAAGAGCAATGCCCAGTCACCAATTTGAAATTCCTTCTGCTTTATCATCTTGTCATGCCATTGTCTTCTTTGCTGCTGAATCATTGTTGTCCTTTGCACGACCTCTTGTTCTCATTTCACCAAGCTGGTTTAATTGCATGATCCTTTCTTGTTGAGCTTCTGAAAGGTCCATCCCTAGGTCTGCTACCAATTTATATGCATGTATTTGGAATTCTATTGGCAACATGACCTCTTTACCATACACTAGCTGGTAGGGTGAGAACCCTATTGTATTTTTCCAAGTAATCCTATATGCCAAAAGTGCTTCATTGATCTTGTCCACCCCATTCTTCCTATTTGTGGCCACTATTTTTGTCATGATACCTTCTAATGTTTTTTTTGTAGACTCCACTTGGTCGTTGGCCTGTGGATGATAGGGCGTGCTTCTTATATGCTTGATTTGGTACTTCTCTGTTATTTCTTGAACCAGTCTTGATGTGAATTGAGTCCCTTGGTCTGTGACTATCTCTCTAGGCACTCCATATCTAACAAAAATTTCTTCATATGAAATTGACCATTGTTTGTTCAATTTCCCTTACAAGTGCCTTTGCTTCAGCCCATTTAGTGACATAGTCGGTACATACAAGAATGTTCTTCTTACCTTTGGATGGTGGATTGATGGGTCCGATAAAATCAAGAGCCCATTTTTCAAATGGCTCTAGATGCACTTGCAGTTGGAGTGGCATTTCATCAGAGATAGTTGGTCGTCCCATGCGCTGTCAGTTGTCACAACGTCTTACATACTTCTTTGTGTCTTTAAAAATTGATGGCCAATAATAGCCAAGGCTAAAAAAATTGTGCGCTATCCTCTTTGCTGCAAAATGGCCACCACAAGGTTTATCATGGCAAGAGGTTAGTACATCAATTATTTCATCCTCTCTAATGCATCTCCTAATAATCATGTCATAACCATTGTAAAATAAATCATCATTAATCCATGAGTATCTTGCGCTTTGTTTGATCAGCCTTTTCTTTTCCTTTGAGTTGAATGATGGTGGCACTTTTCTTGTGGACAAGTAGTTAGCTAAATCAGCATACCATGGCGTTGAAATTGAAATTACAAACAAATGTTCATCAGGAAGTGAATCCTCAACTTGGATAACTTCACCTGGATTTTGAAGTCTAGAAAAGTAGTCTGCTACCTGGTTTTCATTTCCGGGTCTATCCAGTATGGTGATATTGAATTCCTGCATTAAGAGTAACCACCTGGTGATCTTGCCATTAGTAATAGGTTCGTTCATTAAATATCAAATGGTGGACCCTAGATGTGGGTGGTAGATAGGCAATTATGGCGCACAAGCAGATGGGCAAACAGGCGGCCCATCCGTATAGCCATCTATGCCGCCTCTTGTGTGAAATCAACGCAGATATTGGCTCTCAGGTTGGCAGCATTAACCACCTAGGATTTTCAAGACATTCCCAGTAACTCCCTAAACATGGATCAGGAGACTCCACCCAGCTCCATTCAACCCCTCAATTGTTATTGTTCTCCCTCCATCTCTGAACCGAGCCTCTGAACTACTACTGGAAGGAGATGCAGTTTATTGTGTTGCGTAGACCTGGGTAATGGTATTCACCACTTCCATTCCCCTCTCTGCCATCAATGTTATAAGTTCCCTACTCCTTCCTCTGCTACACCTGTGAATTCTTTGGAACCTCGTCTTCTTCCTCCCACAGAACTTCTCTCCATCAGCCCCATGAGATACCTGCATAGATTGAGTAGCAGGCGTGGAGGAAATCGCGGTGGTGTTCCACGTGCTGGTCAGCATCCCCCCTCCGCCTCTTCTTCCCCTTCAACCTCCCTAACCCCTTCCCTCTCCAATCCCAGCCCCCATGGCAGATATCCAAACACGTGAAGCGGGCGAGGAAGAACTAGCTTCAGCAGAGAACATCTCTCAGGAAGCATTCCCCTGCATATAGCAACCAACGCCTCCTCCCATCAAGCTCATTTCCAATTCCAAAGCACCCTGAACAAGCTGAAAATTATGGTCACCATCACCGTGGGCTTCAAGGAATTTTCTGAGTCCAATTCAAAACCGTCGTCTAGCAAGGATTTCAGCCAAGTTCCAACCTTTAATGTCGAACTAGGGGAGCCAAGCTCCAAACTTCCGGCAACTGATAAGGACCTCCCCTCAAGCAGAAATCTGCGTACTATGGAATGTGAGACCCACCGAAAGGATAAGGGCATTCAACCAGAGGATAGCGCAGGTGGCGGACATGCAGATAATACAGATTCTAAAGCCTATGGGTGGTGTCCGATTGTGGAGGAGGAGCCTACTGAGGAAACCAAGTAGCTGGCCAATAGATTATGTGGCGAGCAGTAACCGGGTTCTATTCTGTTTGGCCATCTGTCTTTTGTTTTTTTGCATCCTATTAGTCTTTACACAGTCTTTTTTCCTTTCTTGGTTGTAATAGCTTGGAATTCTACCCCCACGAGTCAATTAAACATGGAGAAGTCTGATCCCAGTTTTGATTTACTCAGTCTTAATTCCAATTTTTTGTATATAAGAACTTTAGCCCTTGCGTGGGCAGCTGAAACTTATTATTTTTGGGCCGAGACTGGTTTCCCCTTCTGGGGCAGTCTCACTTTCAAGTTTAGCAGAAAATAATGGTCATCCAATTGACCCAACACCGTTGAGGCCGGAGCCTCCTTGTACATTTTGCATATATCAATAGATTAATTTTACTTAGAAAAAAAAATATCGAACGGTGGAGTGATCAGTGTGAACTAGGACCTCATATCCAATTATGTAGTGGCGAAATTTGTTCACTGCATGTATTATTGCGAGCATTTCCTTTTCTGTAACTGTGTAATTAAATTCTGCAAGGGTCAAATTCTTGCTAATGAAATAGATGGCATATGTTGAACCATCTTATTTTTGGCCTAATGAAGCCCACACTGCAGTGTCAGATGCATCAGTTGAGATATGAAAAGGTAGTGTCCAATTAGGTCCTCTCAAAACTGGAGCAGTGGATAATTTTTCTTTTAGCTTCTCAAAAGCAGTTTGACAATTATTGTTCCAATCAAAAGTTACATCCTTTGCAAGAAGTTTAAACAAAGGCAAGGCTATCTTACTAAAATTTGCAATAAATCATCTGTAATAGCTTGCATAACCAAGAAAACTTCTTACATCTTTTTTATTTGTTGGAATTGGCAATTCAACAATGATTTGTATTTTGGTTTGATCTACTTCAATGCCTTTAGATGAGATGTGATGCCCTAAGACTATTCCTTCATTCACCATCATATAACATTTTTCGTTGCTTAAGGACAAGTTTGTTTCTATACATCATTGTAAAACTTTTTCAAGATTTTGCAAAGAGTGGTCAAAGGAGTCACCATATACTGAAAAATCATCCATATATACCTCAACACATTCATGGACCAGATCTACAAAAATAGCTAATACTGCTCTCTGAAATGTTGTTGGGGCATTACACAAGCCAAATGGTAACACATTGTAAGCATATGTTCCCCAAGGACACGTAAATGTTGTTTTATCTTGGTCTTCTAATGCTATGGTGATCTGGTTGTACCCACTAAAGCCATCTAAGAAAGAAAATGACTTTTTCCCAGCCGAAGTATCCAATACTTGGTCAATAAAAGGCAATGGAATATAGTCTTTAAGGGTGGCTTTATTTAGCTCTCTGTAGTCAACATAGACTCGCCATTTACCATTCTTCTTGGTTACTATTACTAACGGTGATACCCATTGGCTGTTAGATATGGGGTATATGAATTTTACTTTTAATAACTTCTGCAGTTCATCTTTGACAATTTATTTAAGCATAGGGTTCATTCTCCTCTGTGGCTGCCTCACCCACTGAATACTAGTGTTTGTATAGATGTGGTGAGTGTAGGTTTCTGGGTGAATTCCTTGCATATACATATAGTCCCAAGCGAATGCTTTTTGGTATTTGTTCAACAAATGAATCAGTTTTTGTTCCTAAGATGTTTCTAGAAATGCCCAATGTTCAATGTTTTTATGGGATTGATTTCTATTGTTTTGCTTTGCGTATTTGTAATGGAATTGATTGGAAAAAATTCATCAAATATTGCTTTCAATGACTACATCGTACATATTTCTTGAAAACTTTGTGCCAACATATAATCTGCAGTAATGTATTGTTCATTTTTCAACTCTTTTGAAACCTCAGGCTAGGAAATAAACATTTCCACTAAATTGCATTGTTATTTTCCTCAATATCATACAATTTTTTTATGCTTAGCACAGAGTATATTTCTTCCCAATCATTTTACTTGTCATCAAGCTATAAGTTATGTGTTACATCTGGGGCTTGTGCTAATGGATAAAAAGTAAGTTGTTTTCTTTATGTGCCTCTAGAAATGATCATATTACTGGATCTACATCCAATAAATGCATCAGCAATTGCCAACCAGGGTCTTCCCAATATAATCAGATGTCCTCATAAGTTTGATTTGGGCTGGAGTACCAAGAAATCGACTGGATACTCCCAAGAATCTAGTGAGACAATTATATCCTCTAGCACCCCCTCAGGAATGACTTTAGAATGATCAGCTAATTCCAAAACAATTGGGGTTGTCTACAATTTTGTTAGCTGCAAAGTTTTCATTGTGTCTAATGTCATAACATTTATTGCAGCTCCTAAATCTATCAAAGTGTTTGGAATTGAAATTTTGTTGATAATGGTTGTGACTCTTGGTATGCCTGGGTCGACATATTTCTCCATTGAAATAATATTTGACATCAAGCCTGCTAAGTTACCTATGACATGTATTGTTTTTGGGTCAAATATTTTTTTTGCAGGCTTCTTTATACACAACCCTTTAATTGCTTTGGTATAAATTGGGATATCCTTGACTGCCTGGAGTAATGGCATTTTGATATATACATTCCTCAATTCATCAAGAACATCAAATTGTGGCAATGGTGTGGGTGATCTTGGTTGAAGTAATCTTTCTGGAAATGGAGGTGGTTGGAGTGTTTTGATTTGTTGATTTTGTTCCAAATTGTTTTGTGTTGGTTCACTTTGTTTGCTACGTTGTTGATTTTCTTCTTCATCATTTTTTTTTTCTTGTTGCAACTGCGTTTGAACGGGGGATGGTTCTTTATGCAATGTCTGACTTGACCTTAGTTCAATATTTTGTAATGGTAGAGTTGGGTATGAAGGTCCCTCATCTACGATATAAGTTGGTCTGTCTATTCGGTTGTTTGGGTTAGCTATGGGTTGAGCTGGTAACTGTGTGGGTCGAGGTGGTTGGCTGGATGGTAGTTGAAGCTAAGGATGATTTATTTGTGGAGGAGCAAGTAATGCCTGTTGAGGTTTTTGTTGTTGATAAGGTACTTGCTGCGGAGAGTATTGTTGTGGGTATGGCTGAGAATATTGTGACTGATATTGTTGTGAATATGGTTGAGAAAATGGTTGTTGATATTGCTGGAGTTTTTGTTGAGCAAATTGTTGAGGAAAAGAATATCCTCTCCATCCTTGTTGTGGGTATGTTTGCTACTGTTGGTTAGGCTAGTTTTGCCATGGCATGGGAACATTCCAAGAATTTTGAACAGGCATGTTATAATTTGCTGGATTTTGATACATACCTGGAGGTCTTGGTTGCCATGGTCTTCTAGCTCCCATGAAATACATGTTTTCCATTTCTGCACTAGCTTCCAAATTGTAATTCTGCAAAATTTTCATCTTTGTATAGTCTTTAGTGTCATGGTTGTCTATGAAAAACCCACAAATTTGCACGTTATCTAAGGGAGATTATTTCAAAGCATGTTTCTTCCTGCATTTGGGACAGTATATAGATAATTCTAGTTCTTGTTCATCTTGTCTTTTCTTTGTTTTCAAGGTATCTATTTGGTTTCCCAAAGTACTCATAAGATCTATTTTGAAATCCTCAAATAAGTTGCCTAGTTCAGCTCGAGTTATGTTTCCTGTAGCAGATTTTGTGATTTTTGATGTCATGGCTCTTTTCCCACTTCTTTTCCTACTCCTAGAGTATTTTTGGCATAATTCAACAATCTCCTCAAAAGGTAAGTTGGAAATGCCCCCTTTACCCATGAGATTTAGATCATCTAAATACTCATCCCATATGCCTTTAAGAAAGATTGTTCAAATAAGATCAATTGACATAGTCCTATGTTTTGAATTTTGTAAATTATATGAGAATCTTTCTAAGTATTCCTCTAAGGTCTCATCTTCTTGTTGAGTCATTGCAAAGATATAACCTTTGGAATCTTTTGATCGACAATAAGATTGATACTTTTTCAGAAAGAATTTTCTCATATCATCCCAACTAGTGACTGAATGTTCATCTAATCCCATAAACCACCTAAGTGCTGCTGCTTTTAAGGTAGAAGGAAAAAGGCGAAGTCTATGAGCATCATCGGTATATCCATAGGTTCGGCATACTATGTCAAGCTCGAATAAAAATGAGTCTGGATCTTCAGATGCCATCCCATAGAAGTTTGGCAATACAAATGGTGGTATGTTTTTCATTTTAATTTCCTCATCAATTCGCTATCCTCTATCTTGAATTGGAAATTTAAATGTGGATTCCTATGTTTCTGGTGGATTTTGATTTCCTCCAAATAGAGTATCATTGTTTTGTTTTTATTCATTTTCCCTTCTTCTTCTTTGTTCTTCCCTTTGTCTCTCATATTCTTTCAGTTGTTCAGGTGTAGGTCCTCTAGATCCTCCTCCCTCTTCAGCCATCGTAATTTGTGATTTATCTAAGGTTTCTACCTCTTCTTCTTGTTTTAGTTCATGAAGAAAAATTTCTTCAAGATTATGCTGTTGGATTTTTGTGCTACTCTCTTCAGATTTCACTACTATAGAAGTTTCAAGCAGATTCCTTCTCTTTGGTTCGTGAGCTATTAGAATTTGTCTTTCAATGAGGGTGAGTCTTTGGCCTGATTTCACTTTTTCCTCAAGTTTTGCTCCTGTAACCTTTCCTGTTGGAGTTATGTATTCAATTCTTTCTAATGGCTCTGCTCCTATTGGTGGATTAGTTGTTGGGGGGTTTCTTTTAAATCTGCCTTTTTCGTCCCTAAACCTAGACATAAATAAGCATGACTGAAATTTAAATTTAATTCTATGTTTTTGTTGTTTTTTGTTTTTTGTTTTTTTTTTTAGTCTTTCTAGTTACACCTCCCTAGCAACGGCGCCAAAATGTTTGGTCCCAACTTACCAAGGAAAGTTAAGCTCTTAATTCTTTTACCAACCTAGGAAAGTACACTTAGAGGTGCTTATCTAAAATATATAGATCTAAAAGGCTCTAAGATTCTAATGGCTACCTAATGGACTAAATTAACAGTGCTTTCTACAAAATATCCTTTATTATCCTTTTAAATCATCAAACATCAATCTAAGAGAAACAAATCCTATGAAATTCTAGTTGCAGAATAACAAAATATGAGTGTTGATGATTGATTGTAATCCTACATTCCCTTACAAGAATATTGCTTCAAAGAATTTTTACAATCACAACAATCCAAAGTATTTTCAAATCACACAGTGAGTAAGATGAGCAATGTTATAAACCAATATCAGTTAGATCTCTTACAAGAATAATTTACCAAACTGAAAATTGAATTTTAAAACTCCAATCTTAAATCACTTTGGAAATAAAACTAGAACTATCCTTCAAAACTAAAACTAGCAAACAAATCTGGAAGTTGTATGACAGCAGCATGTAAATATCAATTTCAAGATCAAGATTAGTTGAGTCCTCTTACACGGCTCTCTCTTCACAATGAATTCAAGCTCTCTTAACTGATAACTCTACTAACATAGCTTTTGACTCTAAACATGAAATGACTAATTGTCAAATTCAAATTTGCAGCTAATAAGAAAAAGAGAGTAAAGATAAAGTGTACCAGCAAAGTGGTGAGGGCCCTTCAGCACTCCACAAGCACACTATGAAATGATTCAGAAGAGTGTAGCTGCTAAAACTTGAAACATAAAATTGTTGAAGAAGTTTGTATTAATTCTGGAATCAAAGGTACACAAGCTGTCTTCTCATATGTTCATAAAACCATTCCAAAACATAGTTTTCCCATATGGGTTATTTATCGTGAATCCTCTAACAAAAACAACTATTGTTTCTCCATATAATACTAACAATATTATATTAATTACATCCCAAGCAGGTCAAATTTAGGTCTGTTCCTCCATTTATGCAAAAATTCTAAAACTGGAAAATATCTTGTGCACAAAAATCAAGAAAAAGTGATGAAGTCGTTGGGTTTGACCAGCTTTGACTAGACACTTATTTTCTCCAAAACTAAAAGTGAATAGTTGTTTCACCATCCTTGTAAATTGTAATTTATGCTCATAATCTTCGAATTTTCCCACCTTTGCTGCAACATCTCAAACAATAAAGCAATCACAGGTTGTTACAACTTCCTGTGATTTTTCTGAAAATTATCATTTAAATATAAAAATTTCAAATATTAATCCCAAGCTCAAAATAACAAAAATGACAACATATGACTTAGTTTCTAAGGATTATTGTTGAATAATAAAGGTTAAATGGCCAATAATGATAGTTAAAAGATGAATTTGGAATGGAATGGACATTCAAATTTAGATAACAATAGTCACTATGTAGTTGAGCTCAGCTGGAGTTAGATTTTTACTTATGTAGTAAATAACATAAGGTTTCTTATCCTCCATCTGGCCCGGAACAACACCTACAACAATATCTGATGCATCCATAGCTATGTGAAACGACAGTTCCCAATTATGTCCTTGCAAGATCGGTGCTGCTGCTACATAGCATTTCAGCTTTAAGAAGGCTTGCCCACACTTCCTTGTCCACAAGAAATCAACATCCTTCATGAGAAAGAAAAATAATGGTGATGCAATTCTTGAAAATTTTTCCATAAATATTCTGTAATACCCTGCATGCCCCAAGAAACTATGTACCTCTTTCTACATTTTGGGGGTTGGGATTTTTAGGATTACCTCTATTTTTGCAGGTTCTACCTTAATTCTGTCAGCAGAAATGTAATGTCCAAGCACGATCCCTTCAGTCATGATCATGTCACATTTCTTCGTGCTCAAGGCAACATTGGTATGTACACATCTTTCTAATACCTTTTCCAGATTAACTAATGCTGCTTCAAAAGCATCTCCATAAGGTGTGAAATCATCCATTAAGATTTCCAAACAGTCATTCAATAAGTCGGAGAAAATTCCCAGAATTTCCCTTTAAAAGGTTCTTGGTGCATTACAGAGCCCAAAAGGCAGCACTATGTATGCGTAGGTTCCCCAAGGAAAAGTAAAGGTTGTTTTATCCTGGTCTTCTGGGGTTGTCTGTATCTAATTGTAGCCATTGAATCGTCCAAAAATGAAAATAATTTCTTTCCGGAGAGAGTATTAAAGACCTGAACTATAAATGGTAATGGAAAATGGTCCTTTTGAGTGGCCTTGTTGAGTTCTCTATAATCAACGCAAACCCTCCACTTGCCATTCCTTTTAGGAACAATGACAAATGGTGACACCCACTGACTGTCAGATATTGGATAAATAAAATTAGCACCCAGGAGATTTTTTAGTTCCTCTTTCACCACTTCCTTTATTGCAGGGTTCACGCGGCGTTGTGGCTGTCTAACTGGTTTGTATCCATCCTTCAAATAAGTACGGTGAGTGCATAGGTTAGGGTGGATCCGTTTCATATCCATATAATCCCATGCAAATTCCTTTTTATACTTTTTCAATAGCTGTAATAGCCATTGATTCTGTTCAGCAGTCAAATTGGGGTTAACATTCAAAAACTTTCCAGCCTCAATCTCAATTGGGCTGCTAGCAATATTTGGAGTTGTCCTCATTTGTTCAAAATCTATATCTTCCACCTCTTCCTCCTCATTTGCATTTTTAATAGAAGCAACAGATAGTGAGTTACTAATAAAACCATTAATAACATCATCTTCTGTTTTGTCTTTAAAATATTGGGCTTTCCCCAGAGTGAGGAGTGGTAGGGAAAGATCTAACTCAGGCTCAAACTCATCCCACCAAGGGTTGTACACATCCACATTTGGTTTTGGGGGATAAAGATTAAGGTTCTAGGTTTCCTAGCCATCTGATATCACCATGGATCTTGCACTGCAGCCTATAAATGTGTCTGCAGTGGTTAGCCAAGGTCTCCCTAGGATCAAAGTATGCCCCCCCAAATTGGATTTGGGTTGTAGAATAAGGAAATCAGCCGGGTATCTCCGGGAAGCTATTGTAGTCACTATATCTTCTAACATCCCCTTAGGTTTAACACGGGACCTGTCTGCCAATTCCATCACAGTGGGAGTGTGTCTAAGTCCCTATAGCTCGAGAGTGATGAAGAGATCTTTCATCATTACATTAAGGGAACCCCCAAGATCAATCAATATATATGCTATGGGTTGATCATTAATGTAGACGGTGACTGTAGGCTTGCCTGGATCATTATACTTAGTAAGGAGATGCTGAGCAGACATCAATTCAAATAACTTTCCCATCACATGTATGGTGCAGGGTCTTTAGGATTTCTTCCAAGCTTCTTGATGCACAAATCTCTCACTGTCTTGGCATAGATGGGTACTTCTTTAAGGGCTTGTAGCAAAGGGATTCGTACATACAGATTTTGCAACTCCCTAAGGAAATTAGAATCAGGTTGGGAAGTCATCCTAGGTTCAGATCTGAAGATACGGGGGGTCCTGCATAACAACAGTTGAATCTGTTGTTACAGGTGTATCAACCTTCCCTAAATTAGTTGTTACATATGTAACAATTCTTCACGGGTTGGCCATTATAGATGTAACAGCTTCCTCTATATCAATTGTTGTAGATGCAGTAGCCGCCTTAGAGCCTCTAGATTCTCCTCTAGATGGTTGACAATCCTCCTCTGTAACGATAGGGGAGTGACTGGGGTTAATTACCATGCCCGATCGTAATTATAATTCATTAAATTCCATGGGGGTAATAAGGTAGGTCTGGAAGGTCATAGGAGCCTCTATACCTTGAGATGTTTTATTGTTTGGGTTTGGGTTAGGTTGCACAAGTAGTTGAGGTCGTACAGGTGGTGGAGGATAAGAAGCTTGGGAATGAGGTAACTACAGCTGTTGCTACATGGGTGGTGCAGGCAGAGCTAAATTATGGGCATTTCCTCTCCAGTTCTCATTCTATGAGTGTGGTTGGGATTGAGGATATTGGATAGGAGGAGATGGCGACCATTGGTTCCAGGGTAAAAGGAACTGAGCTGAAGGAGGGGCAGAATATTGCCATGGATATGGTTTATTATTATATGAATTGTTCCATGAATTGAAAGAGGAAAAGTCTTGAGGCATACTTGGAGGTTGCGGCTGCCATGACCTCCATGGTGCAATGAAGTAAGAGGACTGCACCTCTTCTCTTGATTCTTTAAGTGCTGCCTTTAGTCTGGTAAGGGGTGGAAGTCCTGTGCTTGATCTTATGATGTGTGAGCAGGTCTTCAATCAGGCTGGAAGTGAACTCACTGCCTTGGTCTGTGACCAACTCTCTCAGATATTCGAACTTGTAGAATATGTTTTCTCTCAAAAACTCAGCTACTTTTTCCTCTGTCGCTACTTTGATTGCTTATGTCTCTGCCCACTTTGTCAGGTAGTCGGTGCACACAATAATGTACTGCTTCTGCTTTGAAGGGGGGTTGATAGGCCCCACAAAGTCCATGCCCCACTTCTCAAATGGCTCAAAGGTCACTTGAGGTTGCATGGGCATTTCATCCTTTGGAGTGGTTTTCCCCATCCTCTGATACTGATCACACTGGCTCGTGTATCTCCTCACATCTTGATGAAAAGTGGGCCAGTAGTAGCCTACTTGCAATATCTTGAAGCCAGTTCTTTTTGTTGCAAAATGACCTCCACAAGACCTGTCATGATAGCTCAGGAGGATGTCAAAGACTTCCTCCTCCCTAACACATCTTCTCAAGATCTGATCTGGGCCAAGTTTGAAGAGATTTCCTCCAATCCAGGTGAAAGGGGAACTTTTCCTTACTATCTTTCTCTTCTCTTTTGAGGATAGGTGTGGTGGGAACTGCGCTGAAACCAAGTAGTTTGCTATATTAGCGAACCATGGAGAGAGTACTGATATAGCAAATAGGTGTTCATCTGGAATTTGGTCATCCACCATTCCTTCTTCACCTACAGGCAAATTTACTCTATACAAAAAGTCAGTAACAACATTCTCTTTACCAAGCTTATAAATAATGGTCAAATCAAACTGCTACAATAAAAAAAACCATCTAATAATGCGAGCATTTACATCTGGTTTGTTCATTAAATATCTAATTGTAGCATGATCAGTGTGCACAAAGGTTTGATATCCTGTGATATAATGTCTAAATTTGTTTAAGGAATGCACGACAGCTAGGAGTTCCTTCTCGATCACTGTATAGTTTAACTCTGCCTTTGACAAGTTTTTGCTTATAAAATATATAGCATAAGGTAAATTTCCATCAATTTGTCCTAAGGTTGCTCCTGTCACTTTGTTCGAGGCATTTGTGTGAATTTGAAAGGGTACGGCCCAATTTGGGCCTCTGAGAATTGGGGCAGCCACTAACTTTCTCTTCAAGGTATCTAGGGCTTCTTGATAGCTTTCCGACCATATGAACTCAACATCTTTGCCTAGGAGGCCAAACAAAGGAGAGGATAGCTTGCTGAAGTCTTTAATGAATCTCTTGTAATATCCAGCTAGGCCTAGGAAACTTCTGACATCTCTCACCTTTTGAGGAGGTGGGACCCTTTGGATGATGGCAATTTTGTTGGGGTCCACCTGCAGTCCTTGTTGAGATACTGCATGACCTAGCACGGTCCCTTCAGTCATCGAAAATTCACATTTGTCCAGACTGAGTGACAGGTTCATCTCAATACACTTATCTAGAACTTTTCCTAGGTTAGATAAAGCTTCATGAAAGTCAGAGCCAATAGGGGTAAAATCATCCATGTATATTTCTACTGCATCATGAGCCAGTTCAGAAAATATACTCAAGACCACTCTTTGGAAAGTGGCTGGAGCATTACACAAACCAAAAGGAAGGACCCCATATGCAAAGGTACCCTAAGGACAATTCAAAGTGGTCTTATCTTGGTCTTCCAGGCTGATTTGAATCTGATTGTACCCGCTAAACCCATCCAAGAAGGAGAGGAACTTTTTCCCTGCCAAATCATCTAACACTTGATCTATGAAAGGTCAAGGAAAATGGTCCTATTTAGTGGCTTTTTTCAATTCCTGATAGTCAACACAAATTCTCCACTTACCATTTTTCTTTGGCACTAGCACCAAAGGAGAGACCCATTCACTATCAGAAATGGGATAGATGAATCATGCATCAAGCAATTTCTGCAGTTCTTCCTTAACAATATCTTTAGTGTTGGATTCATCCTCCTTTGAGGCTGCTTGAATGGCTTGTAGTCTTCCTTGATGTATATATGATGAGTACATACTGGAGAGTGCACTCCCTTCATCTCCTTATAACTCCAGGCAAAGGCATCTAGATGTTTTTTCAGTATGCTGCATAGCTCCTTCTCCTAGGAAGTAGATAGGGATGGATTGATTTTCAATGTTCTTTTTGGACTGAACTCTATATTTTTAACATGGAGAGAAGTAGGGTCGACCACACAGAGATCAGTTGATGGGTTGTTTTGGGTTTCTCTTACTATTTCTTCTAATAGTGATGCACTAGGAGGTGGATTCTAAATCAAATTTTCAATCATATCATCCTCATCTTGTGATTTTCCCCCCATGGCAATTTATAATGTACAAAGTGGTGCAGAATAAACTTCATCCTCATCCTCCTCCTCCAACCAAAGAGGTAGATCATGTTCTAGCAAGGGTTGGGAAGGAAGATATAGGGTTAATTGCTTGGACATGTGCCCATTCTTTATGGTCATGTTCCCAGCTTGATAGTTGATGTAGGCATTGGTTGTAGCCAACTAGGGTCTTCCCAGAATGAGAGGATACCCAGTGAGCTTTGCCTTTGGCTGGAGAACTAAGAAATCAACAGGGTACTCACAAGAATCAATGGATACCATCACATATTCCACAATCCCCTCAAGGTTCACTGTGGAGGGGTCTGCTAGCTACAACACTATCGTGGTCTTCGTCAAGGAGCCTTGGAGATTAAGTTTGAGCATTGCGTCCTTTGTCATCACATTAATGGAAGATCCCATATCAATCAAGGTATGTGGGCCCATTATGCCACTGATGTGGACATCAACTACTCGGCTTCCAAGGTCTAGATATTTTGGACAGATTATCTACCCAAACATCAGGTCAGACAATTGTCTTATGACATTGATGGTTGGGGCATCTCTCTTGCGCAATTCCATATGCCTAAAGCACTTCTCTTTGATCAACCTATTGTAGATAGGCACATCTTTTATGGCTTGGAGAAGTGGTATCTTCACACATAAATGTTTCAATTCTCCCAAGAGTTCAGTCTCTTCTGGGTTAGGCTGGATTGTCATGGATAGTCTCTCAGGAAAGGGTAGATTTGCTTTAGGTTCGCTTTTCTCTTTATCTTCCTAAACCTCCCTGGGTGGAGGCTGGCTATCTGGGAGAACTTTCACAAATCACAAGTTAATCTCTTGAATCTCCACAACATAAGATGGGATCATGGTTCCCCATTGTACACTTGCTGAGCCTGTCTATTGTTTGGGTTTGGATTTGGCTGGGCAGGCATTTTGGGTTGCCTTGGTGGAGCAGGAGGTAACAGTTGTGGTTGGGTAGGTGGTGGAGGCAGAAGAGCAGGAAAAGAGTTGTATTAGGGCCTCCACCCCTGATGAGATCCATTCTACTAAGGTTGCGGCTGAGCATAGGATTGAAATGAATGGGTAGCTAGTTGGGCATGATATTGAGATGTGAAGGACCAAGGAGGAGGTTTGGACTAGGAAGGATGAGCAAGGGGCCCTAAGAAGGTATGGAGGTGACTTGGTTGGGGTTGTAGTATATCTAAGATGTCCCTTGCATCCCCTGTTGGTATGGTCTAGGTCCATGTGGCATCCTTTGGTTTATGTAATAGATCTATTCAGTCAGTCCTTCGGCCCTTTGGTATACAACTTTAAGTCTGGGCAAGGAAGGGCACTTATCTGTAGAATGATTTTCTTCACAGACTAAACAAACCTCTATAGAGTTCAATGGGAATTCATTCCTAGGATGCCTCCTAGTGCATCTAGGGAAAAAAATGGCCAAAGCTCTCTCTGCTTCCTCTTTTTTTCTTTTGATATGTAAGTATCCATTTGCATGGCAAGAGTCTGCAGCATCTCACTCTTGAAGTCTTCCAGCATGTTTCCAATTTCACCTTTAATGGATGAATTGGAAGAAGAGGTACTAGCTATGGGTTGACTCCCCCTACCTTTCTTTATGGCTGCCTTAGAATGGTTTCTACAAAAAGTCTTTATGTCCTCATAAGATAGTTGGTAAATGTCTCCCTCGGCCAGTATATGGAGGGTGTCTAAAAGGTCTTCCCGGATTCCCCTAAGCAAGACCAACTTCATAGACTCAGGGTCAAGTGTACACCCAACCCTTTTGTAATTGAGCTGGAACCTCTCTTCATAGTTTTCCAGGGACTCTTCACTTCCCATGGTCATTCAGAAGATTTCTTCTTTAGTATCTTTTGACCTAAAATAGTCTCAATACTTGTTGTTAAAGGCCTACTACATCTGATCCCAAGTTGTGATGCTATTGCTAGGTAATCCCATGAACCAACACAGTGCTACGTCCTTGAGAGCAGAAGGGAACAGTTTCAAATTTTGCTCATCTTCTGCATAGTCATAAGTTCAACAGATGACAACAAACTCAAACAAGAAGGTGTCAGGATCTTCTATGGTTAGACCATGGAAGTGAGGTAGGACTGAAGGACTTATATTCTTCATTTTGGTGTCTCCATTGGTCTCCCGAATGGGGAAGGTACCCTCTATTCTTTCTCCATTTCCCCTATCATTTCTGTTTTTAGCGATTGGCTCTAGAGGAATGTTTTCTTCTTTGTCTTCCCCTATAGGTTCTTCAAATATTCTGGCTATTCACCTAAGGGTTCTTGTTGATTGCAGCCATTGAAGAAGAGAGAAGGATGGATGTGTGAAGTAGTGGGGGTGTTGGGAAAAAATTTTCCTAATTTATCTCTACTCCTACGAGGCATGAAAGGAAATATTTGTGGTTGGTTTTCTGTTTCTTTTTCCCCACATTGAAAGTACCTGCAGAAACTGAAAAGGTGATTGAACAAAACAAATTGCAACTAGATGAAATAAACTTACTGAATGGAAATTTACATAATTGAAAAGGAAAGTAAGGAAATGTAGAACTGAAAGAAAAGAAATGACTAGTCTACTTTTGTTGAAATAAACTATTAGCAGAATGTTGCAATAGGAAATAGAAGAAAGCAGTAATCACAGAATACTCTGAAGCTTCCCCGGCAACGACGCCAAAAAGTGGTGAGCACCAGTATTGCAACAAGAATGCTGCAACTCCTGGGCTACCAACTTTACTTTTATCAACCCACTAGTTCGTCACTATATGCACAAGTACTAGTTCTCACTATAGGTTGTCACTTGGTCAGCCGACGTGAGATCACTAAGAGCTCAAGCCAACTTCTATAGATTTCAGAAGAAGCTCTATGTATGATGAAAGGAAATAAATATTACTCTACAGATGCTATTCTAACTGCAGAAAGGAGAAAGACTGGAATGTAAAGCAAAACCTAGTAATCCCTAACTAACAAGCTAATTCTACTTCTGCCAAAAACACTATGAAAACCGTGAAAGAAATTCCATTACCTAATCAAAGAAGTAAAAAAACATCTGATCATGCTATTTATGGAAGTAAATAAGCAAAAAAAATATTTTTAAATGTTTTTATGTGAATTCAACATGCATCTAATTTATTGTGTGTGAGTGTGGCAGCGAACAGGTGGCATTGGAGGGTGCTTTTGGAGCTTGAGAGGATATAGGATGGTGTGGATGGGTCCTAGTTATGGAGTATTTTCCCACACTCGGCCTTCAAAAGAAAGCCTACAGGAAAAACTATAGGAGGACACAGGAAAACTACAAGAGGAAAACAGGGAAACTACAGGAGGCCTACAGGAGGAGGCAGAGAGAAAATTTCGTTGTTTTGAGGGTGTGAGAGTGGGTGAAAAATGTGGATGAAGGTTGGAATGAGGTGCTAGGGCACCTAAGGTCTACCATGAGTCACCAGGAGAGATAAAGATGATTGGGTTTTCTCAAGGAGAGAGGAAGAAGTTCTATGAAAAATGAACGAAACTAGGGCAGAATTGAGGTGAGGTTTGGGAGGCATATAGGGCATGGATCAGATGGAGGGTGTGATTTCTCGTAAGCTGGCCTACTGTTGGAAGAGATCTATTGCATAAGAACTAATAGTCAACCAAGAAAATCAAGCAACAAATGAAATGAGTGCATCCTAGGAAAAACAAAGTTTCGCATTAAAATGGCCTAAACTATGATGTGTAGAAGGAAATACTGGGAAATGCTGCAAGAAAGGAAAGCATGAAAGAGGAATATTTCAAATCATGAAGTGAACATGATAAAGGAGATCTAAAGCAAAGAAAAACTAGACTATCAATCTACTAGAGAGCTGCAAACACTAGAAGTCCTAGGAATGAGGAAAATTTGTGTTTTTGGGGCAGCAAGAGAGTCTTTTCCTCAAAATCATGATCCCAGAGGGAGGAAGAGAGGAAAAGGCATTGTTGCTAGCATTTTGAATCTTTTTTGATCACTGCTTAACCTGCTACAGAAATCATAAATGGAAGCAAGCTACTAAATCATCAAAATCAACCTATTCTTAACCATAAGAGAAATACATCTAACAACAAATTAATCTACAAACTAAAGTAAAGCATAAAAATACAAGTAAAGAGAAGCTTGGCTACTTGGATTGGGCCCTAACCCAAGAGATTTAGCCCTCTGAGGTAACTCAGTGCTAGCTCAAAAAGGATTCCATCTTCATTACAAAAAAAAAATAGCAAGATTACACGAAATTGTCACAAAATAATAAGCTCGAAATTTGAGCAAAGTTTACACAAGAAAGAAAATCTGACCCTAGTGAGGCCCTAGGCCTCTCTACTTATACATCTGAAGCTACCACCATCTTCCTTAAAATCAGGGAGGCTTGGCTCCCAAAACTTGAGATAACTACAAATCCTCTTCCACTTGCTTGGTTGCCTTCTAGTGCATGATTCGATTGCTAGTACTCCGATCTAAATAAAGGGGAATTCGAAGTGAGGAGTAATAAATTAGGGGGATTTCCTCCTATAAGTCCTCTCCTCTATCTACTTTGAGTTATTGCTACAATTTGACCACTGGATCCTTGACTTTGACCTCGAAATCCATCAATAATCTGTCACTAAGTTGAATGAGTGACACGGGATCAAACCGCATTGGGTGTAACTCCTTCTACATCAATAAAGTTGTTTTCTCCTTTTCCCATATTCTTGTTCATATCTATGATGCATATATGTTTAAATGTTGTCAATTCCATTTGTTTATAGTAGATAGATTGTATGCTTTGATCATTATCGTTTTCTGTTTTTGTTGACAGGTACCAATTGAGCGAATTCAGTTCAAGCGGGAGCAACGGGAGCAATTTAAAGGAGATCAAAGGAAGTGAAATATCACAAGTAGGTTCCTCCATCTCATCTATCTATTATAGGAAAAGGTTAAACCACTTTCTTTCTATTGTTTTAAGTGTAACTACCCACTTAGGGAAGATGTACTTATCTGTAGGTATAAATTCCATATAACAACTACCCTAGCCTTTTTCATCATAGTCTGATCAAGAATATAGTACTTCATCAACTTGCAGAGAAAGGTATGACTTGGGAAACCTTTTTGGAAATAACCTTGAAATGGCATTAAGCCAATGTAGCATCTCAACCCTCTAGCATGCCAACACAACAAATGGAAGTGGGGTCCTCTAGCAAATCAGTTGAAAGAACAAAAGCACCTAAGCCTAAGGTGACTAGAATTTACAAGAGAGGGAAGAAGCTTGTGCTTTCTTATCATGTTGAGAAAGGGGCCAAGCCTTATACATCAACAAAGCAGGGATCAGTGGCACGGGATAAAGACATGGTTGAACATGAATTTTAGTTGGTTGATTTAGAGGCAAAGGATCAGACTTCAAGCATGCAGCAAATGATCAGAGATAAAGACTATCAGATCAAAGAGCTCACAATAAACATGGAGAGAGCAAGGTATATCATTTCATTCCTTGAACAGGAGAATAGGTAGCTCAAAGCAAAACAATTGATCATGGAAAAGGGGGAAACCAAATTATTGCAGTAGGTTGGGAAGGGCAAAGAAGTCATTGATTCAAGTGAGCCTGAAGGAAAACAAGGGAAGGGTAAGAGGAAAAGGCTAAGAACAAAGGGCCTAAAGAAAGCAATACAAGAGGAAGAAGAACATATTTTGTTGAATGAAGAGCTAGACCTAGAGGACAAAATTGATCTAGAGGTATATCAAGACAAGGAATATTGGCTCAACATGGTGAATCATCATTTGGAGAATCTTCTAGAGAAGGCAAACAGAAACAATCAACTGCTTAGGCATATGGCGCACCACTACTAGGCTCAAAACATGATCTGCGATGTCAAGGTCAAACAACTTGAAAACAAGCTAAAAGAAGCCAAAAAGGACCAAAAGGATGAAGGAAACTTAGATATGCTTGATGAAGCATCTATGGGGGCCTAACATACATAATTTTATAGTTCTTGGCCAATTCTGAGCAAATTCTGAGCAATTTTGGTTTTTTGTGAATTTTGAAGCCAAATTCAGAAATTTAGCAGTTCCAAGACGTTGCGCTTCTTCCTCAAGCATCCATTTTAGGAAACTTATACATTTTTGGAAATATTTTTCCATCATCTAAAAACCCATTTTCTCATATTTTCTAGAGGTGGTTTAGTTTTTGAGAAAAATGGAAAAAAGTGGCAAAAAACTAGCTTTATGTACCCTTTTTTTGACAGGCGTTACACTCCTAGAGCAACCTTAGGAGAATGAATTTTTCAAGTTATTCCCATGGCTAATGTTCAAAACTTCAAACTATTCTAGAAACTAGACTTGAAGGGCTAGTTGACTGTTCTCTCAGATTTTCATTTGTACCTCAAGAAGGCATTTGAAAATCAGCTCAATTTTGGCACTACGCTTCTGCATTTTCTGTTTTTTTAATTGTAAATTTCACTGTGTAAAATTTCTAGTTTCCAGTTTGACTTATTCAAAGTCAAGACTCTTTATGTAACGACGCTTTTTTCGAGGCTAGGTGATGTAGGCATGAATAAATTTACATGATAGGTTGTTTTTTATGTTTATTAAGCCTCATAAAGGAAGAAAACTCCTAAACAAACTCTCCAAGAAGTGTTTGAGTTTCACTTTCTCACTCTCACCTGTTAGTTGAGAGAATATTGGAGTCAGTTCCTCCACCAAGGAGTTCGACCCCTAATGTTGGGAAAGTGGTCTAAGAGATTCTATATGTATCATTTCTCTTTCAGAGAGAAGGGTTGGACTTTTTGTGGAGAAGGCTTGCATGTAATCATCTTTTCAGCTAATACAGATAAAATTGCAAATATTTTTAAGGAACTCTAGCCCAGTGATTTCATGGTTTTTTTTCTTCATTTTATTTGTTTTCTAACGGTTAAAACATATTTATCTACATAATATCTTTTCCTTATATGGATGCCTTATAGTGAAACATACAAAATTCTTGTTCTCAAGATTTGTTTATCTGGTTTTTGTAGTTATGTTTATGTCTTCCTAAGCTAATGAAATCATGTTTACTTATTCTCATTAGTTTCTTCTTTAATCTCTCTTCTATACTACATTGAAAATATTCTAAATCCACCATGGTCTTCTGACATCTAGCTCCTTTCCATATTTTCTTATGCACTCCTACAACCTAGACCTATTTGTGCCTCCAAACCCTAGTCTAGCAAACCCTAAAATCTAAATTTTCACCAATACACAAACAATTATACATATATAGCCTAAAACTTATTTTCTTTAAAGTCATTTCACTGATAAGAGACTTTGAGACATCCCTCTCATGCTCAGTAGGGCTACCTACTGAGCTGAAGTGGTTTGAGGTTACACTTCTCAATCTCCTTTTCAACCTAGGAAATTGTAAGGGACTAATAGGCTCGACATATTATAGTTGGTAGTTAATTTTATAACTCGAAACAACAAATAAATAAAAATGGTAATACTAGGCAAGATGTTTTACCAAGTATCCGTGAACCGCAATATACACCTTAGGTGAAACCAAGGACTTGACGTACGTCGGCCAATCTCCCCGAATTTTGTGTTCAGTGTATCATGTTTACAAGGCGGAAGGCTCGGTTACATGTGGCTAAAATATAGCAACCTAGTGGGGTCTCCCAATATATACTTGACATTACGTGGAGAACAAGTACATGTTAGCACTATCTAATGCATAATCTTTCGGTGAGAGAATTCCCATATACTTGCCATCCTAAATTGCCTCTTGTATACCCGAAAGTACTGTAGAACCTTTGATATACTTCTATACTGGAATGAGATTTCAAACCCAAGATACAATGCATGCAGTTAACAACAACTACTATGTTTAAAGACGTCGGAACACGTCTCTAGCCTATACCTCTAGATATTTGTCTTAGGTTACAAATTTTCTTAGGTTAATTGAGGTAAATTTTAAGTTTATCTTGAATTAGGTTTCAATTTTATGGCTCAACGATGTCACCTAAAATCCTATGATGCAACTAAATGAGAAAAAAGAAATATTTTCATTTGATGAAAGATAAACTAATGAGGGAAGAGATACAACCAAACAATGCATCAATCAAGAAAAATGCATCAAAACATATCTCCCTAACTTTTCGAATGCAAGATGTAAAAAATGAAAACTACTTTCACTAATGAATGCAATGCCAAAATGCAATCTTATGAGAAACAAAATCACTTTATTTCACTAAGATGCACTAATATTTTTGTTCTTTTTCTTTCACTTTTATCCAAAATGCAAACTAATGCATAAGCAAAGGAAAAATGGATTTCAAAACAACTAAAATGAAAATTTCACTCTCTTTGGTTTTGAATAAAACAAAATGTTTCAAAAATACTTAAATGAAGGGATCCTTTCACTTTTCTTTTTGAAACGACGAAATCAAAACAAGAATATACTTTCAGTTTCACCAAAGAAAACAATTGTAATCTACATTTGACAATGGAGAAAAAGCAATTTTCGAAGTACAAGTATGATCCAATACTAATGAAAACAACTTCTCAAACATGAACCAAAAGCAACTTGAAAATAGTGTCCTAAACTTAATAAAACTCCTAAATGGAGGCAATCGATCTCACAAATACAAGCCAAGTAATGAGTGATTGGTGACCTAGACCTAGAAACCCTAGAAGATAATCCAACTTCAATCACACACCAACAACAGCAAAGATACAATTGTAACCATTAAAGGACAACAATCAAGGCAAACACAATAAGGTCACACTGGAAAAATGATCACAAAGGTTGAGACACAATGAAAATGAGAAGAAACCCTAATTTTTTCTAGCCTCTAGGATCAATGCACCTGTTAAAGGCAAAGTAGCACTAAAATATAGAGAAGCACAACTATTAATTCAAAATCAACAATGGAAACACCTCTATAAGACTAGAAAATGCGTTGGGCGAGGAAAAGAAGGAAAAACAAAAAATTTCAAAAATCATATCAGACTCAACACTCTCAAGCAAAAACTAGTGACTATATAAACCTATAATGATGCACACAAGCCAAGAAATCAATGGTTGGTTAAAGTCATCAGAGGATCAAATCGAAGGAATGGATGGCAAGGTTATAACTTCCCCATCGGAGTCGCCATTTGGTTGTCTAGGTAAATCCTATCTACGAATAGAGATGATCCCTCTATCCAAATGAGTGGGTCTAGCAACAAACAATACAATATACAAGACACTTTCCTATATTACAAACAAAACAAGAGAAGAGGAAGGAAACCTACCTCGCTCTAATACTATAATGCACTCCTTTGTTGAAGATCTTGATCGCTTACTCCTTAGGCTCAATCCATACTGCTCACACTGTTTGAATACCTACATAAGAGGTCAAAAACATAAAAAAGCATCACATTGCAATAAACATAATCAAATGTAATCAACTTAACAGATCAAGGAGAATTAAGATAAATGAAGCATTGACACAAGCATTTATGGAAATTGAATCAACATTTGTATATATTAATAAATAAAAGAGGAAGCATGCAACCCAGGCCTTGATGTTAGTATCCCTCCTTGAGTGAATGTCCAATTCCAAGCTCAAGCTCTCCAAGAACTCCTTCTCTAAGTCAAAGTGAATAGCATGTAGGCACTATCTCAGCATAAGGGTGCAAATAATCAGAGACCAACCATTTGGGAATGGAGGGGAATGAATATATAGGTAGGGAGAGGGAGTTAGGATCTCACCAAAGATAGGGAAAGGTTCTCATCTCAAGGAGGAAGATCATAGGGATAAGATCAAAGGGTAATATTGGGAGAATTTGACCACATCCTCAACGAAAATTATCCATCTCGTCATTATGGAAGCCTCTAGATCATGAAGCTTCTCCTCCTCTTTGGTAAAAATTTCCTTTTAGGGATCAATGCGAGTATCCAGTCCAAATTTGCGCTGACATCGTGAGGCTTATATGATGCAACCTGCCATCAACATGAGTGGGCAGTGTCACAGTCGCACTGACCCATAAATTAGGTTTTTGAGATTATTTTGCTCAGGAAAGGATCAAGGAAACTTTTCATTAGTTCTTTAAAGAGGATCTGGACTCCATTTAAGGATGGTTACAATGCATAGTTGTCAAGTTTTTGGCACTCCGAGGTATGAAACAGGGAAGTGCAGGAGGTGTGAAAAACTACTGTGTAACAGTCATTCACTTGTTATCTAGTCCTTGGGAACCTGTGCATTAACCAAAGTGGGGTTCATAGTTTTTTTTGGGTTGGGACTATATCCACTGATTTAAAGCCCCAGGTGTTATTTTTACCATCCAAACATGCAATGATAATGCATACATAGTAGGTGGGGGGGAGGACACAACCCCCAAGGTCACAATCAAAGTCAACAACAAGCACAGGTTATCGTTGATACTTACCATGCAATTATTCCTCCTAAGATTCAAAGTGAAATTTTCCATTTAGAGACACATTTTTATACAAATACAAGATATATTAGATTTAGAAATCATGGAGGACATATCCCCACCACCCGGGGAATAAAGAAACATTATTTATCAGCCTTAGCTTTATACTGGAAAAAAAATACCTTGTTGGGGAGGGTGCTAAAGAACAAGCAATCATAAAATTATAATGTTTTTTCTAGCTAGGAATATTTCAAAAGAGTCTAGTGTAACCAAAAAGTGTGTTTAGAAAGGATTGACACGAGTTTGGAACACATTGAGCTTCATTTTCAATGTGAACCTGCACTGCATGTCCCTTCAGGTTCCAATGTAGGAGATCCAGCTCCTATTACTTCTTCAAATTCCTAAGCTTGAATGTTCTTGTTAAGTTTTTGTTTTTACAGTGTTGTTGTAGACACTTTTTTGATGCTAGAACTACTGATACTTTTTAAATTTTAGGCCAATTACTCTATTGGTAGGTTGTCAAAAAATATGGTTTACCACTGGGCAGATTGAGACCACCTACCCCATGAAATGATTGATGATTATGCTCCTAGATGTATGTGCTTTCATGATATTTTGAGGTAATATAATATTTAAATTACAAAAAAAAATCTCCACTAAAAAAATAAAACAAAATCACAACTTTTGGAGTGTGGTTTCAGTGGAAGGGAATTAATTTCAATGTACAACTCTTCACTCCCATAGTGGAAAACCTTCTATTATTTAAGAAATCTAATATTTAATAATTGTTAAAAAAATTAATAATATTTAATACTAAAACCTCTTTTTTGAGTGCAAAAGTTGAGGAAAGATTTGCACCTTGAGAGATTTTATCCCTCTCAGCATTTGATAGATTTGGAGTTAAGATAGATCTAGGTTGGTATTGCATATAATTTTCATTTGTTAATTATACATTACAAATGTTATATTGGTATTTTTATTTTCATAGATAATATTATTTGAGTTTAATTAATAAGTAGGAATTATTCCTCTTATTATAAGTATTGGAGTCTTAAAGCATTCCTTTTGAAACAAAGGTAAAATGTATGTCATTGAGAATGTAATATTGTTATTGATTAGTTGATTATTTGTTATTCCCAATTAAAAATTATGATTAGTGCAAATATACTATTAATGTTTTATATATTAGTTTAATTGGTTGAAGCATTTCTTCAAGGTATTTTGTTGATAAAAATATTGTAGGTTACATGTCCAAATTTGGTTGAGGCTATTAAGTTTTCTAGTCAATATTGTAATTGGTGATTAAGCCACCTTACATCTAAATGTAGGGATATTGCTTTTGGTCGCAATGGAAATCGAGGAATGAATCTCACTTGGGGCCTAGGAGAAACCACCAACAATCAAGAATAGGTGATGAGTCTATTTCAAGGGTTAAAGATAATCAAATCAAGAGGGTTCAAGTTCCTTATTATAATGGGGGACACTATTTCAAGGGTTAAAGATACTCAAATCAAGAGGGATCAAGTCCCTTGCTATAATGGGGGAATTTTACATTCATAATATAGTATTTATTAATCAAATCAAATCTTAAAGATATTTGTTTACAGAGGCTCGTTCATAAAGCTCAAGGGATGGAAAAAAATTTGAAACCATTAAATTATCTTTAATTGCCTAAGGCCCTGAATATATTATCTAAAAGAAAAATCGCTTTATATCATTGGATGTTGGATTGATGGGTACAAATGTGGGGCTTCATTTATATCTCATCTCCCTTTCAACCATGAAGTATAGAATATCTTTCAATTATGATGGAAGTGCAACTAGAAGATAAGTTGTGGAACAAATTTAAGGGTAAAACATGGACATTAAATCCTTCTTGACATTTAGCACCTCCTGATTTATTCTTACATGAGGTGTAGATTATCAACCTTATGGCGATGGATTGGAGGGATGAAGGTGGGGTTTTCATTTTGGAAATCAGTTTAGTTTTGGCTCTAGTAGGAGATACATGAAAAGAAATAAGGTGGTGACCCACAAAAGCATTCAAGGACTCCACTTAATTCATCCTAGGAGTGTTTGGGCATTGATGTCTTTGTCAAAATTAGTTTTAAGTGTTATTTATCTCTAATTCCACTATTTTTATGGTTCATATTTGGTTTTGGTATGATATTGAGGTCTAACTATAGTTTAGGTGTTAGGTGGATCTACTCCCTCACATTTAGTTAATTGGCATGTTTCAAGAGTAGTATTTATTTTAGGCTGGCCTCATATGTTTGATTGTTGGCTTTGGATAAGAATGGAATGTCATAGACACTCTAGATATTGTGCCCTCCATGAGACTTCAGGCATGCATAGAGCTTAGTGGAAAATGAATAGGAGGTACATAATAGTTCTCAACTACTACCTTAGTTGTTTCCTCCTTTTCTACTTTTATATTTTTTCAGTTTTTCTGTATGTTGAGAGATAACTCATATCCTAAAAATAAACTTCATCATAGCTAGTTATTATTCCATGGATTTCCTCATCCTTACATGTTTCCAATTCATAAGGATATCTATACTTGAAAATCTAACAATGTTTCCTGACAACTTTTAAAGTGTATTTCCTATTGAAATATCTCCTCCCTAAAATTGACCATCACCAATATATTAGCCTCAGGATTTGCCTATTTTACATACTTGACATTATATGATCCCAAGCATAAAGGAATTGGTGGCCATGGTAGTTTCTTGTCCTTGGAAAGAATTTCTCCAACTCCATGTATGAGAGTATGGTAGCTAGTTCTTACAAGACCAACTTATCAAGAACAAACCTTCAAAACAAGTGAGTGGATTTGGCTAATCCATATATACTTATGTAAGTCCCATGTTTGAATACATACCAATCTCTAATTTTACCAACTACCTACATTTCCGTATTTAACAAACATGATGTTGGACTACAGAAAAATAATTGGAACAATGGAAGCAGAAAATGTTCACCTATCTTATGATCATGAACATAGTGTTTTTGTTCCCATAGGTCTTGTACATACATGTGAATAGGAGGATCACATAGTTGGCATTGTGTTGAAGCCTCAAAATTCGTTGCAACAACATTGGGGATGACCACCTGTTCTGGACCTTAAAGCATCTCGTTTTCCGTTTAGAATGGTGGTTCCAACTAGTTTAACTAGGTCCAATTACCTTCTCTCAATCTCCAATGGCTTAAAATATGACTTTCATCCACCAATGGAGAAGAAACATCAAATCATCCCTCTCGTTGATTAGGCAAGAAAGTGATCCTTAAGCTGATCTCGGGCTCATCCAAGCCACGAGTAAAGTTTTCCTCTTTGTGAAGAGGAATTTTAGGAATGTAGAATTAATATAAATGAAAAACTATTCTAAAATGCAAGCAAAATGAACTAAATCCTAATCCTATCTCAATTAGGCAGATATAGATCTAACCCAATCGAGAGCAAAATATTTAAATGATTGGGATTTAAATATGTCTGGCTTATAATGAATATCAAGCTAACGAAGTAGTTCAATTAATTGACATTATGAATATAAAAACAGATTCTATTCAGAGACCTATTAACTGAAATAATCAAGCAACAACATTTAGGAAGTAGTTCACGAAAAGATATTGATTGTTGAATCAATAATTCGAATAATTAAACAATAATATGAGGACATAGTCCACAACATATCACTATTTGTTAAATCAGTATTAAAAGACATATTTATGAGTAAATAGTTACTTAGAAATAAGAGTTCAACCTGTTGTAGCATTTTTTGGTGAAGCAGGAGCATTTGGCTCAAAAGAATCATTGTATTTTAGTAGACATATGGGGGTATTGTGTTTTAAGGAAGTTGGTTTCCTAAGTGTTGAATTAATGTAATTACTCAGGTTTTTAGTGATTTTAATAAAATAGGAATTAATTAAGTATTGTGAGGATATTTGTAAATGTTCCCGAATGTAGGAGAACATGAGTGATGATGAGTAATTAATATGGATTGAGATATTGTAATCTTAGAAAGTAGTTCATGATTTATGGAGGATCCTTAGGATTAGTTGAAAGTTGAGACCTTCAAGGGATAAAGAAGATATTTTAGGAACTAATTGAGGACATAGAGGATTCTTAGGATTTAGTTGCGAAGATTAAGGATCTGAACCAGAATTGGAAACATAGTCCTTTTGTATAAATGTAAGCCAAAAAGGCAGGGAAAGAGTTAGTCGAGTTAGTCAAGTCAGTTAGTCAAGTAGGGTTAGAGATACAGTTAGAATATAGGAAGGCTGGATTGTAGCCTACGGACATTGAAATGAGAAAGGGCCATTGATACAAACCATGTAAAGGTGGATCAGGCCAAAGCTATATTGTAAACATCATTTTATTTGTATATGTACATTTGTTTAATGAATGAGGAAATTGAATTCATTTGTGACTGTGTGTCATTCCTTTTATGTGCTGAGTGATCCGTAATTGGGAATTTATGGTTTCTATGTGATAAACCATGATGACTGAATTCAAGTTGAATTTATGAAAGTCTTTGTGAGTGACAAAAGACTTATTATCTGGGTAGAATCTGCGTGATTCCAATCGGATTTAATAGATGTATGTGCAGGTCAAGTAATTATGAAATCTGAAGGAAGGGAATTAATACAAAGTGTATCATGTATTCCAATTCAAAGTGGTGTTAAAGAAACATAGGTATAAGTTTCAAGTGGAGTAATCAAAGAAGTCTCGACGCGTTGTTCCAAAGCGAAGAAATGAGTTGGCAGAATTGAACTTGATAACAAGACGTTCTGGAATGGTGAACTGGTGATGAAATCGAATTATCGGTAAGTGCGGGGATAGGAGCAAACGAATGTTTTGATCACGGTTAAAGCATCGTATTAAACCCTAGCCGCTGATTATGTTTTCAACCACTAATGTCACAGTCAACTGTGGGGGTTAACCATTATTTAACCAGTGTGTTAGTTGAAGGGCCACAGACCGTTCGATCGTTGTTTTGCCGACCGTTGGATTAATATCGCATCGCATCATTCATGAGTGAATGAACCCTGGGCAAAAGAAATTGCGACATGCGATGTAAGATGATTGGGAAATTAAATGTTGTGCAAGTAGTCCATGTGATATCACTGTTGGGTGTCTGATCAAGTGTGTCTTGGTAAAATGGTGGAGAATTAATCTGACAAGATTTGCGTGGAAAGTCATCGTGGGAAGTCAATGTGGGAGCAATTGCTGTTCAATTACTGTTCAATCGGGCATTGTTCAATTATTGTTCAATTACAAGTATTGTTCAATTGTTTTTCAATTGCAAGTGATGTTCAATTGTTGTTCAATCAGTGCAGGTCAATTGTTGTTCAGACGGTGTTGTTCAATTATTGTTCAATCGGTGCTATTCAATTTTTGTTCAATCGGTGTTGTTCAATTGTTGTTCAATTCTGCGTCATCTTGCATCATTTTTAGGTGAGCCTCGGGAAATGTGCCAAAGCCGTGGAAAAGGTGGAAAGGTAAAGTTAAAAGTGATTTATGTATATTTCTATAATAAATTAGATTAAGGGCAATTAACCATGGTATTATTAGTGTTGAGACTAGAGTAAGAGGGTATGGTTAATATGTGTGGGTTTAAGAATTAATTAGAGTTTATGAAAATTGAGTAAATTTTTCACTGGAGTGATTAATTAAGGTTTAGACCATTGATCAGTTTCTAAAACATTTCCGCATGATAATTTATTAAGGGGTCTTAATCCTTAACTAGTCAAGGCTTGACTAGGCAGGATAAATGAAATTCCTGGGAATAAACGAGATTATGCACTTTATATGCATACTGTGGGTATTGTCAGCTTAGGCTGGCATCATTTTGGTGTCAGAGCAAGAAAAATCTTTTTTGGGAGAAAATCGGAGTGGGTTTTCCTTTTGAAGATAATTCAGAACTTATGGAGTTATTTTATTTCATAATTAACTTTGTGGATAGAGAACAGATTTTGAAGAGTTTTCTTTGAAAAGGACAGAATGGGAAGAATTTTCAAGAAACCAAAGTGGCACGGCAGAAGTGAAGAGAAGAATCATATCTGAATCTGATTGAGGTAAAAAGAAATTGATTTTCTTATTTGATTTTGAAATTGGTGATCGATAAATTGGTTTTTGAAAGAGATAGAAGAAAATCTACTTTGGGAGAAAGTAGATCAGATTATTAGAAGGAAAATTTGAATTTTTTTTTATGAAGGGATAGTGGAAAAACTACAACAACAACATGTATTCAGAAAATTTGGACAGTGAGGTATGGTATTTATGATTTCAATTAATTAATGATGAATTATTGATTGAAAAATGCTATGAAGATGTTTGATACTTGTAGCGAAGAACAAGCAAAGTTTTTGATGATGATGGAAACGAACCTATCCAACTAGAGGTTGGAAGAAAGGAGAAAGGTGATTGAGTGCAGCAGCCAAAGGAGCAGTGAGACTCTAAAAGGTTCGAGAGAGTGGACCAAGAGAGAGAATACCTAGGAAGAGATCAAGCTCAGAGAGGAAGCTTGATAGGGTATTGAGTAGCAAGAGAATAATGCTACAGGAAAAGGCTATGTTGCAGATCACCAATCGAGCACGGATGAGCCCGTGAAGGAAGATGGCCATGGAGGGTCATAGAAGAGGTTCTAGAGAATGCCATACAGGTAAGATGAGTAACGAGGAGTGAGAGAGAAATATTGTGGTGATGAGAGTACAAATTGAGATACTACAAGGATGGCTACAAGGGAAAGAGAACGAAGACCGAAGGCATGGATGGAGAATGAGGAAACATGTCAAATGGAACCCATTACAAAAGAAATGGAATGACAAGTTGATAAATGAGTTCAGAGAAATTGAACAAATAAATATTTCTTTGTTGGAAAAGGCGATACTCAAAGAAATTGAGTCACAACAAAGAGAATTTTCTGAAACCCAGAAAGTCCATTGTGAAAGATTGGAGACATAGAAGCTCAAAAGAGTTGAGCTACAACAAAAGGAAAATGCTGGAGAAGGTGTTGAAGTTTTGGTATGTGAACCAGAACATGGACCATTACTTTTTGAAAGTGATGAAGAGACAGAGGAGTTGAATCATATGAATGATTCAGGGAAACCAAAAGACTTGATGGCTGAAGCATCAAAGGAGACTATAAGGTCTTGTTTTTTTAACACTGATAATTTGTGTATGGCTGCAGGTTTGGAAGAAGATACGTATTCTTTTAAAGCTGTCAAAAACATAGAAGAATACCTTCTGGAAGATGAAAGTTTTGAAGCAGAGTATGACAATGAGACTGGAGAAGAAACAGTGAACAAGTGTAGAGAGGCATCATTAAGACAGATGGTGTGGAAAAGATACTAGCTGATAGTCTCAAGGATTCTTTGAGTTTGAATCAGCATACTAATGTGCTGACAGAGGAGTTAAAGGAAAGATCAGCGCAACATACTGAAAGATTGCCAGATGAAGAAGAGGTACAAAGGCCTTATATTTTTTATTTGGATAATTGTCTTATTATTGCATATTTTTTTGCAGAAACTGGAACATATTTGGCACAGGTGGATAGCCAAATAAAAGAAGAAGAGAAAGAAAATCTACTAAAATATGTTAAGGAAGATTTAGCAAAGGAAGAAGAACTATCTAATGATTGGTCAATAGCAAATGAAGAAATGGGAGATTGTGTAAAATTTCCAAATTTTACTCCAAGTAAAATCATTGAGTTATATAGAGAGTTAGATCTTCAAAGAAATAAGCTGGAAAAGCAGAGGATAAATGTTCAGGATAAATTGCCGATAAAGGATGACAAATAAATTGTCATGAGTGACAATTAAGAAGAAGAAGTTGACAGGTACAACAAACAGAAGCAGAAAATTATCTTGGAAGATAATAAGGCAGCAACTCAAAAGGTGCGAAATTCTACAGAAGAAAATATTGAACAAAAGAGTAAGGATGTAAGGACGATAGCAAGGATGGGAGTTCAACAATCAAGAGTTGAAGGTAATCAGCAGATAGAGGATATACTGGACAAAGAAATTGAGTTGATAAGAAGGATAATGATGAATGTGTCTCAGAAGAAGACAACCACAAGAAAGGAAAGAAGCAACAACAAGAGGAAGACAACAGAAGAATGCGAGAGTTTAACAAGTGGAGCATTGCAGCATAAGATATGGAGACCTAGAAAGCAGCAGCAGACAACCATGACAACAGAGTAGTTGAAAGGAAAATAAATAGGCAAAGATAAATTACAGAACAAAGTACGGATCCAGGAGGACAAATATTAGAAGCATATGATCTGGAGATCATGCGTATTTTCCACTTTGGGAATCTGATGCGGGAGCATTTGGTTCAGAAGAGTCATTGTATTTTAGTAGACATAGGGGGGTATTGCGTTTTAAGGAAGTTGGTTTCCTAAGTGTTGAATTAATGTAATTACTTAGGTTTTGAGTTATTTTAATGAAAATAGGAATTAATTAAGTATTGTGAGGATATTTGTAAATGTTCCCGAATGTAGGAGAACATGAGTGATGATGAGTAATTAGTATGGATTGAGATATTGTAACATTAGAAAGTAGTTCATGGTTTATGGAGGATCCTTAAGATTAGTTGAAAGTTGAGATATTCAAGGGATAAAGAAGATATTTTAGGAACTAATCGAGGACTTAAAGGTTCTTAGGATTTAGTTGAGAAGATTGAGGATCTGAACTAGAATTGGAAACAGAGTCCTTCTATATAAATGTAAGCCAAAAAGGCAGAGAAAGAGTTAGTCGAGTTAGTCAAGTTAGTTAGTCAAGCAGGGTTAGAGAGAGAGTTAGAAGATAGGAAGGTTGGATTGTAGCCTACAGGCATTTAAATGAGAAAGGGCCATTGATACATACCATGTAAAGGCAGATCAGGCCAAACCTAGATTGTAAACATGTTTTTATTTGTATATGTACATTTGTTTAATGAATGAGGAAATTGAATTCATTGTGACTGTGTGTGTCATTCCATTTATGTGTTGAGTGATCCATAATTGGGAATTTATGGTTTTCGTGTGATAAACCATGATGAATGAATTCAAGTTGAATTTATGAAAGTCTTTCTAAGTGACAAAAGACTTATCGTCTAGGTAGAACCATATGATTCCAATCAGATTTAATAGATGTATGTACAGGTCAAGTAATTACGAAATATGAAGGAAGGGAATTAATACAGAGTGTATTATGTATTCCAGATCGAAGTGGTGTTAAAGAAATAGAGGTATAAGTTGCAAGTATAGTAATCAAAGAAGCCTCGGCGTGTTGTTCCTAAGCGGAGAAGTGAGTTGGCATAATTGAACTTGATAACAAGATATTTTGGAATGGTGAGCTGCCGATGAAATCGAGTTATCAGTAAGTGAAGGGATAGGAGCAGATGAATGTTTTGATCATGGTTAAATCATCGTATTAAATCCTATCCTTTGATCGTGTTTTCAACCGCTGATGTCACAGTCAGCTGCAGGGGTTAACCATTTTCTAACCAATGCGTTAATAGAAGGGACGTAGACCAATGGATCATTGTTGTGCTAACCGTTGGATTAATATCACATCACATCATTCATGAGTGAATGAACCCTGGGCAGAATAAATTGTGACATGCGATGTAAGATGATCAGGCAATTAAATGTCGTGCATGTAGTCCATGTGATATCACTGCTAGGTGGCAGATCAAGTGTGTCTTGATCAAATGGTAGAGAATTAATGTGACAAGATTTGTGTGGAAAGTCAACATGGGAAGTCAACGTGGCAACAATTGTTGTTCAATTTTTGTTCAATTGCAAGTTTTGTTCAATTGTTGTTCAATTGCAAGTGATGTTCAATTGCTTTTCAATCAGTGTTGTTCAATTGCTATTCAATCAGTGTTGTTCAATTGTTGCTCAATCTTGCATCATCTTGCGTCATTTTTAGGTGAGCCTCGGGAAATGTGCCAAAGCCATTGAAAAAGTGGAAAGGTAAAGTTAAAAACGATTTATGTATATTTCTATAATAAAGTAGATTAAGGGCAATTAATCATGGTATGATTAGTGTTGAGACCAGAGTAAGAGGGTACGGTTAATATGCGCGGGTTTAAGAATTAATCAGAGTTTATGAGGATTGTGTAAAGTTTCCGTCAGAGTGATTAATTAAGGTTTAGACCATTGATTAGTTTCTGAAACATTTCCGCATGAGAATTTATTAAGGGGTCTTAAACCTTAACTAGTGAAGGTTTAAATAGGCAGGATAAATGAAATTCCTGGGAATAAATGAGATTATGCATTTTATATGCATATTGTGGGTATTGTTGGCTTAGGCTAGCATCATTTGGTTTTGGTAAGTTAGAATCGGTTAGTCAAAAAATGAAAATATTTAAAAAAAATGTTGTGTTAAGATATGGACAAAAAGAATATTAAATAAAAATGTTAGGAAATATCTTGATAACATGTCCATATCAAAGAAAATGTTAGAATAGATGCCCTAAAAAATGAAGGAAAAAATAAAATGTTAGGTAAGAGAGAAAAGCAAAAAAGCATAAAACTTTGAAAGTGTGAAAGTCCAAGTGCCACAACTTTTAATTTATACAAAATTATGGTTGTGTGCAGTTTGTCATAAATACCATAACCCATGACAGTCAAATAGTTTAATCTTGACTAGTTCATGCTTTAAATTTCATGTTTATAGTTAGAGAATAAAGATCTAGCCAAACATTTTAATCTTGGCAGATCAGTAGTTAGGTAGAGAATAATAAGGAGCTCATTAGTTTAATCTGAGCCCTTGGATGTTATTAGGTTAGAATTAGATAGTTTTCTTTTCAAAATAAAAAGGAAAGAAAAGGGTCTGCTCGCCTAAATGCACCCAATTAAGTGAAGAGAAAATGTTAGGGTAAGTAAATGGGTAGGTAGAAGAAAAGTTGCAGAAGTACATCTACCATGCTTGATCATGTGTTTCAGTGTGCAGGAGCAGTTATGGAAGTGAAAATATGTTCACAAGTTGATCTGGTTAACTTCCCCTCATTCATTTCATTCCCCACTACATCCTTACTAATTTCCTCCTCGTCCCATCATTTCTTAAGCAAACACCCTTTTCCCTTAATTTTCACCCTTTCCTTTGGTTTCACACATTTCCCTAGCAAATTACCCTCCAAACTCATTCTCCTACCCAAAAACCCCTTTTCCCTAGTGTGAAACCCATTCCCCTTTGAAAATATAAATTTCCCTTATGATTTCCCTAAAAACCCATAAAAGACCCTTTACACTAAGTATAAATTCCCCCTTCGCTTTATCTAATTAAAAACGTGCCGCAATTAACCTTGGTCCCACTCCATAAACCCATCGCAATGTGTTTAAAACCCACTTTATTCGTTAAAATAATTACAAATCAGTTGTAATTATTCCCCGAGCCTGCTAATCTTTGGGCCTTCTCCCTCCATCCATCTCAACTGCGTGATAGTCATCCAATCACCTGCTCCCAGATCTAACGATCAACATCCATATCGCACGCTCCTGATCTCCGATCTTTAAAGGCCTGAGAGCACACAATATTCATGGTTTTGCTCAGGCCCCTTGTGGTTATGTGGCAGCTCCTCGTTAACTCGTGTGCCCTTGGAGAAAAACCACCCCACGGCCAAAAGCGGTGTGATGAGCCTCCGAAACTGCTCCCCGCATAAAACAAAACCAACCACTATTCACTTAACCCTTCCGTACCAAATTTTAAAATATTTCGTTCAAACGCCGAAACCCTCACTTTCGCTCTTTTCCCCTGTTTACATAGTAAAACCCAATAACCCTGCCTGCGCCACCTTAAGCCTATGCAACCGATTTAACCATTGTTTACCTCTCGAAAACACTCCGGACACCATCTGTAGACCTTTCAAATAAAGTGAAACCATTTTGCCCCTCCCTGTCAACCTGTGTTTTTCTTAATAAATTGTTGTATTTGGCAGGTGATTAGCAGAATACCAGGACACTGGATAAACAATTTTGACACTAGTTAAAAACTTGTTTACTCTAATATTCTCAGGAAATCTATTCAAAAGGCTTCATTTATTACAAGTTTGTGTACAAAAAAAAGATCAATTTTAAACCAGAGACAGAGCATAATGAAGTCATTTTACACAGTAAATGTTAAAACAGACAAATTACACAGTAAAAGTTTAAACGAAGGAGGCAAATAAAGACATAAAGTTAAAAGACAAATATATGATCAATATCCAAAATACCTGACATTGAGACGTAAAAAACTAAATGATTTACTGTTGAAATACACAGTAAAAACTTGAAATGTATAGTAAAAGTAAATAGGCACAGTAAACGATATTGACAGGTCAATAAGGTCAAAGAGTATTAGATTAAAGTGTATCAGATGAAAGGTCACAAGTGAATATGACTTCTAGCGTGAAGACCAAACAAACAAGCAACTTAAAGGGAAAAATATCAAAGACCAAAGCCAACAGAACATAAATAACATGGACATCAAGCAGCAGTTCAATAGTTGTCTCTATCTTCTTGCATGAAGATATTTCCTTTTCCTAGAATAAATCCTTAAACATATTCTTAGTTCTAATATTGTATAAATAACTCTCCTTGTGAGTTATTATGGGTTCATTGTTCACCATTGCACCAGGTTGACCATTGAGAGAGAGTTCATCCTTGAAGAAGCATTTGTAAACATTTTATGTACTAGTTTTTCTGGAACCTTAATACAAAGCAGAGGATTCTGAATTCAGTTTTACACAGTTTGTATTTCCTGGAAGTTTTTTCTAGTATTACACGTTATGTTTTTCTTCATATTCTTATGTCTTACAGAGATACCTAGGTAGGAATAATTGTGTCTCAATCTATTCCTATAAGCTTCTGAAGTGATAATAATTAAAGAGAATGGATTAATGAACTGTATGTTTAATTAATTCCCTATGAATCAATAAATCATCAGCATCTTGTTGTAAGCATAAGAATATTCTCTTGAACCTTCTGAACATTGATCAGAAGTTTTCATACTTATGATTGTTTAACTTTCTGTCTGAAAATTTTAATAATCATATTATTTTTTGTTTTTACTCACCATTATTCAAGCTTTATCATTGTGTGAAGTTTTATAGCAGCCCTCTACTTTGGGATTAATATTATTCAAAAGGTTAGGCATTACATTGTTATATCTGTATCATTCATTGGTATTCCAAATTAAAACAAAAACCCCAAAAACAATTATCTTAGATGCTCTGGAATTGATAGCTGACCACTATTATCTCGGAGGTACAACATCATTCTGGCGTCGTTGCCAGTGATTCGAATTCCATTAAGTTTTCCTAGGACAACGATATTCATTCTATTCCTTTAAGGTGATTAAAGGTCTAGAAAGGTTAAAATATTTCACCTGGCAACTCCATTAGCCCAAACTAGCACCTTTTAAGCACACTAGATCTCATTCAGAATTTCACTTAGTTAACCCTCTGTCAGATCTTGAAAAAATTATGAGAAAATCCATTTGAAAAAGGAGACAACAACCATCTTCTTCTTCCTCTTATGCCTTGTAGTCTGAAGAGTTAGTATCATTTAATCCTTTTAGTAATATTCCATCTGATCCTGATTTGACACAAATACCTCCTAGGGTTTCTGAACTAATAGTTAGGGGAGTTGATTTAGATTCAGTGTTCCTCATTCATTCCTTTGAAAAGCATACAGAACCCCCATTACCACCAGGATCACCTAAAACTGAGTCTGACTTGGGCGTTCATTTACTTGAACACAAACCCACAAATTTCATATCCCCTACCACTTATTCATTTCCTTCCACTTTTGACCGACTTGAAGCTTCTACTTCTGAACAACCTAAAGAGACCATCTCTATATATACAAATCCACTCTTTGAAACAAAAGAGGGTATTCATTCACAGGTCCCAAATTTAGTTCTTAAGACTCCTTTAAAGTTATTCAGGAGATCCCCTCCTTCTTCACCTCCATATAGTCACACACCCCCTCAATCACCTTCTTCTTCCTCTTCTTCATCTTCTTCTTCTTCTTCATCCACACAAACACCTCATACACCACCTGCCACTATGGAATTTCAACGTATTGTATAGGCTAGATATGAAACTTTAGTCTTACCTGCTAACCTTGATGCATTCCCAACTGGATACTTAAAATACCTTCCAAGATATAATGGAGAAATTGGTCCCACAACTGAGGACTATCTTCAAGCTTTTCTAGACTTTGCAAACAACATGAATATCGAACAAGAAAATGTTTACACAAGATTTTTTGTACAATCACTTGAAGGAAATGTAATAATCTGGTTTAGGCAGTTACCTTTAAATTCCATTAGAAATCTGGAAGAGCTTACAAACATATTTAAAAACCAATGGGGTGTAAAGAAAGATCCTCTTTATTTTTGACTAGGTTTGAAGAACTTAAAATAAAATTTGGTGAACCTGTATCAGATTTTATCAAAAGGTTTAATAAACTTTATCATAAGATGCCCCTTGATTGTAATCCCCCTGTAGCAGCAGCTAAGTCTAGGTTTTCTAAAGCCTTTGATGATGATTTTGTTGTAATGCTAAGAGAGAGAACTTCAAGAACTCTTGAAGATATGCAAACAAATGATATAGAGGTTGAAGAAAATAGGGTTTCTTTAACTTCTTTGAAAGCTAAAGAGGAAAAGGCCCATCTAAAACTCAAATCTATTCAAGAATCCTCTAGTTCCTCTATTTCTTCTAAGACTAAAACTGAAGATTCTAACATAGATGAAATAACTTCTCTTCTTAAAAATCTATCTAATAGAATTTCCAAGATTGAGACTCAACCTAGGACAGTTCAACAAATAATTACTAGATCTCAAAATCAAAATCAAGGTCAGTATAGAAGGAATCCACAATTACAAATTCTTTAGAGACCTAGTAATGATCAGCAGGTTCCCACTCCTTTACTAATAGATGACCAGCAACCTAATGAAAATACTATGACTATTACTGAAGACATCAATAACATGGATACTTCTTCTAATCAAACAGTTATGATTCCTCTCTCACAACAAAATCAGGTTCAAGAAGATCAAGAATCCTCACAGGTTTCTAAATACCATGCCTTCTCAGAATTTTTAATTGCAAAGTTGAACAAGAGATATGATCTTAGGCCTAGACCCAGCCCTGGAAGACCTCTTGAGGAGACTCCAATAATTTAACCTTGTACCAAAGTTGCTAAAACTTAAACAACTGTTATTCGACCATTAAATCGGTCAATTGATACTACTCAAAATGATAAAAATGCTTTGAATACATTTAATATTGAAAAAGAGTTAGAAAGAGTTAAAATCCCAATTCCATTTTCAGAACTTTCCAAAAACCCTGGGTATAAAAATCAAGTCTCCAAATCGATACAAAACACCTCGGTTGGTGCTGAAAGTGATATAATTAGTCTGCAATATGAAAAACCGGCAGTTGTCTTTGGTCCTAGCTCAAATACGATAGATGAAATAGTGCCTCCTTTCTCTGTAACTCTTAAAACAAATGATTCCATGTTATATAATTGTATGCTTGATTCTGGAGCATCACATAAACTCATGCCAAAAACTATCATGGACCATTTGAAACTTGAAATAACTAGATCCTATCATGACTTGTACACCTTTGATTCTAAAAGGGTGCCCTACTTAGGATTGATTAAGGATTTAGTAGTCACCCTTGCCCAAATTCCAGTGAAAAGTGTAGTGCTTGACATAGTTGTCACAGATATCTCTCTCAAATTTGGAATGCTCCTTTCTAGGTCTTGCTGTGACAAATTAGGGGGAACTCTTTAGATGGATATGTCTTATGCCATTATTCCAGTTTATGGGGGAGAACAACGAAGGTTATATAGATAGGTAAGATTTGTGCACACTATTTGCAAAACAGACCAGCCAAGGAACCATCCCATTTATGCAATTGATCAGGATTTTGGTTGCTTTCAACTCTGTTCAAACCAAATACATGAAACTCAAGTTAAAATAGAAGATGTAATTTAAATTCCTGAACCAAATCAAACTGATGTATGGAAACTATTTTTTGATTTTTCTTGTACAAAATATGGAGCAGGAGCTGGGTAGTTTTAATTTCACCAGAAAAATAAAATATCACCAAATCATGCAAACTTGACTTCGAAGTTAACAATAATGTGGCTGAATATGAAGCTTTCCTTTTAGGACTGCAATTAGCCAAAAGCTTAAAGGTTCAAAACTTAAGTGTTTTTACTGATTCAGAACTTATTGTCAAACAAGTGAGAAATATTTGTCAGACTAAGCATCCTAGACTTAGGTCTTATCGAAATGAAGTTTGGGATTCAATTGAAAACTTCTTTGATGCTTTTAATTTGACTTATATTCCAAGAAATCAGAATATTCATGCAAATGCCTTAGCTATTTCTGCTAGTTCATTTAAAATGCCTTATCAGACCAATTTACTCTATCAAATACAAGTCAAATACAGACCATCCATCCTAGATAATCTAAAGCACTGGCAGATATTTGAAGATGATGAACATTTGAAATATTTTCTACAGGTTATAGATGATTTTTCAGTTCTACAAATTGATGAAGATAGAACAAAAATAAATGAAAATGATACTTCAAATTTCAATTCAAAAATTGTTTATCATGACATTATTCAATTGTCTAACAATTTTATTCCCAAAGGCCTCATTCCTTTAGAAAATTTGTTTGAACAAAATGATGTCCTCAGAAACTCTCAGTCCATTTCTTCACAAGATGACATAGAAGAAATTAATATTATAACAAATGAAGATATTAAAAACATTAAAATATGTGCATCTCTAGATCTTGAGACCAACGCTCAATATCTTAAGTTACTTCAAAATTATAAGGATGTTTTTGCATGGACCTATGTTGATAACCTTTACTACACCTTGGGGTACATTCATGTATGATAGGATGCCATTTGGCTTAACCAATGCTGGAGAAACATTTCAGAGAGCTATGGATGTAGCTTTTGTGGGTTATATAAATAAATTTGTGGTTATTTATCTTGATGACATAACTATTTTTTCTAAATCTGATCAGAAACATTTAAAGCACTTGATGAAGGTTTTTGACAGGTGTAGAAAATTCAGAATATTATTGAATCCTACAAAGTCTCTGTTTGCTATCAAAGAAGGAAAATTGTTGGGCCATTTAATTTCATAAAAAGGAGTAGTGATTGATCCAAAGTGTGTTTCTACCATTGAAAAATTGACCTTACCTAGAAACAAGAAGGAGATTCAAGCTTTTCTAGGCAAGATTAATTTTTTAAGGAGATTCATCCCAAATTATGTTGAGATTGTAAAAGATATAACTGACATGCTCCGAAAGGATCATGAAGTTAAATGGACTGTCTCTTCCAGGCATGCCTTTGATCAGATCAAGAAATCTATCTCTGAAGCTCCCACCTTGGCCAACCCTGATTACACTAAACCATTCAGTATCTTTTCCATTGCCTCGGAAATAGCCCTTGCTGTTGTTCTACTACAAAAGAATGAAGATTCTCATGACCAACCCATAGCATTTTTCAGTAAGATTATGAGAGATGTCGAGCTTAAGTATGACATAATTGAGAAGCAAGCCTATGCCCTTATTCAAGCCCTGAAATCATTCAGGATGTATGTCCTACATTCTCCTATTATTGCTTATGTTCCTAACAATGTTGTGAAAATTGTTTTAACTCAACCAAACACTGATGGAAAGAGAGGTAGATGGATCACTCAAATACTGGAGTTTGATCTAAATATAAAAACTACAAAGCTAGTAAAAGGCCAAGGATTAGCTAAGCTTCTAGCTGAATCCAATCATAAAGTGCTCGAAATCAATTCTGTTTTAGAGATGCAAGGGAAGAATCCACAAGAACCTTCTCAAACTTCGGAGAAGAAGAATACACAAGAACCTTATTTCCTTGCAGAAGAGGAGAATCCAGAAGAACCTTCCCTTCATCCTAAAGAGGAGAATCCACAAGAACCTTTACCTTCATATCAGATCAACCCTTTACACATTGATGAAAAATTTCTATTGTCAGATTGGTACCAAGATATTGTAAATTTCTTGATCCATTCTGAATGTCCAACATCATTCTCCAAAAGCTAGTGTAAAACTCTCAAACTGAAAGCAGTCAAGTATTGCATCATAAATGAAAATTTGCACCAGAAAGACCCACTGAATATTTTGTTATTATTTTTAACAGAATCAAAAACTGAAGGGATCATTGACCAGTTTCATACAGGATTTTGTGGAGGACATTATGCTTGGAGAGAAACAACATATAAGATATTAAGGGGAGGATTTTATTGGGAAAATTTGTTCTTACAAGTAGGAGCAAAGGTCAGAGGTTGTGTTCCTTGTCAAATGTTTGCTGATAAGCAAAAATTAGCAGCTCTTCCACTGGTTCCATCAATAGTCTCAAAACCTTTTAGCTAATGGGGATTAGATTTTATTGGAGAGATTCATCCTGCTTCAAGTAATCAGCATAGATGGATCCTCACTGCAATAGAATACTTCACTAAATGGGTGGAATCAATCCCAGTGAGAAATGTTATTGATTCATTAGTAATCAAATTTATTGAAGAGAACATCTTATCTAGATTTGGTTGCCCAACTCAAATTGTCATTGATAATGCAATAGCTTTTTCTAGTGTTAAAATGATTGAGTTTTACCAGAAATATTAGACTTTGTTACATCATTCAACTCCATATTACCCACAAGGTAATGGCCTTGCAGAATCCTCCAATAAAAGTCTGGTGAAGGTAATAAAAAAGACTCTAGCAGATCATAAAAAGAGTTCGGACTCTCATTTAATTTATGCAGTATGGGAAAACAGTATTACTCCAAAGAGATCTACTGGTAAATCTCCTTTCCAGTTAGTTTATGGGAAATATGCAACCTTCCCTACCAATTTGGCCTTGCCTGTTTTAAAATTCTTGTAGGATTCAACAGATGACCCTGATGATTTTTCAAGGATAATAAATCAGATTATTGAACTAAATGAAAACAGATATGAAGTTCAATACAAATTGAAAAAGTATCAGATTAAGATGAAGAGCCTATTTCACAGAAGAGCCAGGGACAGGGACTTCGAGGAAGGTGATCTAGTTCTAAGATGGGATTCAAGGAGAGAAGTAAAGGGGAAACATGGCAAGTCTCACAACCTGTGGTTCAGACCTTTAGCAATTGCGGAAGTGAAGGGAAACAACACTTTTGTGCTACAAAATCTTGAGGGGCTATATCCCACTTATCCTGTGAATGGAGGGTTTCTCAAACATTACATTCAGTATTGAGAAATTGAAGTATATTTCATTACTACCATTGTAAAAGCTCTAGTTTCTTTTACTTTTCAAGTTGTCAGTGTGATTTTTTACAGCAAAAGACTCCATAGCCTGAGGAGAAGGCACATGGATCTGCACATTCTCTTCATTCTACAAGAGAAATCAAACCCCAGTTGGAGCCAATGTTTTAACATTTTTTGGTTTTGGTAAGTTAGAATCAATTAGTCAAAAAATGAAAATATTTTTTAAAAAATGTTAAGCTAGGATATGGAAAAAATAATACTGAATAAAAATGTTAGGAAATATCTTGATAACATGTCCATATCAAAGAAAATGTTAGAATAGATGCCCTGAAAAATGAAGGAAAAAATAAAATGTTAGGTTAGAGAGAAAAGCAAAAAGAAATAAACTCTAAAAGTGTGCAAGTCCAAGTGCCACTACTTTTACTTCATGCAAAATAATGGTTGTGTGTAGCTTGTCATAAATGCCACAACCCATGACGGTCAAATACTTTAATCTTGGCAGATCAGTAGTTAGGTAGAGAATAATAAGGAGCTCATTAGTTTAATCTGAGCCCTTGGATGTTATAAGGTTAGAATTAGATAGTTTTCTTTTCAAACAAAAAAGGAAATAAAAGGGTCTGCTAGCCTAAATGCACCCAATTAAGTGAAGAGAAAATGTTAGGGTAAGTAAATGGGTAGGTAGAAGAAAAGTTGCAGAAGTACATTTACCATGCTTGATCATGTGTTTCAGTGTGCAAGAGCAATTATGAAAGTGAAAAGATGTTTACAAGTTGATCTAGTTAACTTCCCCTCATTCATTTCATTCCCCACTACATCCTTACTAATTTCCTCATCATCCCATCATTCCTTAAGCAAACACCCTTTTCCCTTCATTTTCACCCTTTCCTTTAGTTTCACACATTTCCCTAAAAAATTACCCTCCAAACTCATTCTCCTACCCAAAAACCCCTTTTCCCTAGTGTGGAACCCATTCCCCTTTGAAAATATTATTTTCCCTTGTGATTTCCCTAAAAACCCATAAAAAACCCTTTACCCTAAGTATAAATTCCCCCTTCGCTTTATCTAATTAAAACCCCGCCACAGTTAACCTTGGTCCCACTCCATAAACCCATCGCAATGTGTTTAAAACCCTCTCTATTCATTAAAATAATTACAAATCCTTTGTAATTATTCCCCGGTCCTACTAATCTCCACGTCTACTCCCTTCATGCATCTCGACCGCGCGATAGCCATCCAATCACTTGCTCCCAGATCTAATGATCCATAGCCATATCGTGTGCTCCCGATCTCTGATCTTTAAAGTATTGAGAACATGCGAGATTCGTGGTTTTGATTGGGCCCCTTGTGGTTACGTGGCAGCTCCTCATTAACTCGTGTGCCCTCGGAGAAAAACCACCCCACGGCCAAAAGCGATGCGATGAGCCTCTGAAACCACTCCCCACATACGACAAAACCATCCACTGTTCACTTAACCCTTCCGTGCCAAATTTTAAAAGTTTCCCGTTCAAATGCCGAAACCCTCACTTTCTCTCTTTTCGCCCGTTTACACAGTAAAACGCAATAACCCTGCCTGCACCACCTTAAGCCTCTGCAACCGATTTAACCACTATTTACCTCCCGAAAATGCTCTGGACTCCATCCATAGACCTTTCAACTCAAATGAAACCATTGTGGCCCTCCCTGTCAACCTGTGTTTTTCTTAATAAATTGTTGTATTTTGCAAGTGATTAGCAGAAGACGAGGACACTGGATAAACAGTTTTGACACTAGTTAAAATCCTATTTACTCCAAGATTCTCAGGAAATCTATTCAAAAGGCTTCATTTATCAAAAGTTTGTGTCAAACAGAAGATCAAGTTTAAACCAAAGACAAAGCAGAAAGAAGTCACTTTACACAGTAAATTTTAAAACAGACAAATTACACAGTAAAAGTTTAAACATAGGAGGCAAATAAAGAAATACAGTTAAAAGACAAACAAATGATCAATATCTAAACTATCTAATACTGAGACATAAAAAACTAAATTATTTACTATTGAAATACATAGTGAAAACTTGAAATGTATAGTTAAAGTAAAAAGGCACAGTAAAGGATATTGACAGGTTAATAAGGTCAAAGAGTATCAGATTAAAGCGTATCAGATGAAAGGTCACAAGTGAATATGACTTCCAGCATAAAGATCAAACAGACAAGCAACTTAAAGGACAAAATATCAAAGACCAAAGCCAGCAGAACCTAAATAATAGGGACAACAAGCAGCAGTTCAATAGCTGTCTCTATCTTCTTGCATGAAGATATTTCCTTTTCCTAGAATAAATCCTTAAACATATTCTTAGTTCTACTATTGTATAAATAAATCTCCTTACGAGTTATTATGGGTTCATTGTTCACCATTGAACTAGGTTGACCATTGAAGGAGAGTTCACCCTTGAAGAAGCATTTGTAAACATTTGGTGTACTAGTTTTTCTGGACCCTTAATACAAAGCAGAGGATTCTGAATTCATTTTTACACAGTTTGTGTTTCCTGTAAGTTTTTCCAATATTACACATTATGTTTTTCTTCATATTCTTATGTCTTACATAGTTACCTAGGTAGGAATAATTGTGTCTCGATCTATTCATATAAGCTTCTGAAATGATAATCATTAAAGAGAATGGATCAATGAATTGTTTGTTTAATTAGCTCCCTTTGAATCAATAAATCATCAGAATCTTGTTGTAATCATAAGCATATTCTCTTGAACCTTTTGAACATCAGTTATAGGTTTTCATACTTATGATTGTTTAATTTTCTGTCTCAAAACTGTAATAATCATATTATTTTTTGTTTTTTCTCACCACTATTCAAGCTTTATCATTGTGTGAAGTTTTATAGAAGCCCTCTACTTTGGGATTAATATTATTCAAAAGGTTAGGCATTACAATGTTATATATGTTTCATTCATTGGTCTTCCAAATTATAAAAAAAAAAAACCCAAACAATTATCTTAGATGCTCTAGCATTGATAGCTGACCACTATTATCTTATAAGTACAACACAACCCATAAGAGCATGGATAAATAATAACATATAATTGAGACAAATTACTCTATCGATAATAGTGCACAAATATGAATAAAATGACACATTTTTTCCATCACAAAATGAAACTAGTATTTAAAACAACAATATTAGAAATACCAATTTATTGAATCCATTTCTCTGGTTTTGGTCTCCAACAATCCTCTACAATCTTTGAACTTATGTTGTTACAACAAGAGCTGCAGTACTGCGAACTCTGTTCTCCATAAATAATTCAGAATGCAAAAGAAAAATCCTCAATGATCCCCAGATCTGATATTTTCTCTCCTCTAACCTACAACTATAAATCCCTATTACAGTAGTTCTTTTAGAATTCTAGAATTGCAGAGGAGAGAAGCCTTCAATACATTCTGCAATCGGTTATTTATAATATTTACAAAAGAATTCTCAACAAGAAAGTTTGTTGAAGAAGAAATATGCTCCATTAATTTTCATTGGCCCAAAATTCCATTCTCCTATTATTGGAGCATTCTCATTGATTGAGATCTTCTTCTCCTCATTTCTTCAACCATTTTCCTGCAAAAAAAAATCAAAACTAGATTAAAATGGAAAAATAAAATCAAAATGCCAAATCTGGAATTAAAACAAATCCAATCAAAACTTAATTACATACTTAAGATAAAAGATAAAAGAAATTTGAGCTTGCAATTGATTCCTATGAATATTTTTTTGGCCAAGGAGAACATAAGTGAATGGATCTGCACTCATAAGAAGTTGTGGGCAACTGAAAATGCAGAATATTAAACTCAGGAGATTAATTTTATTAAAAAATTGGAGCTTGACCTTATGTTGGATTTTAGACCCATTAAATGATTAAATCTGGAAATAAAACTACTACAGAAATGTTCTCCATAATTTTATCTTTCCAATGAGTTGTCCTAGGCCTCATTTGGCCAAGAAAAACTCCATTTATCAGCTTCCAAAGTCGGTATATTAAAATTGCCAACATTTTGGAATTTTTGTTAAAATCAAATTTTTTTATTAAAAATCTAATCCTAAATTACACTGAAAATAGTAATTAATTAATACTAAATAGTTGTAATCATGTTATTAATTTTAATTAATTACAAAGTTAATTAAACAAAAATTAACAAAACTTAATAATTAGTTAGAATATTATTATCTAATATTTATATTATAATTTAAATTATATTAACACTATAATATAAATTATAATTATAATATAATTTTATTATAATTTAATATTATAATAATTTAATATTATTTCATCGACATATATGTTATGGAGGGATAAGGGACGAAGGAGTTAATAAAGAGTGAGGTGGAGGATAAGGAGGTGAGTGGAGGGTGATGGTGAGGTGACGTAGGCCCAGGAGTTATAAAGAGTTGAAAAACTTTATACTAACATTTTTTGAATTGCAAAATCGAGAGTTATTAATTGAAGAGCTTAGTGAAATTGCGATATGCGATACGCGATATTGCAATATCAAAATTTTACAATCGCAAAATTTTATCGCAAGTTTTTTTTTTGGAAGGAAGAGAAGGGAGGTAAAGTGGGGCTCACGTGAATTAACAATCCTACGAATTGGACTGTAACCACTTTGCAATTTTGGGGTTCTGGATTTGACAATTTGTTTTAAAATAACAAATGGGAGTAAATTACCAAGATCCCAAAACATGTTTTCATCTATTGTACAATTTAGCTGGGTCATTTTGTAGGATTGTTAAAGAAAAATGAAAGAATTAGTAAAAATTAACTGAGGGTTAATATTCACAAGGAATGACTATTTTAATTGCAAATATTAATTGATTATACATTTATTTACATTTTTTATTCCAAGTGAGAAAGTGATCAAACTTCAAAGAAGTGTTATTTACAAATTGGTTGACCAAATGAAGCAAAACAAGTATCAATGGAAAGATAGTGAAAAAATTGAATTCAATAAAACAATCAAAATAAAAATTTGATGAAAAATGAAAAATGACAAAATTGTAAGACAATTAACTTAAATGAAAATAATAAAAGAGGCTTAGCCAAAAATTAATGGAAAGAGCCCCCATTATTTCAAGTAATGGGGCAGGGGGGAAGGGGGGTGGTGTTGGGATTTCCCTATAACATATTGGCATCCCATGTGTAAGAAGGAATGCACCATATATATTGTATCCATAAAATAAGATGATGTGTGTAACTTTAGATGTTTCCTTGGCACTATGCACTTTGTTGTTGCTATGGTGTCCTTTGGGATTAAAAAAAGGATATCACCCTGGTTGACTACATGTTTATTCATTTTGATTGTTTGCATTAGTAGGACCCATGATTCCTTAAATTCATGGAATTAACCTCTCCATAAAGCTTACATAGTGGTGCCACCACAACTCAGTGTGTGATCCCTAAAACCTTGGGGGGATAAGTATCTTATTTCCTTGGTGTTGTACCTCCATAGACAATTCTAGGTTAAGGAATTGTGCTAGAGCATCTAAAATGTTTTATTTTAATTTGGATTTTTGGATGACCAATTCTTTAAACTATTAAAAAGGTATAGAATCTTAATTATTTATGATATATTAAAAGGGCTAACTCTTCACCTTTAATAGAATTTAGCTTTGAAATATGTAAGGTTGACCTTAAGAAGATATATGATTCATTAAATCTTCAAACAGAGTATTTAACTAATCATATACAAATAATTCATGTAAAATCATTCTACAACCAAACAAAATATATATAAAGCTTGAAGGGAAGTGACAATAAAATATGTAGAGGAATTAATTAAAACATAAAGTTCCAATTAACTAATCTTTGTAAGTGATCATAACTTCACAAGGATTTTCAGATATATTGATATTCAATCTTTTCTTACCCGGATTTCCCAGTAATTTGAAAAATATGTAGAGATAAACAAAATGAATACATAACAGAAAACATAAGACTCACAGGAACACAAGCTGCTTCAAGATGAATCTAGAATCCTTCTATTAATCTCAGAAAAATTCAGAAAATTACAATTTTTCTTACTAGTTTATCATAAGGGTTCAACCCTTCATACTTCGAGCTACAAAGTATTTATAGAGTTGTCTTCAAAATATCTTGATTTAAAAATCAAGATTTATTTACAAAATATATTTTGAAACTAATTACAAAAATAGAACTAGAAAATAGGAATCTTGAACTGCTTGGACATATTGCACAGAATTTGAGTCTTATGTTGATGACTGAGGTTGTAAAGCTACTATTCTGTTGCCTTTCCTAATTATCTGTCCTTTTGCTACAACAAACTTGCATCCTGTTGCTGAAAGTTTGTTGCTTGTTGTTGGAAACCCGTTGTTTTGTCAATCAATGAGCCAACATATTTGTTCTAATCTGCCTTCATCAGGAATAGAATACTTTATCAATTTTGTATAAGCCTAATCCACTTCAATTTATTTCTAAAAGGTGGGTTTGACTATGAACAAGTGTTTGATCTCATGTTGGATTAATAAATCAAAACTCAAACCTTCCATAAAAGTCTTTCTTGTAAATGTTCCCTTGATCCTAGAAAATCTTGATTTATCTACAACTATAGAATGCAATCTACGTTAGTATTCTTCAAGAGGAACCAATTTGTCTCCTATCTCTTGCAAACTTGGAATTCCTTTCTGATGTAGTACATTAAATGTTTTATGAAACTTACTGATGTTAGATTCTAGATTATGACACTTGTTTTCTAAAAGAAACATTAAATTTCTCTTGGTAAGTATCCTCCTAGCTTCCAAAATGGTTTTGGTCTTGTATTCAATCTCATGATATTCAAGCTCTTCCTTTGTTTTTAAATTTAAAATCCTAATTAATGTTGTTGCATCTCTTGGTTTATGACATAGGTCCTTCTTCACTTCTGGTATTACTTCTTTTGATTTCTCTAGTAATTGTTCTTGTTCAAAAATTATTTCTATTGATGGCCACAACTGATTTATAGATTCACTGATATATAACCATATATTTTCTTTGGTTTGTGAAATAGTTTGATCAATAGCAAATTCATTTTCAAGGGTCTTTATTCTCTGAGTCAACCTATGACTCTTTTGTAGTTCTTCCAAGTATGCATTGTCAGTTCTAATTTTCTTCTCCTGAAGATTGTTAAGTTGAGCTTTTAACTTATCAATCTCCTGTCCTTTTAAAGATAAATATCCCATAGCTTTAGCTAAATCAGTTGTTGAATCAGTGAAATTTGTTTTTCTGCTATAATGACTACTACAATAGAAGTTCCTGCTGTTGAAGTACCTACAATGGAAGTTGTTGCTATGGGAGTAGTTGTTGATACATCAGCTTGTTGTTCTTTTTCTTTTAATAAACTCTCCAATTCAATATCCATCTTCTGTATTTGTAGATTCTGTTCAAATATGATATTGAACATGTTTTCTTTCTCCTTTCCCAATTCTCCAACTTCTTTAGTTTGTGGATCCTTTATAGTAGGGAGTTTAAGTTGTTTCCTTAATGCTAAGATATCAACATTTTTTCTCTTGATCATTTCTTCGATTGTTTTCACATCACTAAGATCATATCCTAACATAATCACCAGATATTCTAAAGATTTAATCTTAGTATCCTTAGCCATAAATTATATTTTTTCCAACTTTAATTGTGACTGAATATTACTTAATGACACTTGCAGCGTGGACGCTGCCATTGCTAAACCAGTCATAGTAGAATAAATCATTTCCCATGCTTGCTTGTGTAAGTCAATTTGGTCAATAGCATGAATTTGTTTAGTATCAAAAGAAAAAATAGATTTCTTATAATCTTCTGCAGTCCTAGGGAATGGAACTTTGGGTTCTAGGAGGGCCATCTGAAACTGTCCTTTCTCAGTATCAAGTGCAGAAAGAAGTTTGTGCTCAGAAGTTGAAATCTACTTCCAAAATTCAAAATAGGTAGTGGCCTTAAATGCTTCATTTTTCCTTTTTATCTCCTATACCTGGAAAAAATACTTAGTTTTGTTGCACTCTAAGTCGGCTCTTCTGTTTGAGATTTTTCTAATGCACTTTGAGAAACTGAGGATACAGGAAAACTTGAGAAAATCTCCTCAATTCTTGGAAAAGTTGTAGCATGAGGACTTGTCAGTACCAATGTTTGTTTGTGTGAACTTTCTTCCTGAAAATGTTCTTCAAGAGGATTAGTTTTCTTTCTTTTCTTAAATATTATGAAAATTTTCTCTTGAACTTTTGAAACTGAAGGGGAAATACTTTCCCTTATTCTCTTAGCCTGCTTCTCTTGTGGAACTGGAGTCTGTGATGTTGTTGAAATGAAAACTTGTTCTTCTTCTTCCTGCAATGTATTTTCTTGACACTCTTCCCAATTCTTGTATTGTTCTATTTCTGTTCTAGGTGTGTGTGCATAAGGTGTAGTTTTTTGTTCTACCTTTAACTTAGAAATAATCCCCAAGGGATCATAAGACCAGGAAAATATTAATTTAAACTTCATTTGTTTCAAGAGAAAGTCTGTCTCCTTTGTTGCTACTCTAGTGTTGCAAATTAATGGCCCACTTTGTGCTTTCAACTTGAATTGAGACTTCTTTTTAGCTTACACAAAATGAAGCTCATCCATGTTCATCATCTGTCTGATATATTCTAATGAAAAAATCCTGATGGGCACAAAATTTGGAAGTTTGTATGGAGGAATTTCACATCCATATACTCTAATTTATGTGTAATTTTGATATAGATACCAATCTCTAGTTTTTATCTTCTCACTAAGGTGAAGGATTCTTTTGATTTCAGGTGAAATCCTAGGAGCAATATCACTACTGAGTAAGCATGAAGCCATATGTAGAAACTGATTTACATAATCATTGAATGAAAATTCATTAGTTTTCTTCCTCACCAAGGAAGTCCAATGAATTACAGACTAAGGATTTCCCTGTTCATCTAGCTTCTATAATGGAAATTGAAATTTATCTGCTTGATAAAATAAGAACAAGTACACAAGAACCGATTTTTATTTGAAGGCTCCTTCAATAGAAAACTTTAGAAATTGATCATGAATAGCTTCTTCCAAAAATGACTATAATTGAACATAAGTGATGGTTTATCACCTACTGAAAACAATGATAAAAATCCTAGAATGACTTCATTGACCCACTAATTGGTTTAATAACCTAAATAACTTGTCTAGTCATCTCTCGAAACATTGAGGAAGGTATGGTGGACTTGTTCTTGAAAACTCTGCATTTTTATGTAAAAATATTTCAAAAGTTTTAGCTCTCTGAGGAAAAGTAAGTTTTTGATAGGTTTCCATGAGAGAATCTACAGAAAAAGGATGCAGAAGGTTTGAGGGTTTAATTTGAAGCATTTGGCATATTGACCAAGGAAAAATTGTAAACAAGATATGATTGTTTTGGGAAATAATGGCTCTTTGACTCGGGATATACTTAAAGTGACACTAGGTTATGAATTCAGGAAAGGAATGAGTCTGAGAGAAAATGAATTGAGGCAGGAAGGAGTCCCATATACTCAATTCATTGCCAACATCTAAGAATTTATGTTTTTCCCATTTGTGAACTTCATATAGATCAAACTCATATTGGGTTTCATAAATATTATACTGGTGGTACTAATCTATAACAGGGGGTACTAATGGATACTCTGCAACTACTTTGGTATTTCCTTTAGAAGACGAGATGCTGAAAGATGAAATTTTATGTAAAAATGTCGTTTACCAGTGCTTGATTGGTTGGTGCAATGACAGACGTTGTACGCTGGTACAACTTGTAACAAACATGTGCAGCTACAAGATGAAATGAATAAAAGGAATAGGAAAACACATTTTTTTTATTTATTATATGGAGCTTTTAACGGAACTGTGCAACTATAAGATGAAATGAATAAAAGGAATAAGGAAAACACATTGTTTTTTATTTATTATGTGAATATTTTTACTGTTTGGGTAATAATCATTAATGGGAGTTGGGCTTTAACTGCAGCAATGCAACGGGCAAATGGTATAATGGTTTAATAATTGGAACGAATGGGAAATGCACATATGGTGGGAGAGGAATGGTGATTGGTCATTTGGTAGGAGTGGAAATGAATGAGTGACGGTTTTTTTGGGGGGGGGAGTAGGCAGTTTGTGGTTTTGGAGGGGGGTCTGAAGTGAACGTGAGGGTGACACATCAGCAGAGGTGGGTTTCGTAAATCATATTTTCAGAGCCGCAACCACCCCCCCCCCCCCCCCCCCACCCCCTTTGTTAAATGTCGACAAAGTTGGGGCTGGGGAATGTTTCCCCCACCGTTGATCCCGACAGGGAACATCCCAATGGTCAGTAATAGCGTGATACATAAGATATATGACAAAAGCATCACGCCTCACTTTATGAAAGATTTAATTGGTCATTAATCATTGTTTAAATGATAAATTAACAACTAATTAACATCTACAATAGCATTTAGACTAGCGGGCCATTTCCATGGGATTTTATTTCTTTGTCTTTTTGTTTTTCTATTTTTCTATCCCTTTTCTTTTTCTATTTTTCTTATTCTTGATATATCTATATATATATATATATATATATTTATATATATATATATATATATATATATATATATATATATATATATATTATATATATATATATATATATATATATATATATATATATATATATATATATATATATATATATAGATATAGATATATTCTACAAAAATAAAAATATACATGATATAAATAGGTTACAACACTTGGTTTGAATTTTGTCCATGTAATCCACCATTTCTTCATCACTTATCTACAATTTAGAGGAAATTATAGCATTAAATATTTTGTAATCTCAATCTCCTCAATGGGAATCTTATAGCATGTGTGCAAGATTGATGCTTGGAACGAGGAGATAGATTTTCCTTGAGTATATGTAATTAATATATTCTTAAGATCCACTTGGCATATGATCCATGAGATGGATTACATGCATGGGAAGAAAAGTAAATGTGAAAATTCCTTATGAATTCATGAGAATTTTATCATTTGGTACACCCCCAGGTCTTGTTCATCATATGGTAAATCATGATAGGAATCATGTTGAAACATATAGTAGATCTATACCCATTTATATTATACACTTTTTTCCATGCTACAAATGGTGTCATTATGGATGGGACCTAAGGAACTAGCTCTAGCTTCCACCTCATCTTTATCTAGGTTGACCATGTTGGTTTTTTTGTCACTTCTTCTCTTATGTGTTTCCATAATTTTTCCTACAACTCACCCCAACAATGTTGGATATTAACATAGTTATTATCATCAAAGGATGCAAGTTTCTATGTACAGAAATATTATTTGGGAGGGAGATCACATCTGTTGATATTGGCCATTTCTGGATTACGCAACTTCCCTTGAAAATCTAATTGATAATGATGTGTTGTTATAATTCTCTACATCTATTTGTATTCAAATAATTTGGGTATGAAAACGTTTCCTTTGAATTACAAGGCAATTAAAGTGAAACATTAGACAGTTTCCCTTGTATTTTCATTTGTTGACCAAGGGGTGTGATTGCAAATTCTCTCACAACATATTTATTTTCCCCTTCCTTACAAACCTTCACATTAATATGAAAAATGTCCTAGGGTTATAAGTTGCATGAAAGAAAGTGGAGCTAGAAGGTAGAACTATAAGGATAAGCTTCCAGATTCCCTAAAGGAAGAAATGAAACAAGGTCATAAGAAAATTTTCATTATGAATATTTGACTTTTGAGGCTAATGAATCCATATCCTAACTAATAGACACGAAATCATATTCGTGGATCCTTAAAACAATGGTTCAAGATGGATTTCAAGAAACCCTAAAATGTATACGATGATATCTAATCTAGGAGGATTCCCACAAATAATCAAAATTAATGGTCTTAAATGTTGATGAAAATTCTCCATGTTAAAGAGCTCTTAAATAGCTTTCCAACACAATTTGAATGGGCTCAAATATACACCATATGCAAAATTTATGGTAATTGAAAGTTGAAGGCAAAATAGGGGCAGACATTGACACATGACAGAACTAAGGATGACATGTGGCACACTCCAATATGACACATAGCATGATGATACATTGACACATGGCCTGATGACAAGTTGCCATATAACACCATGTAACACCCCATTTTCTCTGATTTTGTAATTTTAACTTGTGACTTAGTGTCATTGGAATTGTGACACACACTATCTGGTAAATTTTCAAGTTATTGTGTAGAAATGTTTAATTATGTAAAAAAAAAAAATCATTAATTAAAGGAAAACAATCATCCAACTAACTGAAGGATGGAGCATCAATATGAGAAATGATATCACTGGTGGAAATCATTGATGGGGTTGGGAAATTAATTTTCCTATTAAAATAGCATTAGCCAAAAAATCCATATTGCAAAAATGCCAAAATTCCAAAATTTGAATTTGAAATTATGTTACCCTTCCCATTTCCCAAAAAAATAGTTAATGAATGGAATCACGTATTTGGGTATCCAACCACCTGTAGTTATGGAAGCATGGAGACAAAATGGGAAATTAGAAATGGTCAAAGAGGGGTACAGTTAGTACCCGTCTCAATTTTTTAAAGTTGACCCATGAAATCCCCTATTAGATCTTAGAAAACATGGGTTTTCCCTTGGATGGAACAAGAAAACACAACTAGGGGGTGAACGAAATAGTTTACTAAGTGTTGAGAGAGTGTTGAAATCTTAGAATGAGTTGTGGAAGAGTTTGTTGGGAGAAAAGAGTACGCGTGAGTGAGAAACGAGAATGTTATTGAGTGGGGTCTTTACTATTGTTTTCTAGAAGGCAAAGATACATAGGGTAAACAAATTTCATGCCCGGATGAAGTTGAACCCAATTGGGGTCCATTCTTGAATGATTGGACATGATAAGTCTTTATTTTGACTACTAATTAGGGGTGGGGAAACCAAGGAAAAAATTAAGAGCCCCCAATAAATTTATATGTATAACAAATGGGTTGTTTTATCAATAATATAATATGTATATATAAATTTTTGGAAAACATTTTACTAAATTATATAATCTTGTAAAATCTTGGTGAATCTTGTACTAGATTGCTAGGTTATATAATATTTTAAAATCTTGGAAAATCATTTATAGAATTGTAAAACATTATGAAGTCTTCATGAATTTTTTTTTTAATATAACATCATATAAAATAATATGAAAGTATATTAATTACCTTGTAATATAGTCATTTTATATGTTTGGAAAAATAAATGTAATATGTCCCTCTTCTATATAATGTTGTTAGCATCAAGGGTTGTATTTATCATGGTTGTCTCTATAGATTCTTACACACACACACATGTCATTTTTTTTTATATTTTACCACAAAGTTTCTTATGTCAAACGCAAGAGATATCGATATTTTCTCTACTACTTCTAGCATGGAATATTTATTACTAATCAATTTATTATGAAAAGAATCCTAAAACAAGTTCATCATAGGATGTTCTTGAATAGAAGGGCGCATCATTATCTCCATCAATAAATCCAAAGTATAAGAATATTTATAGGTCAAATTTCGTGCATGACTTTGTCACTAACCATCCATTTGTACAAAAAGTGACCCCTTTCCGATGAAGAGATGCCACTTGTATCAAATATTTTTTTTTTGGCTTATAAACACATTCAAAGACACATAACTTCCTCATTGGTGTTGGGTATATTAGGCCTAAAAAAAAAAAAGGAAAAAAAATACAAAGTGAACATAAATGTTAATTATTGGCTACAAATGAGACCATAAAAGAATTTGGTGGGCGTCAACTTAGACCTAAAAATTGTAAATTAGATTTTTGGTTTTAAATTAGAGTGAAAATTAAATCCCCTTCCCCTTAATTCCCCAACCCTTAATGGGAAGGAATTTTTTCCATTTATTGGTGGTACTACTGACAAGATCACCAAAATCCTCAAAAGAAATGGAATTATCACATCATTCAAACCCCTTGAGACCATCCAACATAAAATGAGGTTTGTGAAAGATAGGGTTGACTCATTGCAACTCAAAGGTGTCTACAAAATTATTTTTTCTTGTGGATTATGCTACATTGGAGAAATTGGTCGTCCATTTAGGATAAGATTGAAGGAACATGGTATCGATATAAAGAAGGAAAGAACGTGCTCTGCTTCTCTTGTTTATCATTCATCTAAGGCTATACATCACTTATGCCTTGAAGATACTGAAATCATAAAAAAAGAGGCTCACTATTTTAAGCGCAAACTCAGAGAAGCTCTTGAAATCATCAAACATCCCAACAATCTCAATAGGGATGGAGGTATTGAAGTTAGTAGAAGTTGGCTCCCTCTAATCTCTAGAAATTAACCTCAACCATTTTTCTCTTGTCCTTTTTTTTTCCTTCCCTCTCACCTCCTCCACTCTCTTTTTCTCCTAATTTCCCTCCTTTACAATTTTCCCTCTTTTCTATTATCCTCTCTTCTTCCTTTCTCTCTGTTAGTGTCTGTCAGTCACCAACGATAAAATGTACAATTTCAAAGTTGTTGATAGGGTTATTGGGTCAAATTGTTATATTTTTAAATCAAATTTGATTATTGGTAAATTCTAGGTCATTACTACCCTCTCCATTCTCAAGGTCAATCAATGCCATCTTGGTCTTGTCATCACTCCTTGTCAATAAAGAGTGTCTTGGCCATATCATCAATGAGTCATATAGGGGTCATGTCATCACCTTATGTCATCATCGTGGGAGTAGTAATAGGTGGAAATGATGCTCAAGGATATTTTAGTTTGTTTCAACATCTTCATTCATATTTCATATAATTCCCTCAACCTTCCCTCATAAATCCCCTCATTCCATCTAAAACCCCTTTTTCCTTGAGAAAATCCTTAAATCCTAAGTCAAAACCCATTTTTCCTTGGAAAAACTCATACTCTATATTCAAATTCCCAAAACTCTAGCCTTATCCCAAAGTCCCTTTGTATATCCCGTTAGTCGCATTTTCATTTGTTTATACATTGAAACCCTAACCAAAATCCATTCTTTAATAATAGCCCAAACTCTAGTCGTTGTTCCATTTTCCTTTAAAATATTTCAAAACATTCATAAATCATGTTAAAGTCCTTTTCTTATTATATCACATCGCTTTGTTTTGATAGAATCAGCCCTGACCCACCAGCCACATATTGTCACAATACGCGGAGACCCGCATCGCATTATCGCTATCAGCACATATCATATGAAACATAAAATTTTCGCCTCTCTCCCTCTTTCTTTTGTGATTGTGATATCATCGATATCGCAACATTTCTTAATTTGTTGATAAGTCCTGGCCCCTGGCGATCACACCAATCTAAAGTCCCAACCCCCGATTGCGATAATTCTCGGCCCCCGATGATTGCACCAATCTAAAGTCCCTCCCCCGCAAGGCCCTTCTCCCAGTTGCGATTGCGATATGGTGAAAGCCCCTGTGGATGCAATAATTTATATAATGAATTTCAAAGGATTTTCAAGTCCGAGCTTATATTTCCACTCTCGTGTACCCTTTGCGATTGTGATACGATACAGTCCCATGTCAGATGTGATTGCGGTAAGGATCAAAGGACCAAATTTGATTGGACCAGATCAGATAGCTCAAATCAACGGCAGATGAAGAACCAACCCCCCTGGCTCGCTTTTAATAGAAAAAAACAACAACGAAAGTAGAGAGAACAACATCGTGTTTTCAGCGGCTATAATCATTGAAACAAAAATGTCTATTAGAGGCCTCGGTAACACGAAAATCCCCAGAACAACACCAGAGCTCAATGAAATGATATTTTTAGTAGTTTTGATCTATTTTTATGAATTTTTGTAACAAATATTTGTTGGAAATAATACTGAGAGGGGGGGGGTGAATCAGTATTAGCAAGTCAATAATATTTCATTTCCATAATCAGATTCATATACGCTACTTCAGTTAATGTAACTTGCGTCTATACGCAACTGTATTTAAGGCAACTAGCGTATATCCTACAATGTTATGATTCAGTTAATTTATCATATGTTGATCTTTAATCAGTGCATCAGAACCATATAAACAGTAACCAGGTGTAGTAAAACAGAACATACAATCACACACACATGAACACAAGATATATGGTGGAAACCCAATGTGGGCAAAAACCACCTGCTGCAATCGTCTCTATCATCTTTTTAATAAGAAACTTCTTTTTACAATTTTTGTACTAGTGCAGTCTTATACCAGTACGCAGGATTCTACCTGCAGAAGACTAAAACCTTCTCTGGTTCTCTAGCTTCTCCTAGAAGGGAGCTACAACCCCCTGGCTCTTGTACTAGCTGATGTGTTTACTAGTACATAGGTGTTGGCCTACAGAAGGCTACAACCTTCTCTTTTCTCCCAGGGACCATGTTTCATAAATTTTCACACTGGATCCATCAATAACATCAATCAAACATGAAATATATTTGCATCAATCAATCTCCTTTGCACCAACCAAAAATGAATGAATCAATCACTTCTTAGAATGCTGTAACCAGAATACAGTAATAGTAACCAGAACCCAAGCTAGAACCCAGAACACTGCAACAACGAATAGAAGTAGCTAAAGCATATTTTATTAGGTATACACTACTTCAATGTGTTGAACCTACGTACATACGTCGTTTTCTCAAGGAGAACATGTGTATATGTTGTTTTGATATGCAAAACCAACATGTATACGTGCCTTTGCTAAAGTGAACCTATGTACAGATCTGTAAATGATGATTTAAACTCTACAACAATTCCAGACATCAGTTATACCCATATCATCATATTTATAGATTACGACATGCACCAATTATTCAGATAAAAGATCAAAACTACACAAAAGTACTTCTCTTCAAGCCTTAAGATCTTGACCCATCAATAAAACTTATCCTTCATCAAGCATTCAAGTTCATCCTTGATTCAGATCCAGCTGTGCACCATAACCCAATTACATATATTCTAGATCTTGCTCTTCATTAGATATTCAATTCATGAGTGCCTTTGCCTAATGATCTTCTCCTCATTTTATAGTCTTAGGCCTTACTCAATACCATGGTCCAAAACCACTTAGAATCAATACCTTGGACCAAATACCTAGGGTCAACACTTCGGACAAGATACCTTGGACCAATACCATGGATCAAAATAGCATGGACCAAATACCACGGACCAAAACTAAGTTTTCCAACATGTGCGTGCCTTTCCTTCCGTGAAAGTGCATGTGTACGCTATACGCACCTTTTGGTCTACGAACCCACGTGTACACATGGCTTGGTCAATGGGGAACCTCTGTATACCTCTCTTTCTTAACTCTATGAGCCTAAACTATGATCTGTCATCTGTGTGATTTTCCATCAAGGAAAACACCTGTGTCATAGTGCCAAATCTGTATCATAATGCCAACAATCTACCCCTTTAGACTTGATGGCAACCCCAAGTCACTCCCCCCCTTTGTCATCAAGGGAAAATGGTTATGCTCCCCCTGAGTACATGCTGAATTCTCTTATATGCTGAAGTGTGATGTCCATGCTCCCCCTGAATATAAGCAAGGTATGCAACAAGATGACTCTATACATACATCATAAATGACATTCCTATCACTAATGACTCATACATACATCCATATCCCTACCAAGTGGGGATATACCAAGTTTGAATCATCCACCGAACCAAGTGGGTATATACCAAATGTTTATACATGTAAAAACAAGAACATTACATCATCCATCCCATGCATAGTGGGGAAACAACATAGGTAGTTTCATGACCTTGACAATAAAAGATATAATATCTAAAAGAAGACTATGATAGTTATCAGCAACTATCATCAGCAGTATCTGTCAATCACCATCCACACCAACAACCATGATCTCCCCCAGAACATGTTCTACCTGAATAAAAAACAACTATGAATTTATACCAAGATCTTCTAAGATAATGCCAACAATGTATTATTATAAGTATATGCTCCCCCTGAACCTATGTCAGATGATCACTGTCAAACCCATATCAAACACCTTTCATCCACTACTTTTCTTCAAACCAACATATACACAACTGTATCCATAGCAACCAGTGTATGTACGCGGATACGCTTCATGAAACCCACGTACAACCACTTTTCTCTGAAATAGATAAGTTTTAACAACAAGATGATGCATCATCTACTCCCAGCTTTTTTCTGAGATATTCAAATGTCTCTCTAGGTAGTGGTTTGGTGAATATATCAGCAACCTATTCTTTGGAGGGAACATACTCCAATTTGACCTTTTGTTAAAGTACTTGTTCACGTAGAAAATGATATTTGATAGGTATGTGCTTGGTCTTGGAATGCATGACTGGATTCTTTGAGATACTGATTGCACTTGTATTATCACATAGAATGGAGATGGGTGGAGTACATGTGATATGAATGTCTTGCAATGTTTGAATCATCAAAAGGAGTTGTGTGCAGCAAGATGCAGCAGCCACATATTCTGCTTCAACTGTAGATAATGCAATTGAACTTTGTTTCTTGCCGAACCAAGACACTAATCTGGAACCCATATAGAATGCACCACCACTAGTGATTTTTTTGTCATCAACACTTCCTGCTAAATCTGCAACTGTATATGCATGAAGTGTAAGATCTGTATCCCTAGGATACCATAAACCAAAATTCTAAGTTCCTTGAAGATATTTGAAGATCCTTTTGACTGCCTGAAGGTGTGATTCCTTTGGATTTGCTTGGAATCTTCCAACTATTCCTATTGCATGTATGATGTCTGGTCGGGTACCTCTTAGATAAAGAAAATTTCCAATCATGGATATGTAGGTTGGTTGATGTACTGCTGTTGATTCATCATTTAAACTGAGACTGCATCCTGTTACCATGGGGGTACATACTGGTTTAGAATCTTCCATGTCGTATTTTTTCAAGATCTTCTTGATATACTTGGTTTGTGATAGAAAAATACCATCTTTATTTTGTTGAACTTGTAGGCCGAGAAAGTATGTGAGCTCACCAAGCAGGGACATTTCAAATTCTTGCTGCATTACCAAAGCAAAGTTTTGACTCATGGATTCTTCATTGCTACCAAAAATGATATCATCAACATACACTACAAGTATTAGCAATTTATCATTATCAATCTTCGTATATAGATTGTTATCAGTTGATCCTTTTGAAAAACCTTGTTGATGGAGGTATTTATCAAGACGGTAATACCAGCCCCTTGGAGCTTGTTTTAGACCATAGAGAGCCTTTCTGAGTCAGCATACAAGTTTTGGATCATTTCCAAGGATGAACCCTTCTGGTTGCTCAATATATACTTCTTCTTCTAAGTCTCCATTAAGAAAGGCAGATTTTACATCCATTTGGTATACTTTGAATTTCTGAAAGCTAGAAAGAGCAAGGGACATTCTTATGGCTTCAAGTCTAGCAATAGGTGCAAAATTTTCTTCAAAATCTATACCTTCTTGTTGAGCATATCCTTTACAAACAAGTCTAGCCTTGTTTCTAATAACTTCACCATTTTCATTCAACTTGTTTTTAAATATCCATTTGGTTCCTATGATATTCTTATCATGAGGTCTAGGAACTAATTCCCAAGTATTATTCTTTTCAATTTGCTCAAGTTTTTCATTATGGCCTTGACCCAACATTCATATTTGCATGCTTCATTTACATTTTGAGGTTCGATGGAGGAAAGCAATGCTAGATAGCTTGAAGCTTCTGTAATAGTTCTTCTTGTCTGCACACCTGCCTCTTTCCGTCCCAAAATTTGAGTCACTGGATGATTTTTCTGAACATACCTGGATGGAGTCTTTTCTTCTCCCATTATTTGTTCTTCTGGTGCTTCATTGGTTTCTTCTTCTTCAAAATTAGTCTGATTTCATGTGGAAGGATAATCCTCATCTTCTTCACACTCTTCGGTTTTTACCTGCTTTGAATTTTTTCCTGCTTCATCAACCACAACATCAATACTTTCAATAATTTTCCCAAGTCTTTTATTATAACACTTATATATTTTACTTCGGGAAGAGTAACCAAGGAGAATGCCTTCATCTGCTCTAGGTTCAAACTTGCCAAGTTTTTCATCAGTCCTTTTGATGTAACATTTGCTTCCAAAAACTTTGAAGTATTTTACAGTAGGAGTCTTACCATACCAAAGTTCATTTGGAGTTTGAGTGATGTTTACCCGAACATTTGCTTTGTTGAGGATAGTGACAACAGAAAATGCAGCTTCACCCCTGAAGGTTGCAGGAGTTCCAGACTCATCTAGCATGGCATGAGCCATTTGTTGAACAATTCTATTCATCCTTTCTACCACTCCATTTTGCTGAGGAGTCCTTGCGGTGGAGAATTCTCTTTTTATTCCATGTTCTTCACAAAAGTCAAAGAATTCATCCGAGGTAAATTCCCCTCCTCGATCAGGTCTGAGACATTTTATTTTGCGATTTGATTCATTTTCAACCAAAGCTTTGAAGGAATTGAAATTTTCAAATTCTTCATCTTTATGCTTTAGAAGTCCTATCCAACACATTCTGGAAAAATCGTCAATGAACAATATAAAGTGTTCTTCTCCATGAGGTGACTTTTTCCTTGATGGACCACATAAATCAGTATGAACAAGTTCAAGAGGCTTACCAGTTGATCTTTCCTTCTCAGGGAAATGTGCTCTGGTTTTCTTACCAAATTGACATGATTTGCATATTGTATTTTCTGGAATGTTGATATTAGGAAGATCATGAACAACCTGGAATTTGCATGCTTTCCTTATTTGTGGGAAGCTTAGATTCCCCAATCTTCTGTGCCATAGCTAATGTTCATCATTTTTGCGTAGATAGCATTGTTGTTTTCCTCCCTTGAGTATGTATAAGTTGTTTGGAGTTATTATGCATTTGATCATGGTTTCCCCTGTATCAAGCTCACGAACAACACAACCATTTGATTGAAATACTACTTCATTTCCTTGATCACACATTTGACTGACTCTCAATAGGTTATGCTTTAGACCATCAACATACATAACATTCCCAGCTTTAACCTTTTCTTTTAAGAGAACAAAACCTTTACCTTTTATGACAGTAGGAGTGTCATTTCCAAATGAGACCTTCTTTTCCTTTTCTAAGGCATTGTATGATTGAAGTTTTTCTTTATCACCTGTCATGTGTTTCAAGCATCCACTGTCGATGTACCACTGATTTTCTTGTCCTTCTGCATACAAGGCTATACCACATATTTTTGTTTGTGGTTCTTTCTTTCTCCATATTTGGGATTCAATGAGGTTTTCTCCTTCTGAGATGTTTCCTGAAATTTACTCCTGCATTCAGAATCTTCATGACCGAAGTTGTTACAGATATAGCATTCTATTTCATTCTCAAGAAGCGAATATTTATTGTAGGTCCTTTTCATGATCCTTGTCACATTCCTTTGATTTTGTGCTTCTCTAGTCATGATGGTCTTGTAGGCAACACATTGAGTAGCTTTGTATCCAAAGTTATGACATGAAAATAATTGGCCATTAAAGAATTTCCTGCGATTATCGAATCTACTGACCTGGTGATTGTAGTTTCCATTGATATTCATTCTTGAAGCAAATTGAGTATGATTTACCTGAGGTTGGTTGTAACTTATGTTTATCCTTGAAGTAGATTGAACCTGATTTACTTGGTGAACTGCTTTATGCCTTTGCTGACAATTGTCAAACTATTCATTGTCCTTTGCTGCATCAAGATAGCTTTTAGTGGAGGTTGACAACTTCTGTGCTTGAGATGCTTCTTCACTATATACAATACCTATCTTTATCAGAGGAGAACACTACACTTGGATAATTTCATCTAAAGTTTCTGATCCTTTAGCAAATCTGAGATTAAGAGCTTTTGTTTTCTCAATATCTTTCCTTAGACCCACAATTTCACATTCTAGTTTTTCATTGTGTTTTTCTCTTTCAGCAAGTTGGAATGCCAGAGTATCTATAATCATATTCTTTTCTTCTAAACAGATTTTGAGTCTAGATATTTCTTCATAAAGATTATCTTCATCTAAAGCATCCAAAAAATCATCATCTTCAAAAGCCATCAGAAGTCTATAGTCATTATTATCTTCATCACTATTTGATAAACCATCGCTATCTTCATCCGTATAGTAGCTCTTCTTACTTACACTTTGTTTTATATTCCATTTTGTTGATTCCTTACCTTTATCAAGATTATCTTTATGAGGACATTTGGCACCATAGTGACCGACTTTTCCACAAGCAAAACATTTGAAAGGTAGTTTACCTCTGAATCTTCCAGAACCCCGTTGAAGGTTCTTGACAAAGTTTGTTTCTTCCTCTTCTTCTGAAATATGTCATGATTCATTGAGGTATTATCTTCCTGAAGCTTTGGATGCGACTTCTCTCATGTCCGATGGACCTCCTTTTCTCATTTCGAAAGCAGTTAAGATTCCGCGCAGTTGTGTCATAGTGATACTCTGAAGATCCTGCTTTTCTTCTATGGTAGAAACTTTTGATTCAAACTTAGTAGACAAGGATCTTAAAAACTTTTCAACTAAATTAACTTCTTTTATATCTTCACCCAAGTTCTTCATGCAATTAACAATCTCATCTATACGTAAGAAGTAATTAGCTATACTTTCACCATTATACATTTTGAGATTTTCATATTGAATTATGAGAGATTGCAGTTTTGCACATTTTACATGATTGTCTCCTTCATAGCTTAGAACGATCTGTCCATATTTCTTTGGCAGTTTTAAGCTGCATAACTTTGACAAATTCTGATTGTGACAGACTCCCCAATAATGTATTGACAACCTTGACATTGGTTTCATATTACTTTTTACCAGTCATATCTGTAGGAATTGCTAATGGAAATGTATATCCTCCTTCCACGATTTCCCAGACATCTGTTCCAAGAGATTGAAGATAGGCTGTAGTTCTTACCTTCCAATAAACGAAGTTGCTCCCATCAAAGATTGGTGGTCTAATGGATCCCTCTCTTTTGTAGTTACTCATGATGATAGATCTTCCTTCAAGCGATCAAGCTTCTTCTAAAGTACCCGCTCTTATACCAATTGTTGGAAATAATACTTGGGGGGGGGGGGGTGAATCAATATTAACAAGTCAATAATATTTCATTTCCATAATCAGATTCATATACGCTACTTTAGTTAATGTAACTTGCGTGTATACACAACTGTATTTAAGGAAACTAGCATATATCCTGCAAACTTATGATTCAGTTAATTTATCATATGTTGATTTTTAATCAGTGCATCAGAACCATATAAACAGTAACCAGGTGCAATAAAACAGAACATACAATCACACACACATGAACACAAGATATAAGGTGGAACCCCAATGTGGGTGAAAACCACCTGCTCCAATCGTCTATATCTTCTTTTTAATAAGAAGCTTCTTTTTATAATTTTTTGTACTAGCGCAGTCTTATACCAGTGCGCGGGCTTCTACCTGCAGAAGGCTACAACCTTCTCTCATTCTCCAGCTTCTCCTGGAAGGGAGCTCCAACCCCCTATTTCTTGTACTAGCTAATGTGTTTACTAGTACGTAGATGCTAGCCTACAGAAGACTAAAACCTTCTCTTTTCTTCTAGGGACCACGTTTCATTTCAGGCTAGATCCATTCAATAACATCAATCAAACATCAAATATATCTGCATCAATCAATCTCCTTTGCACAAGCCAAAACTGAATCAATTAATCACTTCTCAAAATGCTATAACCAGATTATAGTAATAGGAACCAGAACCCAAGCTAGAACCCAGAACACTGCAACAGCAAACAGAAGTAGCTAAAGCATATTTTATTAGGTATACGCCACTTCAATGTGTCGAACATGCATACATACATCGCTTTCTCAAGGAGAACATGCATATACGCTGTTTTGATATGCAAAACTGGTGTGTATACACGCCTCTACTAAAGTGAACCTGCATACAGATCTGTAAATGATGATTTAAACTTTACAACAATTCCAGACATCATTTATACCCAGATCGTCATATTTATAGATTACAACATGCGCCAATTATTCAGATAAAAGATCAAAACTACACAAATATACTTATCTTCAAGCCTTAAGATCTTGACCCATCAATAGAAGTTATCCTTCATCAAGTGCTCAGGTTCATCCTTGATTAAGATCAAGCTGTGCACCATAACCCAATAACCTGTATTCTAGATCTTGCTCTTCATTAGATATTCAATTCATGAGTGCCTTTGCCTAATGATCTTCTCCTCCTTTTATAGTATTAGGCCTTACTCAATGCCATGGTCCAAAACCACTTAGAATCAATACCTTGGACCAAATACCTGTTGTCAACACTTCAGACAAGATACCTTGGACCAATACCATGGATCAAAATACCATGGACCAAATACCATGGACCAAAACTAAGTTTTCCAACATATACGCGCCTTTCCTTCTGTGAAAGTGTGTGTGTACGCTATATGCACCTTTTGGTCTACGAACCCACGTGTACACGCGGCTTGGTCAATGGGGAACCTACGTATACCTTTCTTTCTTCACTCTGTGAGCCTGAACTGTGATCTGTCATCTGTGTGAGTTTCCATTAAGGACAACACCTGTGTCATAGTGCCAAATTTGTATCATAATGCTAACAATATTGAATTCTGTTTCAGGATATTTTTCTATAAATAATTGTATAAATACTTCAGATTTTGAAGTATTGTAAGGTTGGACATCAATGAGTGAAAGGCTTAGAGCTTCTATACATCATGTTTTCACAGAAAATCAAAGGCCAGTTGCAGTTATTATCTAGGAATTCTTATGGTATGAGTTTGTGATAATGTTTTTCTTCTATTAATAACTTATATGAATGATAATCTCATCTCCTTTCCATATCTATGCTCTTCAATGATTTTCCTAAGAGGTTTTAAACAGAATTCTTAAACTTAAGCTCTGTTTTGTTAGGAATTTCATGTTTATGTTATCTATCTTCTGATAAATGAAGTCATGCTTTCCATGCTCATTTTTAACCTTTGCTTTTCCATCCTACACTACATTCACAAAGCCCCAAAGTATCACAAAAGAATACCTACCCCACTCCTTTTTATCTCTTGTAACTGAACCCTTGAGACCTAACCTTATTCCTTGACTTTGACTCCTGATCCAGCAAAACCTTGAATTTCAAAACCTTAGAGCTATAACAAACCTAGCCTGATATATTTTTCACACTCCAGTCATATTTGGTTGCGAGATTTATAGAGAGAGCCTTATCTGGTTCAGCAGGGCTAGTTGTTGAACCCTAAGTGGTTTGAAGTTACCTTCGTCGATCTCCTTTCTCAACCTTGGGACATTGTGGAGGATAACACTTTCCTTCCCCTATCCTTTCAAGAATTATTTCTTACCCTTCCCTCTCTTCTTCATTTTCTTCCTTATGTATCTCCTCTTTTATTAATTAATTTATTTTATCTTATTCCTTCCTTCTTTATTCATTGATTTTCATTATTTCTATTTTATTCTATTTCATTTTATTTTTATTTTTATTGTGTTTGTGCCTTTTTCTTTTCTTTTCTTCTTTTCTTTTCTTCTCTTCTTTTATTTTAATTTATTTATTTTCTATTTCTCTTCTTTTTCTATTATTATCCCCTTATTTTATTTTAATTTATTCCTTTTATTTTATTTTTATTTTTACTCTTGCTTGTATTCCTTTTATTGTTTTATTTTCTTATTCTTATACTATTATTATTCCATTCATTTTATTTCATGTTATCCTTCTTTCTTTTTCTTATTTTGTTTCTCTTATTTCATCACACACACACACACACACACATACACACACACCACACACACACACACACACACATATATATATATATATATATTTCCACTGGAAAAATCCGTAATTTTCATTAGATAGAGAAAATTACATATTGTAGATGCGTTTGCATATGCTATAACCTGAGTCTGTGAGAGACTTTGTGTTGTTTTGATACACCACGCAGGGTGATTTGCTTTAAAATAAACAAAATTTGTTATTTATATACTGTTATATATCTGTTTTCACCTGTACATAGGCCACGCAGGACCCCTTTCAGTATGATATCTCATATATATACTATCAAAAAAAGTTCAAAAATTACATTTGTATGTTCTTTTCAATTACATTTGTAAGTCCCCTGTTGCTACTGATCCATATACGGCCGATGGTAATAATGGAATTCATCAGCCCCCCTCTGCTCTTGAATTATCCATTCACCTCTGGGTAGTGACGCGGCCTCCTTGGATAGTTGGTCAGCGCTGCTGTTATGTTCCCTGTATATGTGATTACAAGAGATATTGTTAAATTCTGTCTTGAAAGTATTCACCTCATTTAGAATGATGTTGATTGTGTGTATGTGACAAACTGAAATGCTATTGAACCAATTAATAATAATCTTTGAGTCCCCAAATATGTTCAAATTGTAGCACTGCTGTCTCAAAGAGAAATACAATAGGTGACGAAGAGAAATGAGTTCTACAAAATTGTTGGTGCCCACTCCTAATCCCATTTTTACTTTGTAAAAATGATGTTCATTGATGTAAAGAATGAAGCCCCCTCCACAGCCTTGTTGATTTGCGGCCCCATCAAAAAAGGCCCAAGGGGTAGTTTTATCAATGCTGGGAGGTGGATGAGTGCGGCGATCTCTAGGAAGAGCAAGATCTGGCAGTTCATGATATGCAGAGGTAATACGAGCTTCAATGTGGGGCTAGTTCACAGATTTATTATCGAAAATATACCGGTTGCGTGCATGCCAGATAGACCAACTGACAATCAGGGGAAGACACAGTATTTTTTTCCCATTGTTCCTTCCAGACCAGTCCTCCCATGCTCTAAGAATATCATTGCCAGCCCATAATCCCGTGAAACCGATAGATATGGAAAGGTTCTGCCAGAGTGTTTGTGTTGCCTCACAGAGAAGGAAGACGTGATCCGTGGATTCCGAATCTTGCTTACACAGAATGCACCAAGATGGTCCAAAGATAGCTCTGTGTGTCATATGCTCTCCCGTGGGCACTATGTTTTTAAGGATGCACCAGAAAAAAAGTCTAGTGCGTGGGGGAGCGGTAAGCTTCCAGATGTGACACCACCAATTCATAATTGGATCTGGTTGTTTGTGTTGTATCAGAGCGCAATATCCAGCCTTTGGGGAGTATATACCGTTGTCTGTCAAGCTCCAAACTAATTCATCAGGCCCCTCTTTTAATATGATGTGGGATTCCAGGAGAGCTTGAACATAATCTTGCCATTCTTGGTGCCATCGAGGAGGAAGGTCGATCTGCTGGGCCGATTTCCAAGCTTGTGAAAAAATATTCGAATTATGATGGTCAGCGATGTGTGAGAAAAACATGATCCCGTGTGCATGTAAAAATACAATGAGTTCTCTAGATAGAATATGTCTTCCACCACATCCTATCCACGAATCTAGCCCTATCCTGCCCAAGGATCCATCATTAATTCTCCATGCCAGATTGCCTCTAATGAGGGGGAGGGAGTGAATCAATGGCTTCCATACAGATGAACAACCCATCGACGACCAAGTGGGAAGACGAGCCCAGTCCAGCAAGTTTTGTGGCCAGATGTATTTGTGGTAAGTGATGTGAGTCCATAGATTCTGGCATGTCAACAGCGTCCAACCCATTTTGGCAGCTAGGGCTTGGGCAAAAATGGGGAGATCCTTCAGCCCCCATCCTCCCCATTTCTTTGGAGTTGCGATTTTTTGCCAACTGATCCATGCAAATAATCTTTTGTCTTGATTCCCATTCCATAGATATCTGTTACATAATTGCTTCAATTTGGATAATATATTCCTTGGAATCCATGCAAGAGCCATCCAGTAAACTGGAGTAGCTTCCAGGACCGATTTGATAAGCACTAGTCTACCCATCCTGGACAAATATCTATGGCTCCATATGGATAGTCTCTTCTCCAATTTTGCCACCAGCCAGACCCAATCTACAATTTTGTGGCAAGTGGGCTTGAGCCAATAACCCAGATATTTAAGACCTCTATCCAAGGGATGAATACCTTAGGGGAAGACCTGGAGCGCGAATTGGGATTCCTGTATAGAGGTGAGGGAGAAAGTAATGGTGGATTTGGATTGGTTGGCAAGCATTCCAGTGGCGGCAGAGAAGAGAAGAAGGATATTGGAAAAAGATCTGGAATCCAGAATGCTACCATCAAGAAGGATAAGCACATCATCTACAAAAAGGAGATGAGTGATGTAACAATCCTCTGAGATCTTGAGTCCACAGATATCACCATCTCTTTTGGCAGATTCAATCAATCGGCTTAGCCCCTCCATAACAATAAGAAAAAGTAGTGGGGATAATGGGCAGTGCTGCCGAAGTCCCCTTTCAGAGTGAAAGAAATGTGAGGCCGAGCCATTAATGAGGACACTGAAGGAGGGGGAGGTGATGCAGGCCATGATCCAAGAGATATAATTGTGAGGGAAGCCCAGATAAATCAACATCATCTTAATATACAACCAGCTAACCTGATCAAAAGCCTTGGAAAGGTCAATCTTGAGGATGATGCTCTTGAGGTGTTTGGTCCAGATGGAGTGTATGGCTTCTTGAGCTGAGCCTATGGCTTCATGGATCTGTCTGGACTCAAGGAAGGTGAATTGTTGTGGGGAAATATGCTTGGAGAGGATCGGCCTGAGTCGATTTGCGATAATCTTTGAAATAATCTTATATAGGCAGTTCCATAAGGAGATAGGCCGGTAATCATCAAAAGAGGATGGGGTGTCAGACTTTGGTATGAGGGTGATGAAGGTCGAGTTGATGGCATGGTAAAGGGAACCAGATATTTTTCTCTCCTCCACTACTTGCAATAGGTCTTGCCCCAGTAACTCATAAAAAGCCATATAGAATTCGATGGTCAAGCCATCCGGCCCAGGGCTCTTATCTTTCTTGAACCATTTCAACATACCTTAAAGTTCACTAGGATTGACTAGTGCAAAGAGCTCTTCTGCTTCCTCCTCATTGACAAAGCTAGGAAAGTGACTTGCCACATTAATGATATCAGGAAGATTTGCTTCACGAGGGCGTTTGTAGAGGTTCCTAAAGTGTGAAGTACCAAGGTTGGCTAGCTTACCGAAAGTGTTGGCAAGTCCGCCCTCTGGCAAAGGAAGATTCCATATGGTGTTAGATACCTTTCGGCCCTTGGCAAAATTTTGAAAGAACCTCGTGTTATCATCTCCAACTTTTAACCATATAGCTCTACTCCTTAGCCTCTGGGATTCCTCACACTCCTTAAGGATGTTGGCCTTCTGGTTTTCAAGCTCAATCAGTCTGATATTCTCCTCTGCCGAGCTGAATCCCAGGCTTCGATCATCAAGTAATGTGCTCAGCTCAGCTTCAATATTAGATAGCTGTGTGGTATCCCGGACATGTTTCTCCCTAGCCCAATTAATCGAGAGAAGTTTGATTTCTGAGAGGTTATTGCAGAATCCTTTTGCAAAGGACTCAACTCGGTTAATAGGGTTTACATTCCAGAAGTCAGAAACCATCTTGATGTATGATGGGTCGCTTAGCCAGACATGGTTGAATTTGAAAGGGGCTTTCGGCTTTTTGAAAGGCCCCTGAATTTCTAGATAGATGGGTGAGTAATCTGATACTCCCCCCGAACCCACCCATTATCTGTAATGATGTAGCTGTTGGAGCATAGGGCCTTTCAATAAGAATCTGTCGAGTCTGCGAGCTAAAGCAGCATCACCCACCCTTCTGTTCCTCCAGGTGGGTAGCGGTTTCTGCATGGGGACATCAATGAAATCGGTCTGCTCCAGAAGATTAGTCATATGGTCCGAGATGGCATCAATTTGGGCTGCAGATCCCCATGATTCTCTGAACCCTAAAGAAAAATTGAGATCCCCTCCAACAATAGTACGCTCAAAATTCATAAGGGATAGGTTTAGAAAACGCTGCTAGAACTGCTCCCTTTGATGACAGGGTCCATACACATTCACGATTCTGAGGGTCATACCTAGGTCCGCTGAGAATATATCCAGGCCCAAGTATCCCGATCCCCCCAAGATGCGTCAACCCTGATTGCACGGGGGTTGTATCCTATAGCCAGACCCCCCGACCTCCCCACAGCATCTAGAGCTACAAACGACCAGCTCGGGATCAAATATTGGAGAGAAAGGGTGATATGTTCTACCTTAACCAAAGTCTCCTGAAGTAGGATAATGTCGATCGGTTCAGTCTCGAGAAGTCGCCTCAAGGCTATTTTCTTAGGGGTACTAGCTAAACCCCTGCAATTAAAAGACAAGCACTTCATGGAGGGACACCTCTCAGGGTATGTCCTTCTCTAAGGACTCCATCAATAGTGGATTGGCGGCCGGAAGTGACCTCTGCCCCAGCCCTCCTGATAGCCTTGGAGAGATCTGACTTTTGACCCCTCGAAGATAGGGATATGACACCAGGCATCATAAGACCTAGGCCAGTCTGACTGATCGGGGGTTGCTTAGTGTGTGACCTGGAGTGAAGGAAATAATGATGAGGGGGCGACAGCCCAAAGGGTGATGATGATGCAGCGGATGTAGGGAGAGCAGAAGTAGTGGGGGCGGTAGTGACAATGGACAGAGGAGTGGACATGATACAATGAGCAATAGAGGACAGAATCGGAGAGGCCTCCATATGTGAGGTAAAATCAAAAGATGAGTGAGGAGGGTTCAGAGAGATACCCGAAACAATTGTAGCCTCCGTAGAAGATTGGGCTCTGGTCATCGGCGGCAAAGATAGTCTAGAGCCACTGTCTACAGTCATTGATGGAGGAGAGATGACCGCTGGTGCCGGACCCGAAGGTGGGGGGTGCGAACCAACAGGAGAGTTTGCCCTCGATGGAGCAGGCGTGATTTTAGGTGAGTCCTCTGTTCTCCGAATGAGAGGGCATTCTTTGAAGAGATGTCCAACCTTGTGACATCGTCTGCAGCGGAATGGTACGCCTTCGTAGTCTAAGATCTGGACCCTGATGTACTTCCCCCATTGCAGAGTAATCTTTTCCTCCAAGCCCTCACGAGTATCCAAATGGACCAAAATGTGTGCAAGAGTTTTGTTTTTGGATTCCACAAAGGTACGGTCATGATCTAAATAAGTACCCAAAGCATTTCCAATCCTTATAAAGACCTCCTCATTCCAGAACTGTAGTGGAAGTCCTGGCAGGAAAACCCAAAGCGGCCCTGCCCCAATTTGTTCATGTTCAGGATCGAATAAAGGGCTCCATCATTTAAGAAGGACCGGGGCCATCTCAATGTGCCAGTATTTGGGCAATACCAAGTCCGTGTAGTTTTCCTTTGAGAAATGCAGGGAGAACCAACCCCTGGGCAAAACATGGACCTCAGGTAGTTCCATCAGGATACCACCCCAAATCTCCTTAACCCACTGAGTCAGTCTATTGGCTGAATATGCCCGACCTCATACATGACCGACCAGCACCGTGCGAGCCATGATAGCAAATTCACCGATCGCCGAGGTCTCTCCAAATCTGATGGTGATATCTTTTGATGTCACCTTAACACAGTTAGTCTTCTTTTTGCTGGTGCGAGGAGCCAATGGATGGTCCACCAGAGGGTTTGGAATTCCTTCCGCAGGGGATTGTTTTTCCGGCTTTACCTTAACCACAGGGGTCTCAAAACAACCAGATGGACGAGCACCCGAGCAGGGAGGGTGAGGGATAGCAGTGGTCACCGGAATATCAATAGAGGGAATAGTGAAGAATGATGAATGCGGGTCAAAAGAGGGCGAGGGGGGGTATGAGAGGATAGGATGTGAAGGGTACCCGATGACAGAGGTGGGACTCCTATTATTAGGTGAATAATAGGAATGTTAAGATCTCGTAACTTCATTTAAAATGAACCTCCGATAAAACAAAGCTTCAATGACATTCCTTCCTTCATATCTTCGATAGCCTTTTATATTGAAATTTAGGTTCATATGTCGAAACCTCGAAACTTTTATAATCTCGTCACTTCTGATATTTTGATACTTCGATGTCTCCCTCTTTCACTTTACGTGCTTATGCCTCCCACGTTATTTATTTAATAAAGTCCCTCCTCCTTATTTACTCATGGTTCATTAATGAACCAAAGTCACTTATTTAATAAAGTCCCTCCTCCTTTTTTACTCATGGTTCATTAATGAACCAAAGTCACTGATTTCCGTTCGTGGAGCCAAAAAGCCACTTATAACATGGCATGAAGTGCGTTGTTATTTTTATATTAACTTAAATAATTTTAATTTAAAATTAACTTGTATTTTTTAATTAAATAATCTGTAATTTGTAATTAATTTAAATTAAATTAATTTGTAATTTGTAATTAATTGGTATATAATTAATTTAATTACAATTAATTAATAATTAATCAAATTTAATTGTACATTTAATTAATTTGTCAAATTTTAGCCTAGGCGTGCATTTTTCCATAACAATAACAGTTTTGACCCTTCAATTTTGGGGCTCATAAGTTGAGTTTTACTTGTCTAAATGAGGCTTGGGATAGCTCATCAAAAACATAAAATCATGTAGAATATATCTGAAGTAGTTCCATGACCATATTTGGTAATTAACTGAGTCTAAAATTTATTAGAAAATTAAGCGGCGAATTTGCAATCAAAACTAATTTCCTAAGTTTAGTTTTTTTCATTTTCATTTGCCCAAAGCTTCTAGCGATTGCAGATCCATTTGATTTTGTCCTCTTTGACAAACAAAATCTTTACAGGGAGCAATAGGAAGCTCATATTTCTTTTTATTTATTTATTTAATTGAATTTTGATTGGAGATGTTTGTTTTCCCAAATTTGGTATTTCTGATTTCGAACTGCATTTTAATTTAATTTTTATTGGATTTTGGCAATAAAGCAGCAAAGGAGATGAGGCGGAGGAGATTTGAAACAAAGGAATTTCACTAGCTAGAGAGAAAGAAGAATTTTTGCCAATTAAAATTCCTTGGAGCAAATTTATTCTCCAACATCTCTCTCATTTTAATTTTATGTTGTACTTATAAATATGGCTTTTGTAGAATCAATAGAGGAGGGGTTCCAAATATGAAACTTGGGGAGGAAATTCTCTACAAAGAGAGGGTTTTTTGTGCTATTGTAGGGGGTAATATATTTTTAGAGAATTAGCTAGTTTTTACGAGACTTGTGGAGATTAAAAGAGATGTATTTCAACTCTGAAATTTTTATGCTATTAGGAAATGTTCTGAGAATTTCATGTACTCAAAGGCTATGATCAAATGTTTAATTCTTACACACTATTATCAGAGATAGAGGTCGATTGATGGCCTACATTTAATAAAATTTGATGCAATTCTTGATCCAGATAAGCATGTGTGTTTGTGAACTTTTGCACTATTTTGAATTCATTTAATACATGTTTGTTTTAATCATTTGAAAGCTATCTTTTAAGGATGGATCTAATTGTTATGAAGTGTAAATATGAATTCGAATAGATAAGCAAAACATATTTGTTAACTATATAGCAAATTCATGTCAAGTTTATCATGGTTTTAATAATGATTGTTTTATGAGAATTATTTCCTTAATGAAATCATATATTTTCAGTTTGAATTCATTATATTTGAATTTGGATGTATGTCCACCAGAGATCTGGTGACTATTCACCAGATTGTTGAATGCATATACTTGCATGAACTAGTAATAAGCCTTGGAACTATTTCCTTGTCTTATGGAATTCCTTTTCATTCCAAATTCAAAGCTGGTCCAAATCCCCTTTTACCTTGCTCTTGGTTGACAGGAGGACTAATCCTTCTTTTAATTGAGATAGATTTAGGATTTATTTTTTGTTACTTAGAGTAGATATGCATTTAGTTTTAAATATTACATTCTAAAAGTCCTCTTACACAAGAGGCAGACTTTAGAGTGGCTTGGTTGAGCCATTAATTCAGCTCAAGGATCACTTTTTGCATGAGATCTGCAAGAGGGCATATCTAATGTCTCTTCTATATTGGCAACTAATAGACATACTATAAGCTAGCAGAGAAAGAGAAAGGGTAACGAGACCCAATTGAACGAGTCAGAATCACCATTCCAAATGGAAAAATATTTGCTTTAAGTTATCGACTGGGTGGTTTCTCTTATAATGTTGACACGATCATTTTGGGCCATCAACAATTCTGGTGCTAGAAGGAGGGCCTAACGGCTTGTTGCCTTTTGAAGTTTTTGTATTTTAAAGTTTTTATTTAATCATAATGGCTCCTCTCAAGCTTCCAATTTGAAGTTGTATCTCTGGACATGCATCCGACAATACTCCACCAAAAATAGTAAGACACTTATGAAAGGTAAAATTCAACTAAGAATAATGCTTCTGCATTTGATCATTCCTTGCAATTTATTCAAAAAATGTCAAATCCTGATTTTCATGATATTGATAAAGGTATTTTATGTCGAACGTTTACTCTTACATTCTCAGGAAAAGCCAAAAAATGTATCAATCTCTTCTAGTTTCCTCTATTCACAATTGGGATCAATTTATCACCGATTTCTTTTTTTAATTTGATGTTTATGATTATGAACAGATATGTGATGAACTTGAAGAATTACAAAGGTTTGAAAATGAATCTTTCATAGATTTTACCGTTAGATTTTGATTAATTTGCTTAAGATTTAAAGTTGAAGATAAACTTTCAAATATTGAATTGATGGAATGGTTTGAATATGTTTGATATCTTCTTCGCGTTCCTAATCCATATGAAACAATTACAAGTTTTCATGAATCTTCTTCAACCTTTATTAGCATAATTGAGAATTCCAATATGGAGGTGCATACCAATCAAGATAAAGTTGCCTCTGCCATGTATGATCAAGTCCTTCACTTAATACACACCTTTTATAGCATTAATAATGATCATGATGCTCTCTCTCATGTTAATGAAACATAGTCACGAAGCTTGGAAAGTTTTTTTAATCAACACAAGAAGATACTAATAATTGTTTAGTCAATTTAGTATGTCCTAAATTGCTACATTAATTATCAATCCAGGAGTTGTAAACTGATGAAGTGTGGCACACTATATGTGCAAGACAACCTCTTTCGTACTTTTTATTGTTTTCAATTTTATTTTGTTTTTGGGGGTTTTATCTTGGTTTGTCTCCTAATGCAAATGGAAATTCTATTCCTAAGTTTAAAGAATACTTTAGAAGGCATGTATGGATATATATTTTAAGGCAATTATGTCCTTTATGATGACTTCCAGAGCTTAACACTTCAGAGGATCTCAAAACATACTAGTGATGAAATTAGTACTTGGACAAGAATGTAAATGTGTAGCTATTCAAATCAAACAAATGATAAACTACTGATCATGAAATCACTATCTCTTCTGCTCATCTAAATACAAAAATAAAAGTTAAGCTATTGCATTCAAACAAATCAAAAACTGCAAACTAATAAAAGTAAAACCAATTCACTTCACTTATAGTCTGATAGCTCGCCAAGTAGCTTTTCAGGGTTAAGCCATGGCTCTGGAGATAACGTCAATAACATGAGGAATTGATATCTAAATTACCTACTTACAAATGAAAATAAAATCAAGTCACTTCACTTATAGTCCGTTAGCTCACCAAGTAGCTTTTCTAGGTTAAGCCATGGCTCTAGAGATAACCTCAATAAGATGAAGAACCTGATATCTAATTGCAGAAATGAAAGTAAAATCAAATCACCTCACTCATAATCCGATAGCTCGCCAAGTAGCTTTTCGGGGTTAAGCCATGGCTCTGGAGATAACGTCAATAACATGAGGAATTAATATCTAAATTAACTAATAAAGCAAGTGAATAAGACTGAAATCAAAGCATAACTGAAATTGAAAAGCTAAGAAAAACAAAGTCAGCAGAGAGGCCAATCTCATGTCAATAGTTATTGCAAAATTGTATGAAAATGCCCAAGCCTAGCCTATCCTGAAACACACTGATCAGTGTTAGCAAAAATATACAATGCTTGGAAAATCATGTACAGGAATGAAACGTTAACATCATAACCAAAATATGAAATATACACAGGTGAACAAACTATGAAATCTCTACAATGGAAATAAGACAACAACACATAAAAACTTTATAGAAATAAAGAAACAAAACCTTAGCCAGCAGGGGCCCTCTTCACCGCCTTGGTTAACACGCTATCAGTCTGAAATTACGCTCACACAGTCATATAAAATAGAGTCTTGTTATTTTGCAAAATAGAGGAAGGATCCTCTCGTTACAACAACAGGACCAATGTCACGGCACAGTACATGAACTAACAACATGATTACATAAAACAAACTAGCTACATGCGCTTTCAAACGCGTTATTTATAAAGGAAATTACATAACTATTTTTCCTATGGAACACCTTCAACAGAGGACACGTAAAAAGACAACACCCGTGAGCTTAGCGTGTTGGTTGCCATGATCATTCAATCTACCAAAAGGTGGTTGTTGGATTTGCGTCGTGAAGGCAGTCTACAATTGTCAAAATGAATCCATGGATCTAGGAACGGTCTCAGACCCTTCACGTGTTGAAAACAGAGACCTGTTTGCCGTAGAACTCCTTGTTTGACCATCATTTGACCAAGGCTTTCCTCTACGAATCTGGCTAAACCAATAGGACCTGGTCCATGTCCAGATCATTTCTAAACTGCCCACGTGCCTTGTTTTGCTTGCTGACACCTGTAACCTTGAGATCAACAAAAACAGCTACGAAATCTCAAGTCAGCTGCGGAAAGTGGCTGCATTCTGCAGCTGATGAGAAAAATCTAAGTCAAATAGAAAATAAAAAAATATAGTTAGAAAACCAGTTAAATGCACTGTCAGAATCAATATGTAATGATCTTTGATAGCTTATGAGGTACTGGTGAGGGAAAAAGGTCTAGAAAAGTGTGTAGACAAGATGTAGTTTCAGGGCTCAACAATAATAATCTTGAAAAACTATCTACTACGAAACCTGTAAATCACTCTGAAATTAATTCAGAAAACCATTCATTAAATCAGCAAGCACAAGTAGAAATCGAGGATTACAATAATATGCAATCTGCTATAGAAATTTCTGAATTTTATCATGATGATCATGAAATATAAAATGCAAGGTAGCCAAGCAATAATCTTCAAGAAAGTTTAAGAAACCAAACGAATGATCAAGAATCTGAAATTTGTAATGGAGAAAATGCATAAGACTCCGCAAACAGGCATATTTTCAGGTTCATAATTTCTAACTCTCATTTTTCCCTTTATCCTGATATTTTGGCCGATAGTAAATTATCTCCTCTTTGCATTAATATTATTCCATAAAATATAAAGGTTGCTATAAATAAATTTCCTATTAGTTTTTATCAAGATAAAGAGACAATTATTGATCATTCTTTTGAAATTAATGAACATGTGCTCAATACTTCTTGTTTTGATGCATCATATCAGAATGAAGAGAATCCTAGTGAATGTTGTGAAGTCATTTATGACAATTACTTTGAAATTGAGGATGTTTATTTATATTATTCTTCATTAAAACATCATGATCAAAGTCAAATCATATTTGAGAATGAAGAAAACTCAAATTCAGAAACTGCTCCAATAAATTCTCATTTTCAAACAATTAATCATTTTTGTGATTTCAGCATTCAAGAATTCATCCCAATTTCTGATTCTTATAATCATCAAGTTCTCACTTATATTCATAGTCATGAATATTTCTCTCTTCCACAAGTTGATGTCGATGATCATTCTAATTGTATTATTTTGGCTAGTGCTTGTGAGAAGGAAATTATTTCAAATCAGTCTCAATTGTATTGTAACATTAGTTGTAACAATAGCGTAAATTACGATGTGATTTCATTGTTTTTCCTTCATTTATTTTGTTTGATTTCAAATTTTTTTTCTTTTTTTCATTTTTCAATTTTTAGATATCATTTTCTAGCATATGGAACAATTAAGTGTTGAAGAATTGCAATATGCAATACTAGAATGTGAAGAGGAATCACAAAATTCAGATTATGTCCATCTAGAGTTGTTAATCTTCCAATTCTATTTGATGGTTATATTTTATCAGATTAATTTTCCTTCTACAATGCATCTTCAACATGAAACAATACTTCACTGATCCAATATGACCACCCATCTAACCCAATTGAAGATCTTTTGACATATGCACGAAGCCTCCATCCACACTTCACTGGTTCATTTCAAAATTGTTTGGAAGCTTCATTTTCCCCGATGATCATTAATGGCTTGTTTCATTGTTCTTCAACCTCTCTTTCATGTAATCTCTTCCATTATTTAATAACTACTCATCCTTATTTTTATGATCCCATAGAGATTTGGTTGGAAGAATATTTCTAGGAGAGAATGTTTGTAAGTAAACTGATTGTAAATAAGTTGTTTTTTGCAAATATGTTAGAAGTAAGTATACATACTACATTCATAATTATTTCTATTAGATTAATTGTAATTGAAATTATTTTACTAATGTGTGACATGTACATATATGCAGGAAATAAAATGTTTGAATGGTTACATTGGAAGTATGACTATACCTAGTTATGTTTCCTTTCATGTAGTTAGGATTAGGGATAGATTAGTTTAGATTTAGATTCTTTTCATGTTTGTAGTTATTTCATTATTACAGATTTTTAATAAGCATGTAATGAGCCTATGATGCTAAGAGTGTTCGAAAAGTATGATTTCTTAAATTATGCTTATGTTGCACTTGTTTATTCTTCTTGATGAAGCTTCATCACATTACTGAAATTTGCAAAGAAAATCAAGAAGAGTGAAGTTCCAAAGAATCTTTACAATCAAGTGCTCTTAAGAAATTCAATTTTCAATTCATAAGAATTTCCATATGATCACTTTTCCCACTCTTGTCTCTTAATGTTTTTATGAAGTAAATGCAAATCAATAGCTCATTACTTAATGGTTAATTTAGATTAAATAAGTAGATGATTTTGAACATATGTGAAATCAAAGATAATACATGGGAGAATGTCAAAGATATATAAGGTACTCTTACAATTAGACCCTTCCAGGTATGCATAAACATGTTCATCTTTATCTATTGTTAGTTTTCTTTTTTTCATAATTTATTTCTTATTTATGTTTTTCTTCTTTTGGAGGTCTTTATTAAACTTGATTTGAAGACTTTATTTTTACAAGCAAATTTAATTACCTTTATAAATAAGCAAGAAACTAGCATATTTGAAGTCACAAACATGTTCAGATGAAATGAAATGCTTGGCTCCCTCTTGTTTAAATTTTGTCATAGGTCTACAAATTCTCACATTTTAAATTAAATATGGCCCATAAACAAAGGAAAATTGAATAAAAAATCTTGCACCGAGTTGTAAAAGTGCTCCTATCCATCTTTGCCCATTTTGAATCTTGTATTTTCCAAGTTGAGTTGAATCATTGCATCACACTCGTCACATTCCTTCTTTCGAGATGACTCAGAGCCTCTAACTGGTAAATCTTGGAATCTTGATCCTTTGCTTTTCATTCTTCCAAGATTATTTCCCTCAAAATTTCAGACTTTCTAGCTTATCAGACTCTTGGGTTTATATTATATCGAAAGTATTCTTAAATACATTCTGAAATTTTACTCCTCGAGATTCACCTGCCATATTTTATTTCTATGCCCGATCTCCTCAATCTCGAGTCTCGTAAATATTATCATTGTATCTGAGTTGCTGATTCAATAAATAATCTCGAGCTTCCACTTTATCAGAACTCTTATTAAAAAAAAAAAACTTTACGAGAAATCTTTCCAAAGCCTCTTCGTATTTCAGAACATCGAGATATCAGACTGTTATCACAAATCAATATAATTCTTTTCTCGATATTTCCTTTTTGACCTCTTTTCATCTCGGACTCTTCTCTCGGAAACTTATTTTACAGACAAATGTAAGTGCTCTTGAAACCAATTTCACAAAACATTAAAGTTATTTTATTATCAGAACAAAAGTTATCAGAGCCATTTTATAAAACTTTTATGAGATTGATTACCTCCGATATTTGAATGCCCGATGTACAATATTCCCATGTCATACATTAAAAGGCATTCACTATCGAGCATATTTGATATCGTAAGTTTTATTTATAAAATGTTACGAAAAACTTTTGTTCCGAGATATTGCTTCCCTTTAATATTCAATATATCGAGACTCTTTATATCGGAAGTGTAATTAAATTAAACTTCGGAAATTTAATTTTACCGAAACATTTATGAAGCAAATACTTTTCTTATAGGAGTTTTGTCCATCAAGAAATTTTTTGGAAACCTTGTTTAACAGAGCACTTGGGTCGACCCAGGAGAACTAATCACTCAAAAGAGCAAGGATGTTTTGGACTCTAACGTGATCACAGGTGGGTAGGTGGCACACACGCATTGCCAAACTTGCAAAGAGATAGTCTAAAACATTCTTACTGCAATAAACCACATATTTTTGCAGTAACTGTTGCTAACTCCCTCAACCTGTCAACATCCTGGCCCTTGCGCTCACGATCAACTGTTTCTCTGGCGGTTTCCGACTATGGACAAAATGGATATCGAGGAGGAGGCGGTAGATTATTCCCTGCACCCGTATGAGGGAGAAACTATTTTCAGTAGTCGTAGCCCTAACCCTAACCTAGACTGCTCTGAACAGTTTAGGCTCTCAAATCCGGTTTCTTTGCCGATTGTCTCGCTACCTGGATATTCCTCATCACCGATTCGATTCAGTTCACTCTCCCTGGAATCATCGGGCCTTGATTGCCCTCCTCTATCCCCTAGAACTCTCAATTTTCTCACTGTTGTCTCACCTCCATCACCCGCATTTGATCTGCTCCCTTCTTTCAACCCTTCGCCCCCTCCTTGTCCAAACCCCCAATCTTCACCTAACCCTAATTCCCTTCCCTCAGGATGTTTTGACTCTCTAGTTATTAAGGTCAAAGCATCGATCCCACAGGTGGTTGAGGGATCGGATCCACTGAAAGAACACCCATCGGCACCGAGAACGGGCAAAAGGAAAGTTAAGTGCGTGAAAGCCACAACGAAGGACCTCACTATTACTTTTGGCGAAGACATTCCAATGGGAGAGGTAGTAGACAAGGCCAATATGGTTCTCGTCGGGCATGTAAGAGGAAGGGCATACTCTGCGGCTAGGCTAACCAGCTGGGTAAAAGAAATTTGGGGAGGCACGCTACAAGAGTTACCAGAGGTCCAGAGTCTAGCAAGGGGATGGTTCACGCTGCACTTCTCCAAGGTGGACTACACAGAATTAGTACTCGTGAAATATTGGCATATTGAGATGGCACCAGTCCTTCTCAAGCGCTGGTCTCCATTATTCGATCCAGAGCGGGAGCAAATAGGTGCAGGTCCCATATGGGTGTGCTTACCAGGACTACCTCTTCAATATTGGTCTGAAGTTGTGTTTATAAGGATCGGGAATGCCCTCGGTACTTATCTAGATTACGACAAGACCTATGTGCAGTCAAAGAATTGAGCGTTGGCAAGAATCCTGGTGCATTTGGACACAAGGGAGGGTCTGGAAGAGAAGATTACTCTCAAATGGAGGCATTATACCAGAGTCCAGATTCTGGATTACGAGGGGGTTCCTTTTCAATGTAGGAGGTGCCACAAGGTAGGGCATGTATTCAAGGAATGCCCTATGCTCACGAAATCAGTGGAACCCCTCGACTCACCATCACCACAAAAAGGAAAAGCTACTGCAAATCGGATCAGCACCCCGGTATCAGTCCTTAAAGATCAAAATCATGGTGAATCCTCAAAGGCTGCGAAGGAGCATTACAGAACGCCCTCGCCCCCACTGACTCGGGCTAGAGTCGTTGTTGCTGCGGAGGTCGCAAGAAAAGCGGGTACAGCTCTCTCTTCACCCCCTTCCTCTCACTTTACTTCTATGTCATATGCTGTTTGTGCATCATTTGAATCTACTTCAACATTGATTATGCCACCTGCCATTACATGTGAGATCTCCTTACCCCCACCCATCATCACCACCACCGCCCCTACTTTGCCCTCCCCTCCATCCTCGCCCATGGCCTCGGCCATCATCCATCCTGTTTTGCCCCACTCATACAACTTACGTTCTTGGCTCATACCAGATCCTTGCATCCAGACTGGACTTGGTCTCACCTTCCTTGGACCGTCCACCCAATCATCCCGGGGCCGCAAATCTAATCTATCCAAAGCTATCCAGAAGGCCGGGGCTGAAGTAGTCTCTGGTAAACAGTCCACCATGGAAGGGGTTCTTAGAGCATTGAACACCCCTGGGAGGGTTCCACCATGAAATGCCTCTCCTTTAATTGCAGAGGTATGGCTAGTGCCTCCAAAAAACTAGCCCTGAGGAGGTTATTTGAAAGTGAGCCCGTTGATATTATTATGCTGCAGGAAACCCTGGGCACTACTGAATCCATCGATCAAACCCTATCCACCATCAACCCTGGTTGGCATTTCCATTCTTTGGATGCTATGGGTAGATCAGGGGGATTAACCATAGGATATAATCCTCGCTCCATTAATGTATCTGCCACTTGGGGAGGAGTGGGATTTATTGGACTAGATCTATTCTCTGCCGAGCTCGGCTTGTCCATCAGATTCATCAATGTATACGGCCCCTGTCAACAGAGAGAGGAATTTTGGCAGCACTTCCTTCATACTGATATCACATCAGTGGATCAAGTGATCATTGGGGGCGACCTAAACTTTTCACTGGGTTATGGGGAATCCTGGGGATCACAAGCCCAAGTTGATCCCATGACTGATTTCTTCAAGGATATCCTGGACCAGCATAATCTCACTGATGTCCCCATGATCAAGCCTTTGCCCACTTGGAGAAATAGAAGAGTTGGGGAGGCAGCTCTGGCTAGAAGGCTTGATCGTTTCCTGATTAAAGTTCCTTTGCTTCAACAATTTTCTAGATATAGACAATGGGTTGGGTCTGGGGGAATATCAGACCACTCACCTATCTATTTGGAGATTCTTGGACCTGATGCCAAGCCAAAGGCCCCTTTCAAATTTAACCATGTTTGGCTCCAAGATGCGGGATATACTAAGTTGGTCAAGGACTATTGGACATCCCACCCCATCTCTGGTCACAGAACTGCGGCTGAAGGTTTCTGCCACAACCTATCTCAGCTTAAACATTTATCCATAGCATGGGCAAAGGAGAAAAAAGCAAAGGATGATCAGACCATAATAGCTATTGAAGCTGAGTTGAACAATCTATTGGATGACAGAAACAAAGGCTTTGCCACAGCAGAAGAGAAAGCAAATCTGATTGAGCTCAAAAAACAGAGAGACAAGATACTGAAGGAAAGAGAAGAAACATGGAGACTGAAGAGTAGGGCAATATGGTTACAGGCAGGAGATGAAAACACAAAGTTCTATCAGAATTATGCAAAAGGAAGAAAGATAGCCAATACAATTTGGAAAATGCCTCTTCCAGATGGAGAGATGGCTGACACCTTCAAAAAACTATCTATGTTGGGTACCACTCACTTTCAAAATCTATTCAGATCCCCTCAAGAAGCCAATCTGGCTGATATCATACAAGTGGCAGGCCATTTTCCTAGATATGTGGGGGAGGAGGCAACAATTGAACTCAATTCTCCGGTCACTCTGGAGGAACTTGAAGGGACCTTAAAGTGGTTCAAAAAAGACAAAAGCTCGGGTCCAGACGGGTGGACGATCGAGTTTTACCTGGCTTTCTATGATTTTCTGGCCCAAGACCTTCTCCAGGTTGTGGAGGAATGCCAGTCTTCTGGCAAAATGTACAATGCTATCAATTCTACTTTTATCGCCCTCATCCCCAAATCTGATTCCCCTACATCCTTCAATGATTTCTATCCTATCTCCCTCTACAACTGTCTCTACAAGATTATTTCAAAAATCATTGCAAATCATATTAGGCCTATCCTGTCTCAACACATCCTCCTTGAACAATTTTCCTTTCTAGAAGATCGATAGATCCATGAAGCCATCAGCACTGCATAAGAAGCCATTCACCCTATTCGATCCAGAAGACTCAAGGGGATCATCCTCAAGATCGATCTAGCTAAAGCTTTTGACCGAACAAGCTGGATTTACATTAAAATGCTTCTTATCCACCTGGGCTTCCCGCATCTTTTTACCACATGGATCATGGCTATTAGGACCCCATATTGTCTATTGTTGACCTTATATTTTGTCATAATATTACCCTCTTCAACCCATAGTTGAAAGCCTTTGCTAGTGTTTTGAATTAATCATTCCAAAGGTATACAGTAACTCTCCTCATTGCTATATGTTTAATTATTCAACACATAATCATGTTATCTTTATAATTGATCCTTGAAGTTGACTAAGTTGCTGAACAATTGTTTGAAATTGCCTAAAGCTAGCAGGACCATATTTTGCAGTTGCTGAAACAGCGGAAACAGCACGAACCTCGAAGCTGAAATAGCAAAGACAACATGCGAACCTCGAGGAGACAGTTGAGATTTTCGTATCAGATCTACAACAACAAAGGAATCCGATCGATTATTGAATAAACGGTTACATTGGTCATAACGATCATGATCCACATTACTGTAACAACATTCTGTTAACGGGAACTGATTTCCCTATTTTTGTACAAAGGGTCGAACTAGAATGTATAATGAAAATCTTTTGTAATAGATGTCTCCTCTATAAAGAGGAGACATCTACATTAGAGGGGAGATAGATAGAGAGGATGAACAAGCTGTAACACAGGAATTGTAGTGGAAGGACGAGATTGAATCTTTCTTGTAATATGGTATATTGACAGATGAATAAAGTTATGTTCTGAGTATTTCATCTTAGTTTCCATGTCCCGGGGAATCTTGTGAGAAGGACAGGGCCCACCTTCATCACAAGATTCACCCATCTTCTTTCTGTTGTGTGTTGTGTGTGATTTCTATTCATACCTTATTTATGAGTATTGCTTCTGATGATATTTTACTTTTGCTGAGACTCTGTTTTTCTTTTACTCGATTGATGTTGTATATGAGTGCCTCACCGGTGACTAGGATTTACAGAGTGTATTAGCGAACTAGATAACAGAGGCAGGTGCTGAATGTTCCTACTCTGGGGATAGGGTCCTGATCCTTTGTTACAGGACAACCATCACTTCCTTTTGCAGATTTATTCTCTTTAATTAATTATCTGTTCTTATTCCATTCCTGCAATAGACTATAACTGTTGTAACACAGAGTAAGGGTTTAACAGAGAATGAATTGTTTATACTACAGCTTTTAATGCTATTAAAATCAAGTACATACAGTATGTAGTCACCTTTGAAATAATCAGACTTTCCCGGGTTGACAATTTATGTGGCACTCGACTGTTTAATTAATAAACAATTAAAGTGACCAACATTTTGGCGCCGTTGCCGGGGAAGGCGACCGAAGATTTTAAAAGTATTAACGATTTTCTTTTAGAGATGCAAGATGCATGATAGGACGCAGGAAGGCTAACCTTACAGGTGGCAAGGGCAAAGGAGGAGGAAGAAAAACTTTCATTGACGATATTATTTCAAAAGCTGAGACATCCCAGAGGTTAAGCTCTCGAAGGCCACAGACCCAACACTCTTTCCAAACAAACTATCAGACAGAGGAAGTAGTGGGACCAGAGAGGGTTATAGAACCATCAGAATATACTGAGGAAACGGTGGAAGAAGTCGAAGGACTAGTAGAAAATATTGAGGAGCCAATAGAGGAGACTAAAGTGGAGGAACCAGCGCAGGACATTGAAAGTCCAACAGAAAACACCGAGGACCGGGCAAGCACATCAGGAAAACAACCAATGGAGGATAACAATGAAGGAATTTTCGGTGGAGGTCGCAGAGTAGAAGGAAGGGGAGAGAATTCTCTCTCCACCCTGGAATTCCCTATTGGGGACTCCCAGAGGAGCAACTCCTATGAAGAATATCCCACTTTCAGCATTACCCAATTTCCATGGTTTATCCTCAGAAGATCCTGATGAGTTTCTTTTTGAATTTGATATATTGTGTAGAAGCTATGACTATGTTAATGTTGCTTAGAAATTGAAGTTGTTTCCAGCTACATTAAAAGGGAATGCACTAAGATGGTTTATGAGCTTGGGAGCTCATGTGATTACGACATGGGACCAGATGAGGGAGAAATTTCTGGCCAAATACCAAGATTATTGCCGAACAACAGAAAGGAAGGAGGAATTATTTAAGATGATTCAGAAAGAGGACGAAAGTCTGGAGGACTTCATGGAAAGACTACAGTATAATTTGCAGCGATATGATCATCCGGATATGAGTAAGGATATTCTTAATTCAATACTGCTAAAAGGGGTATGAGATGATTGTTTAGATATGTTGAATATGCTTGGAAAAGGGGATATATCTAAGGAATCATATGATGAGATTGTCAATCTCTGTAAGAGATGTTCAAGAGGAGCAGCAAGCAGACCAAAAATCAAGGATAGTACATACTCAAGAGTTCAGAAATCAGCAAGTGGAGGAGCAACACAGGCCGAAATAGGTAACTTACTTGAAGAATTTAAAACTGAAATGTTAAGCTCTTTTGCTTCACAAATTGATACCTTGAAAGTTAAAAAGAAGCAGGCAGAAGCAGAAGCTGCTCTGGTTATTTTCTGCTCTAAATGCAGAGAAAAACACCCACTAAGGGAATGCCCACTGGACAAGGTACCAATTTACACAATTTGTGAAAAGGACCATGAGACTCAACAATGCCCTTCTTTGCCAGGAATAAAAGCAGCACTGCAACCAACTAAAGAAGAAGTTGAAGCAGTGTACCTGCTGACATAGAGGAGGCAATGGCAACCACGAGGACAAGGTACGAATTCTAACATGCCATTTAATCATTGGAATAATCATCCTCCTTTTCAAGAAAATTACCCGCCCTTCAATCAAATGCAGTACCCACCCTTTAATCAAATGAATTTCCCACCCATGCAGCAACCAAATCCTCCTTTTGTTGATCCTACGATATGGAATCCCTGGGCTCTACAGAAATCCTATTTTAATCAATGGAACCCAAATTGGACAGCTCAATAGATCCCATTTCCAAACCAATTTCCTTAGTATCAGCAATCTCTCTCCTTACCATCAAATGCTCCACCGAATAATCAGACAATGAGACCCCAACTGCCTGTACAACCTAACCCCAACCGAAATAACAATAAAGCTCTGCAAGTAATTGATATTCAAAACCAACCTGTTTCCCCTATGCAATGTAATGATATTCTATTACGCTCTGGGAGAATAGTTGAACCCATTATTGATGACATTACTTCTTCTGATTCTGATAAAGAAGAAACTGGAAAAGAAAAGTCATCTAATAACAATGCTGAAACAATTGAATCATCCTCTAATAAGACTGCTGAAGCAGTAGAGCCACCATTCCCTAAACGTCTGGCTCTTACCAAAACACTTGAGCCACCTGCTTTTAATCTTTTAGGAGAACTGCAGAATTTATATGTTAAAATTCCACTCTTACAAGCACTGAGAGATGTACCAATTTATGCTAGAACTGTCAGAGATATTTGTATTAAGAAACCTGGAAGAAAAGCTAAAGATCTCCTCACAGTTCATGTGATGGGTGATCTAGCTGCTCTAATGTCAGAAAAAATCCTCCTGTGAAATATGGTGACCCTGGTCATCCTACGGTCACAGTGCAGGTTGGAAAAACTTTTGTTTCTAGAGTTCTAGTAGATCCGGGTGCTGCAATAAACATCATGACACTTGAAACCGCATAGTTACTACAACTAAAGAATGTAATTAGGGAAACCCCAACCATTCTAGAGCTAGCTGACCGCTCCACAATCAAACCTGAAGGAGTCATTGAAGACCTAATAATTTCAGTCGAATCTTGGAACTACCCAGCTGATTTTGTTGTATTACAGACCAAAACAAAGTTGGGAGGTCATCCATTGATTTTAGGGAGACCTTGGCTGGCTACAGCAGATGCCTTCATCAGCTGTAGATCAGGGTCAATGAATATTTCTAATGGATGTGAAACCAAGCAGCTTACTCTTTACCCTCATGCTACACCTATGATTAATAATGATAACTCTGTATGGTTAGATTATGAGGATGATGAGACCCAACCCATCTTGACTGTCGGACAAGCTTTAACTTTTAAAGATTCAACCGAAGATGAATTAATTAGCAACTTTATTTCTGAACCTTCTTCGGTTAACTCTAAAATACATGATCACTTGACTACAATCTTGGAATATGAATCCCAGCAAAACCTTAGAACTAAAAATTTATCTCAAACATCAGCTGGTATCTCCTCCAAAGGTATAAAGTGTAGAAATCGAGCCTGGCAAAACATTAAATATAAACCCTAACCTAACAGATGCTGAAACACAACAGTTAATGAAGCTACTCTGTGAGAATAAAGAAGCATTCGCATGGGATTACACAGATATGAAGGGAATCTCTCTTGGATTATGTACTCATCGCATTTATATTAAGGAAGGATCTCGCCCAGTCTGTCAACCCCAATGACGAATGAATCCCAATTTAAGGGAAATTGTGAAGGAATAACTTCAAAAATTGTTGAATGCAGGGTTTATATATCCTATATCTGATAGTGAATGGGTTTCTCCATTAGTAATTCTACCCAAGAAAAATGGGAAATGGAGAGTGTGTGTAGATTATAGAGCTCTAAATAAGGCCACTCAGAAAGACCATTTCCCCTTACCATTTATTGATCAGGTACTAGACAATTTGGTAGGTAAGAGATTCTTTTCCTTTTTGGATGGATTTAGTGGATATAATGAGATCAAGATTGCACCCCAAGATCAGGACAAGACCACTTTTACTAGTCCATGGGGGACTTTTGCCTATAGATTTCTTCCATTTGGACTATGTAATGCGCCAGGAACATTTCAAAGAGCAGTGATAGGGATTTTTTCTGATATGCTTAATGATTCCTTAGAGATATTTATGGATGACTTTACTCCTTATGGTGTGACTTTTGAAGATGCATTACAGAGCCTTGAAAAAGTACTTAAACGATGTATAGAAGCACATCTTGCCTTAAGTAATGAAAAATGCCATATGATGATGAATCAAGGTATTGTATTGGGACACTTCATCTCATTCCTAGGAATTCAAGTTGATCCGGCTAAAGTACAAGTAATTCAGACTCTTCCTATCCCTAAAACACAAACTGATGTAAGAAGTTTTTTAGGACATGCTGGATATTATAGAAGATTTATCAAGGATTTTTCTAAAATAGCTTCTCCTTTGTTTGTGTTACTTATGAAAAATGCTGAATTTAAGTGGACTGATGGTTGTCAAAAAGCATTTAATGAACTTAAACATCAATTGTCTACAGCTCCCATTTTAAGAGGACCTGACTGGGCACTCCCCTTTCATATATCCTCTAATGCTTCAGATACTGCAATTGGACCTGTCTTGGGTCAAGAAGAAAACAATCTTCCCTATGCTATCTATTTTATTAGTAAAAATATGACCCCTGCTGAACTTAATTATACAGTTACCGAGAAAGAATTCTTAGCAGTCATTTATGCTATTAATAAGTTTTGACATTATATTACTGGTTACACTACTTTTGTTCATACTGATCACTCCGCCATTAAATATTTAATGAACAAATCAGTTACAAATGCTCGAGTTACCAGATGGTTATTATTATTACAATAATTTGATATCACAATTGTAGATCGACCAGGTAAAGAAAATGTAGTTGCTGATTTCCTTTCTCGGTTAAAAACTGATGAAAATATTCCAGTAGATGATTCTTTTCCTAACAAATATTTATTTGCAGTATCTACTCACTCACCTTGGTATGCAACCATTGCCAATTACTTAGTTGCAGGGAAACTACCATCACACCTATCGCACAGAGAGAAAAGAAAGATCGTTCAGCAAAGTGCTAGGTACAACTGGATAAGCAGGTGTCTTTTTCACACAGGACTCGATCAGGAAATTCGGAGATGCATCAAAGAAGATGAATTTTATGATATATTGAAGGCTTGTCACGATGGCCCTTGTGGAGGGAATTTTGCGGATAAAAGAACAGCACACAAAGTTCTTAGAATGGGTTATTATTGGCCCTAACTTTTCAAGGACGTAAAGAAATATGTTAGGGCCTGTGATAGCTGTCAGAGAATGGGCCATCCTAATCACAGGGATGAAATGCCACTCAACCCCCAGGTAATACTTGAACCTTTTGAAAGATGGGCGCTAGATTTTATAGGTCCCATCAATCCTCCATCCAATCAAAGAGTTTATAGACTGGTTTGCACAGATTATATGACTAAATGGGTAGAAGCTAAGGCACTCCTCAAAGCTAATGAAGAATCAGTGTTAACTTTTTTATTTGAAGAAATCTTTGTTAGGTTTGGTTTGCCTAGAGAGCTAGTCACAGATGGAGGACCTCCTTTTAACTCTCATGGCTTCAAAGATACACTCCAGAAATATCACATTAATCATAAAATGACTACACCTTATCACCCCCAGGCAAATGGGCAGGTGGAAAGTACGAATAAAGTCATAGAAGCCATTTTAACAAGAACAGTAAAGGAAAATAGAAGGGACTGGATTCAATGGTTTCCTGAAGCATTATGGGCTTACAGAACTACTTGGAGGACTGCTTTAGCTGTTAACCTTGACTTGACTGATGCATAGACAATTAGGTTGCAGCAGCTTCAAGAATTGGATGAAAAGAGGTTGGATGCCATCCATCAAACAACCATGATACAACAACAAAGAACCAGATGGCATGACAAAACTATTAAGCATAAGTAGTTCCAAAAAGGTAATTGGGCTCTACTGTATGACTCCGTTTTGAAAATTTTCAAGGTAAATTAAGAACAAGGTGGCTAGGAAATTATGAAGTAGATACTGTTTTTCCAAATGGAACAGTCAGACTCCTAACGATTGATGATTCTAGAACACCATTATTAGTGAATGGGTATCGACTCTGTTTGTATCAATAACCTATTTCTAAAGAAGATTTCAAAGCTACTTGCATGACAGACATACAGTACGCCTTTTTGGGGGGACCTGCTATCCCTCAATGCACTTAATTTTCTGTTTATGTATTTATTTTTAGATTAGATTTCTTAACTGATAATCCTTGTCAAGGGTTGCCATGTTACAATTAATTATTTTGCAGATATTAGCTTCAGAGGGTGGTTGAGAAGAAAAATTCCAATATAGGAAGAACTAATTTGCGGCTTGGGAAGCATTGCCATGTCATTTCATATCATAATTCATTCCCTCTTACATTTTTCTCCACAATTTCCCATTGCTGAAACACCATTTCCCGTTGCCGAAACACCATTTCCCGTTGCTGAAACACCATTTCCCATTGCTGAAACACCATTCCCCATTGCTGAAACACCATTTCCCGTTGCTGAAACACCAAATCCCAGTGCTTAAACATCAATATTTTATATTTTTCCTAAGATGCACCAATTTCCCCATTTTTTTTCTCGAGAATGAGCTATTACTCTGATAAGAACATATCATTCTTCATTAAAGGAATCAGCCAGTCATCCTGATAATTATGTTCCTTCACTACTACTTCCTATGAATAATGAAAACCTTGTGTATAAAAACCCTCATACTTTACAAACCCTTTTTATAATTATCATTGACCTATTAAGGATGAGATAATACTTTTCGGCGCAACAACCAAAGGTAAATATAAAGGTATGCGTGTTTTAGTGTGAATATTAAATTGTAGTTAATGAGGAGATATTGATACGACTGCCGAAAGCGTCGTACCACCAACCATATCATTCAGCCGTAGTTGGGGGGGATTACCCAAATATTGTAATCATTACATGACACGCCAATCACCGCCATCTCTATTTCTCGCGGTAGTATCTAAGCCACCTCGTCTGTACCTTATCACGTCATAATTTCATTTGTATCGTTCTACTCTGTTTCAACCTCGACAATTCAGCTCTGCACTTTGTATTTTGTCTGTAACTATGGGAGGAAATTTTGTTAGACATGAACCTGGCTCGACGACATTACTGGAACTCTACCAGGAGGCATACCAAATCTTTCTACAAGCAGGATGGGTGGATTACTTCAGAAGACTTCCGGATTTTGAATCACAGTAGGTTCTGGAATTCGCATGCAATTTGAGGGAAGGATACTCCATTGTCCAAGGGGTACGAATTTCAGCAATAGAGGAGGACATAGCGCAAGTTTCGGGACTACCAACCAATGGTACTCGCTGGTTTAGTAGGAAACACCGCATTCTCAATGCACAACAATATTTTCTGTTACCAGGGGAGCACGTTGAAACTAAAGGCAGGGGTGTTGCACTTCGATCACTACCACCATCATGGCCAAAGGTTGCAGAATTTGTTAAGCATTATTTCACCTACGAGGGTCGTTATCAGGTAGTCTACCAACACGAATTTGTTTTATTAAATCATTTGAGGCATGGTCATCTAATAAATATGCCCTATTATCTGCTTGGCTGTCTAAAAAATATGGCACACTATACCGTGAGGCACCAACTCCTTTGCCTCACGCACCATCGTTTGGTCCAGATATTAATAAATAGAGGCTTTGCCCTGCACAATCCACCTCCCCTCAATAACCCCCCTCAGCAAGCTGAGGAAAATCCTCAGCAAGACGAAGAAAATTCCCAGCAATCCGAGGAAAACTACCAGCAAGCTGCCGAAAATCAGCAACCAGCAGCAGAAACACCCCAATTGAGCACTAAAAATCTGCAGCAGACCCCACCCCTTAATAAAGCCGAACCATCCACTCCCATAGTCCATATCCCTACCGATGATTCGGATGACAATACCCCCATCATTTTCCTTAAAAGGAAAAAGCAACAAAAAGTTGCAACCCCACTAAAAAGAAGAACCAGGGCCTCAGTTAAGGAAGCCACCATTTCTGATAATTCCCCTACCCTGAGGAAAAGTGCTCGTAAGAGAAAAACTATTGTTTTTCCTGATTCCTTACCACGACGATGAACAAGGTCATTTGCAGCAACTGAGGCCATTATCCCAAATTCCCCACCTATCATTCTAAATTCTTGTATCCGGCCTAGCCCTGAACCTTCACCTTCCTCACCCTCGGGTGCCGAAATGGAGAGCATTCACGATTTTGTGACATCATTTTTTTCAACAGAAGCAGCTGCTCCACAAGAACTAGTTGTCGATACATCTAAAGTAGACACCCAAGACGATATAGGGTATGTGGCTGTTACACAAGAACCAGCCACTGACCCAATAGGTGCCACACAAGAACCACTTGTTGGAGAACAAAAAGAAGATGACCTAGATGTGGTTGTTACACAAGAACCAGCCACTGACCCAACAGGTGCCATACAAGAACCACCTGTTGGAGAACAAAAAGAAGATGACCTAGATGTGGCTGTTACACAAGAACCAGCCACTGACCCAACAGGTGCCACACAAGAACCACCTGTTGGAGAACAAAAAGAAGATGACCTAGATGTGGCTGATACACAAGAACGAGCCACTGACCCAATAGGTGATACGCAAGAACCAACTATTGTGGACGCAAATGATGAAGTTGATGCCGAACAACAATTCTCTCCTCCATTGGAACCTGCAACTACAGAAGCCCCGGTTACTTTAGCCTCCCTTCAGGAAGAAAATGAGTTTTTGAAATCAGAAATTAAGGCTTATCAGCAAGAGTTAACAATGGCTAGGGAAACCTATAAAAAGGAACTCAATCTGTACATGTTAGCTCAGGTAGCATCTGCAGCTGAAAAGAGTGCAGAAAAGGATCAATACAGTGAATACATGTGTAGTGAATGTGGTGATATCTATACTTGAGCAGGTTATAAGATAGTTGAAGTTCCGTTGTCTGGAGCCAGTCCAGTACCTTCTCCTGTTATAGTAAAAAAGTAACACCCTGTTGTTACACAAGAACCAACAGGGTCTTCAAGAATTTTAGAGGAAGAAATAAAACCACCCCGGCCTACCCAAGTTGTTACAGAACAAAAACCAGTACCAAAGTCTTTTACAACTATGTATACACAAACTGAACCTTCTTGTGTCAGCAATGCTTATGCACAGACTCCCAGTTTTCAAAAACTAAGTGACACATGGAAGACAGAATATGAGCTCTCACAAGGAAAGGCATTTCAGCAACAAAAGTCATTATGGCTCAATTATGCATACAGAAATTGGGAAGTGCTTGAACAGTCTCGTGCACAACATAAGGAGAATAAGAAATTAAAAGCCAAACTGTCCCTCATCTTTGACTTGGTCCAGCGGTTACTCGCTACAAGGAAACCCTCTTTTAACTATTCTGTATTTTTGAGAGAACGCTTAGCGTTCCTCCAAATAAAAGAAATCAAGGATGGAAGACCTCGCCAGGTCTCTACACCGCAACAATTTATTGAGACTTTCGCAGAAGCACCAAATAGTGACCAGAACTTGCTGTGTGAACTCTATCTTCACAATGAGGCTATTCCTGAAGATAGAAAGATTAGTTTACTTCCTCTTGTTGGCGATATCCAAATAAGAGCCTTTATTTCCTTCTTGGCCAATCAACTTACTTGGCAGAATGCTTTTATGTCTGCAGCACACAATGAGGAGAATTGTCTTCTCTGGATTCGTGCTGAACCACAGAACGCAGCTATCTTCATTGCAGAACATCAACGAATTCTATGAGAACCAGGGATGACTGATCATATCAAGAAACTACAAGCAGCAGTCTTGGAAGACTGCCAATATTATGTGAAAACTAAAGGAGCTCTGGCTATAAAAGCAAATAATCTATTCTGGGAACACTGTCCTAAAGAAAGACGGGAATATCATCCTTATAATACTCTCAATCTTCAGGTGGCAATCTCACGCATACCTGATTATGTTAAATGCATTAGACAGTGTGCTGAACGATGGATTGGTTACCACTTTCATTTCCCTCTATTATGGCTCCCTGGACAACAATATAAGGCTCAATTTAAATTGACCAAACAGGGGGAGTTGGCAGCATGGCAGAAACTTCAGAGTGTCCATGGGTTTAGAAACATGGTTGACAACACCTTCTACAGTTACTGCATAAGCAATTTATACTGTTCATCCCAGTATTCCGACTCAGATTCAGAGTAGACGTTGCATGCGGACATGCAACCTTTTCAGTTGGGGGGGATGTTAGGACCCCATATTGTCTATTTTTGACCTTATATTTTGTCATAATATTACCCTCTTCAACCCATAGTTGAAAGCCTTTGCTAGTGTTTTGACTTAATCATTCCAAAGGTATACAGTAACTATCCTCATTGCTATATGTTTAATTACTCAACACATAATCATGCTATCTTTATAATTGATCCTTGAAGTTGACTAAGTTTCTGAACAATTGTTTGAAACTGCCTAAAGCTGGCAGGACCGTATTTTGCAGTTGCTGAAACAGCGGAAACAGCACGAACCTCGAAGCTGAAACAACAAAGACAGCATGCGAACCTTGAGGAGATGGTTGAGATTTGCGTATCAGATCTGCAACAGCAAAGGAATCCGATCGATTATTGAATAAACGGTTACATTGGTCGTAACGATCATGATCCACATTACTGTAACAACATTCTGTTAATGGGAACTGATTTCCCTATTTTTGTACAAAGGGTCGAACTAGAATGTATAATGAAAATCTTTTGTAATAGATGTCTCCTCTATAAAGAGGAGACATCTACATTAGAGGGGAGATAGATAGAAAGGATGAACAAGTTGTAACACAAGAATTGTAGTGGAAGGACGAGATTGAATCTTTCTTGTAATATGGTATATTGACAGATGAATAAAGTTTTGTTCTGAGTATTTCATCTTAGTTTCCGTGTCCTGGGGAATCTTGTGAGAAGGGCAGGGCCCACCTTCATCACAAGATTCACCCATCTTCTTTCTGTTGTGTGTTGTGTGTGATTTCTGTTCATACCTTATTTACGAGTATTGCTTCTGATGATATTTTACTTTTGCTGAGACTCTATTTTTCTTTTACTCGATTGATGTTGTATATGAGTGCCTCACCGGTGACTAGGATTTACAGAGTGTATTGGTGAACTAGATAACGGAGGCAGGTGCTGAATGTTCCTACTCTAGGGATAGGGTCCCGATCCTTTGTTATAGGACATCCATCACTTCCTTTTGCAGATTTATTCTCTTTAATTAGTTATTTGTTCTTATTCCATTCCTGCAATAGACTATAACTGTTGTAACACAGAGTAAGGGTTTAACAGAGAATGAATTGTTTATACTACAACTTTTAATGCTATTAAAATCGAGTACATACAGTACGTAGTCACCTTTGAAATAATCGGACTTTCCCGGGTGGACAATTTATGTGGCACTCGACTGTTTAATTAATAAACAATTAAAGTGACCAAAAATGGCATGCATATCAACGCCTACTTTCAGTCTCCTCATCAATGGCTCTGCCTCTCCTTTTTTCCATGCTGAAAGAGGACTCAGGCAAGGATGCCCTCTTTCCCCTCTCCTCTTCCTGATTGTCATGGAATGTCTGAGTAGGCTAATCTATCATGAAAAGCAAAGTGGCAGATTATTTGGATTGAAGATCAATGATCAGTGCTACCTCACTCATCTCCTTTTCGTGGATGATGTCCTTATTTTCCTGGACGGAAGCATTCGTGACTCGATTGCCCTTGACAAGATCCTTGCCACTTTCTCCAGGGCCACTGGTATGTTGGCAAATCATGCAAAATCCACTATCACGATGGCCCATACTTCTACTCAGGAATCCACCTTTGCCTCGCAACACTTTCCTTATAGCCCTCGCCCACTTGATCAGGGCTTCAAATACTTAGGGTTCTGGATCAAGCCCATGAGTCAAAAGATAGCAGATTGGACTTGGTTGGTCATCAAATTAGAGAAAAGAATCTCTCACTGGTGCCATCATTTCTTATCCAGAGCAGGCAGGCTGGTGCTAATCAAATCTGTTTTGGAAGCCACTCCGGTATTCTGGATGGCATTAGCATGGATTCCTAGATGTATCCTGGCCCGACTCAAACAGATTTGTTGCAGATATCTATGGAATGGAGGCCAGGACAAAAGAGTCTTTGCTTGGATAAGTTGGAACAAGATTGCGCTGCCCAAAAAGTGGGGTGGATGGGGCCTCAAAGATCTAACCTCATTTTCACAAGCTCTGGCTGCAAAGATGGGATGGACTCTCCTTACCAAGCATAACCTATGGACATCCATCTCATACCACAAATATATCTGGCCTCTCCAAATTATGGACTGGATAAGGATGCCTCGATGGAATAGGATAGGCATATCCTTGGTTTGGAAAGCTCTTCTTTTCTCGCTCCCTCTCATTCGAAACCACCTGGCCTGGAGGATAAATGCAGGTACTAGTGCATGCATTGGTCTGGACCCCTGGACTGGGGGAGGGGGTCGATGTCTCCTCCCAAGAGAGCTCACTCTACTTCTAAATCAACAAGACATCAAGGTAATTGCTCAAATTGCGGATCAGGAGAATACCTCTGTTTTTACTCAAGCATGGAAATCTGCCACTCAGCTAAACCTGCCTCCTCAATGGCACCTTATCTGGAATAACTATACAAATGCTTTGAGTGAGTCACACATCTGTATCAAGGAGGGACCGGATGAGCTCATGTGGTGCATGGCAGAATCTGGAATCTACACTCCAAAGGAAGGCTACCTGTGTCTGCTACAAGACAAACAACCTGACAACATACAAAATTGGTGGCAGAACATATGGAAGTTAAAATCTCCTCCCCGAACCAGACTTTTCTTCTGGTGCATCCTTCAAAACAAAGTACCAACAGGGGACATCCTCACTCACAGATCCGTGTATGGTCCTCATTGGTGCATCCTATGCAAACAGAGCTCAGAATCGACAAAGCACTTGTTCCTCAACTGCAATACCACAAAACATATATGGAGATCTGTTGCTGCTGAGATCCAATTCATAGGAGAATGGAAAGGAGACAGTATAACAACAGCATGGGAAGCCTGGAACAGTGTGCACACAGGGACAAATCTGCCATGCCTTCCCCTGATTATTTGCTGGGCTATATGGTTGGCCAGAAATAAAATGACTTTCGAGGACAGCATGATTAGATGGCAAAGCATAACAGCTAAAATCGTAGCATCCTACCTTGAGCTACCTGAATACTCTCCGCCTCGTCCACACAGACCCACTGCTCCTGAACCAATAGACCACTCCTCACCATGGGATTTTTTTGATGGAGCAGCCCAACAACAAGGATGCGGGCGGGGGGGTCCTTCCTTCTCTACCTTTCTGATCAACATTACTATAGAGTCAAAATGGGTTTGGGTGAAGGAACGAACAATTTTGCAAAATTAATCACTCTTCGACATCTATTACATTTTGCTCTAAATCATGAATGCAGAGATATTCAGATCTTTGGTGACTCTAATATCATTATAAATTGGATCAACAATAACACTAGATGCCACACACACACACTTATAAACATTCTGGACGAAGTGAAGCATTTAAAATCTCTATTTAATTCCATACTTGTTTGTCATATTTACAGGGAGCATAACAATTGTGCTAACGACCTTTCCAAGGAGGCCACGCACCTGCCAAGAGGACAGTGGATAATCCATGAAAAGAGGGGTACTACACAATACCAGTACTATCACAAACCTTATATAGATCAGACATATCATCAGGTGGATGGCACCTAAATTTTTGCAGATTTCTGGCTATATATGATGATGTAGATATCTAGTTTTTATTTATGCACATCACCCTGCGAGGTGTATATATGTTTTAAACTCTATACAGCATCATCTTGTGTGATGATTTTTTGATTTTTGATACAACCATTCACAGGAATGGGATTGTAGATACTCTGGACATATTCCAAACCGACATGAACGCATATGCTGACAAGCATATACTATATGTAATTTTTCAACATATAATGAAAGATTACGATTTTTCCTTAAGAAAAAAAATAGATCACTTGCCTTTAATACATCATTTATCAATGCCTTCCATATCGGGACTTTTTTAAAAATTGTTACAAGATTTTAGCTTGTCAAAATTTAGTTTCCCGATATAACTTTTCTTCTATATTTAAATATTGCTATTGGAACATATTATATCGAGGGTCTAGTATATCGTAAAATATTTCTTAAAAACTTACAAGAAATGAACTTTTGAAAAAAAAATTATAATAAAATATTTATATCAGAGCATTGGAATATCGTAACTTTATTTCAAACCCATTCCCGATATCTCTACTCTGAAATCTAGCATGGAAATTTTCATGTATTCTGGCATCTTTTCACTCAAATTAATATAAGAGAGGTTTGGGTTCCTGACATATGAGAGAAATTAAAATGGTGAAAAGGAAAAGGAAAAGAAACTCTTGATAAACTACTATGGTAATGCATCCCGCTGGTAAGTTAATTTGGAATATGAAAAGCTAATGGATCATGCTCGATTTATGTTTGAGTTTTTGATATATCACTCTATACTTATCATGAAAAGATTCATGTCCTCCCCTTGTGTTCACAACCATTATTACATTGCTTGGGACTTGGTCTTGATTCTTGACATTTTATAAAATCATGGAGTGGATATGAAATTTGAAAAACGAAGAGAAAAATTCTGCTGCAATTCATAAAGAAGTATATTTTCTTTCACATTTCTGGTGAATTTTATTTACTTCGGTTTCCTTGAGATTGAATCATCATTTTCCTAGTTTTACTGCTTGCTTTAATTTTTATTTAATAAGTTATGATTTTGGGCCAATGAAACCTACATTGAAAGAGTTCAACTTCTTCAATTTTTAATTCCAATAAAAAAAGAAGAGGTTGTATTTTTGTTGGAGAAAATGGCATCTCTCACATAACATTTTAATGAAATTCTCTAATGGTAAGTTTCATATGCCCACATTCATCATTTTATATTTCTTTATATTTTTGTTTCAATTTTATTTTTAATTTTGTTGACATATCTATGTTTTGCAGGTCTCAAAGAAATTTTTTCCCCCATACAAACTCCTATTTTGAGGTCATTCTCCTTTTTATTTGTTTGAATCCTGGATGAGCAATAATGATTCTCATCAAGTTAGCTAAATTAAGGAGTCCCTAAACCTTCTATTTGTTTCATAAGCATTATTTTTATTCTAAAATTGTTAAGATACTTTTATGCATGCTTTGCTTTGAAACCAGATCTACAAATGATAAAAACTTCTCACTTTGTTTCATCTCACCTCATCACTAGTATTCCCCTTATAATTTGAGAGCCTAATTGCTTAAAACTCTGCAAGATAGAATTTATTAAAATCTCAACATAAGACGAATACACACATGCTTGTCTTAGTTTACTCTTTGGTTGAGACATTTTATAGTTGTCTTGTTGGAGTTGTCTTTTTAATTTGGGATTTTCTTTCACTTTTTCTCCTTATTTGACATTTTTGCAGTTTGTTGCTTTCCTCTTTCGCTTCATTTTGGATTTCTCTTCTTGTTTCCTTTGGTTATGGTTTGATTTTGGTGATTCTGCCAAGATTTATGTAGAACGAAATTTTCTCACCCAACATTGGTTGGAAAACATGGAAATTTTTTACTCTATCTATTTTAAATGAATTTCATTTACCTTAAAACTATATCTTTACAGAATCCTAAAGCCCTCTTTTTTTAAATATTTTCCATGGAGGAACATGCATCCTTTCCAAGTAATATATTTCACCTTTTCAAAGAAAGAATTGACCTTGAATTTAACTCAATGGATCCCTCCCATCTCTCCACTTAATATAAAAGCCTCTGATTGATAGTTGCAGGGAAAGATTTTGGAGTCAATATTATGGAAGTACTATATCCATTAGCATAAGTCTGTTTTACCATCCCACCCCTTTCACTTAGGTACATCATAAATTAAGCTCACAAATGTGCTTATCAAAAGGGTGATCAAAAGGGGAAGCATGGGAAATACAAGTAAACTCATCAGGGCTATGGGCACTCACTCGCAGTGAGGTCATGCTTGTATGGCATTAAAGACAACTTCGTCAGGGCACTGACTAGACTCGCTAGAATCGAAGCAATGTAAGAGAACATTCATATCAATAGATATATGCTTTATCAAAAAACTCCTATTTGTACTTCCTCCTATTTTTCATATGAGGTAATCTTCAAATATTTCCCAAAATTCGGATTCATGATTTTAGACTCGGTATGCTTTGAGTACTTATCTTTTTGAGCTTATATTTCTTGAATTACTAATGTGGTATCCATGGGAAATGCTTTATTATTTGATGGCTTAAAATAATTCCTCCATTTTAACCTTTTGGGTAAAGTAAAGTTCATTATATTTTCAACCAGAGATAACTGGTTCTTCCCCGTGTATCTCTATTGTGGTGGTGAAAACACAACACTCCCATTTTTTACTTATTTATTTAAAATAATGGGGACCATTTCCGTAAATTTTCGCTAAATCGCCTTCTAATATTTTCTTTTGGTTAAGTGTCATACAATTTTTCTAAATTGTTATTTTCTTTAAATTCTTATTTTGATTGCTTTATTGCATTTGACTTTTCATAAGATTTTCATTGGTTATTGTTTCATCTCATTTGGATGCACGGTTTGCAAATGGTGCCCATACGAAATTTGATCACTTTTACCACCAGGGCTAAAAAATGTATATTATTTTAATTTTTGTAAATTAATTGTAAATATCAATTTTTAATTATTTTTTATAACGGTTCTACAAAATCACTACAGCCAAATTGTAGAACAATTAAAATTGTGTTTTTGGATTTTAAAAATCTATATCAAATCCCAATTTAAAATAAATTATTACATCCGAAATCCTATCCTGTAATTACAAAGTAGTTGTAATTCTGAATGTCAAGACTTTTATTTCCACACAGTTCAGTTATAGTTAAAAAAAAGAAAGAGAGTCCCACTTCACGTGGCCCTCCTCTTCTCAGTCACACCATACTTTTCCCTCGTTATCATCAAAACCTCAGAACTTTGATTATCATAATGCATGCATTTTAAAAATAGCTCTGACATTTATCTCCGAGATAAAAATACCTCTGATATTTATCCCCGACGTTTCATTCCTCTGAGATTATTCAATCGTTTGTTAAAGGCGTAGGTATTTGGTTAGGTGAATGAGAGCATTAATATCTCATAACTTCATTTAAAATAAAATAAATAAACCTCCGATAAAACAAAGTTGCAGTAGCATTCCTTCCTTCATATCTTCGATGGGATTTTATAAAACACTTTATGAGGATGGTTCATGTATCATAATAACCTTAGAACTTTTATAATATCGTAACATCGTTTTAAACAGACAGACCTCTCATATTTAAAAACTCTTCGATACTCCGATATCATGCCTCCCTCCTTCACTTTACGTGCATAAGCCTCCCACGTCATCTAATAAAGTCTCTCCTCCTTCTTTATTTACTCATGGTTCATTAATGAACCAAACTCACTGATTTCCGTTCGTGGACCCAAAAATCCACTTATAACATGGCATGAAGTACGATGTTATTTTTATATTAACTTAAATAATTTTAATTTAAAATTAATTTATATTTTTAAATTAGCTTTATTCAATTCAATTTTAATGTGTAATTAATTTAAATGGATGTGTATTTAATTAGAATTAATTAAATTTAATTGTATAATCAGTTAAAATTAAAAATTAAAATTTCTATAATTTTAGGTGACACATGTGTTTTTCTATAATTATGACAATTTTGACACTTCAACTTTGGAGGCTCATAAGTCGAGTTTTAATTTGCTAAATGAGGCCTAGGATAGCTCATTAGAAATATAAAATCATGGAGAATATTTTGGAAGTAGTTTCATGACCATATTTGGTCACTAACTGAGTCTAAAATTTAGCAGAAAATTAAGCTATGAATTTGTACTCAAAACTAGTATCCTAAGTTTAGTTTTTGCATTTGCATTTGCCAAATCTTCTAGGGATTGCATACCCATTTGATCTTCTCCTCTTTGAACAACAAGATCTTTATAGGGATCAATGGGAAGCTCAAATTTATTTTTATTTATTTATTTAATTGAATTTTAATCGGAGATGTTTGTTTTCCCAAATTTGGTATTTCTAATTTTGATTTGCATTTTAATTTATTTTTTATTGGCTTTTGAAAATAATGCAGTTGGGGAGATGAGGAGGAGAAGATTCAAAACAATGGAATTGCTCCAAAAAGAGAGAAAGAATAATTTGGCCAATTAAAATTCCTTTGAGCAAATTTATTCTCCAACATCTCTCTCATTTTAATTTTATGTTGTAATTATATATATGGATTTTGTACAATGGAGAGAGGGGAGGTTCCAGATCTGAAACTTGAGGAGGAAATTCTCTGCAAAGAGAGGGATTTTTGCACTACTATAGGGAGCAATATTTTTTTAGAGAATCAACTAGTTTGGGCCACACTTGTGGAGATTAAAAGAGACGTATTTCATCTTTGAAAATTTCATGTTATTAGGAAACCTTCTAAGAATTTAATGTACTCAAAGGCTATGATCAGATCTTTAATTGTTGTACACTATTGTCAGAGATAGAGGTTGATTGATGGCTTACATTTAATAAAATTTGATGCAATTCTTGATCCAAATAAGTATGTGTTTGTGAAATTTTTCACTATTGTGAATACATTTAATATATGAATGTTTTAATCATTTGAAAGATATCTTTTAATGATGGATCTAAGTGTTATCAAGTTTAATTATGAATTCCAATAGATATGAAGAACATACTTGTTAACTATTTAGAAAATTCATGTCAAGTTTATCTTGGTTTTAATAATGATTGTTTTATGAGAATTATTTTCTTAATGCAATCATAACTTTTTAGTTTGAATTCACTATATTTGAATTTGGATGTATGTGCACCAGAGATCTGATGACTATTCATCAAATAACTGAATGCATATACTTTTTTGAACTAGTAATAAGTCTTGGAACTATTTCCTTGGCTTATTGACTTCATTTTTATTCCAAATTCAAAGTTGGTCCAAATCCCCTTTTACCTTGCTCTTGGTTGAGACAAGGACTAATCCTTCTTTCAATCGAGATAGATTTAGGATTTATTTTCTGTTACTTAGAGTAGATATGCATTTAGTTTTAAATATTTCATTCTAGAAGTCCTCTTACACAAGAGACAAACTTTAGAGTGGCTTAGCTGAGCCATTAATTCAGCTTAAGGATCACTTTCTTGCATGAGCTCTGTAAGAGGGAAAATCGGATGTCTCTTCTCTATTGTTATTTGAACCTAATTGAACCAGTCGAAATCACCATTCCAAACGGAAAATGAGCTACTTTAAGTTCCTGACCAGGTGGTTTCCCTTATAATGTTGACATGGTCATTTTGGGCCATCAATAGAACTCAAAACCCTTAATCAATGAAGACTCCAAGTGATGAAGCCCTCAAGTAAGTTATTTCAAATTCTCTCACCAACATTAAAAAACTCAAAATTTAGAAAATTTTTGTTGTGCTTAAGGGAGGTCGAGCCTTGTTTATTTCATGTATTAAGGATCATTTTAGGGTTAGGATTTACTTAGAACACATTAAGGGTTTGATGTCCGACTTAAAATTCATAAAGGTTTATTATAGAGGCCTAACACATACACTAGATATTTTGAATGTTTCAAATATTTAGGGATGTTTTCCTTTCTTTCCTTAAATGTTTCAAAACATCTCATAAATGCACAAATCTTCTAAACCTTTTCTGAAATAGTTTTTCAAATTACCTTAGATGGCACTAAAACATTTCATTGCTATTTCATAGGTACCCAATATCATAGTGAGAATATTAAAAAGTTGATGAAGGAGGAGCATATTGCTCTTGATAAAAGTTGGTTACATTATTAATTCAAAAGTTGTAACAAGTTCGTAAGAAAATATTTTGTAGCAAATGTGTCTATAAAGGAATAGTTTACGACAATATTGAATAAATAAGAGTTTAAATGAAACGATTTATTATGTGAAATGAGTTGCAATTGGTGTTGTGTAATGAGGTGTTTTCACCATTCATTAATGAGTTGTAAGTGAGATCTAGATCTAGAGGTGGTCATATACATGTACTATATATTTGACATCATTGGATGAATAGATATGTTGGTAATGTCTTAAAGCCTCTTTCACCAAGTTCTTGTCTTTCTTGTTTTATTTCTTAACATCCATGGTAAGTAGAGTAATTGGAGAAGTTTATCTAAATTCTAAAAGTTAAAATCAATGAGTTCTTTCATTGTATATATTTCCTCTATTACACTAGAATCCTTGAAAGAAACAAAAGCACTATTTTATATTGCAAGTTCCTTGAAAGCTAAAGTAACGTCCAAATTCTACAATTCAACTATTGTTTAAGTTCAACTATTGGTAAACCTTTCCACTAAAAAACCCATTGATTCTACACAATGTGATATATACTTGATCATATGAAATTAAAATTTTCAAGTAGTGTAATAAAATAAATTTCACAAAACATCAGGAACTAAATATGTGTTCCAGACATTCTATCACCATACACATCTCATATTTTAATCTATGTATTCATTAACGAGAATTACCTAAATGTGTTTTTCAACTTAAAATTGTGAATTTTATTAAGTGGATAAAAGTTTTACAATTTCTAGTTTTAAGGAAAGATCCTTCTACATCATCACATGGGTATTAAAGTTTCTTGCATCTAGTGTTGTTTAAGAATAGGAATCACCTTCACACATCAAAATATCAAACAACTTGCACATGTACTAAAATGAAATCTAACTAGTAGCTAGCATCCATACACACATGGGGATTATATGTACAATGGTAAATTTCCACAACGCAATTCACCCATCATCATTGGCATCAAATTAATACCATAATAAAAATTAAACCCTAAACCAACTTCAAAATCGTAGTTACTAACCATTGATGACATAATAGGAAAGGAACATCAACTTTTCACAAATTCAATTTAGACATGGTTGGATTCCATTGTAATATATTATTGGATCTAGAATCTGCTCAATCATAACATTAACACATGAAAACATATAAATTTAACTATATTTGAAAACTTTGAATTCTAAACCAGATTTAGTGTCAATCTACTATTTTTCAGCAAATACATTTCCATTTTGTTTCCCATGAATTTAGGAATATGTGACCTTGGGCATATGTTTTGTTATAAAACATCAATGATATTACTAGGGAAATAAACTTTACATCTAGGGGAGATTTTCTTTAAATTTAGTATATGCATTGTTAGTTTGTGCATTCATTGTTTTTATTTATGGTCATATGCTTCACAGGAGAATATATCAATGGGAAATGTCTACTTACTACTATTCTCATTGCATTCTTTAACTGATCAGTTTTGAAATTTAAGAGCAAGGACAAGATCAAGACATAAATCACAAAGCTAGGTTAATATATTTAAGCTAATTAATTTCCACAAAAAGACATTAGTATAATTTCAATGGTTAAATCCTAAAAGATTCCAAGTTCTTAATGTTGGCCTTATGATAATCCATCCATTTTGCTTACATTTGCATTAATTTGCATTGAAAAATTGAGGGCAAGGTTCCTATATTTTACCCCTTGTTATAGAAGGTTTTCACTCATGTGAGAAGTACAAGTAAAGTAGTACCAAACTTGATTAAAGAAATTTCATAGATATTTACTCCTTATAACTAAAAACTTTATGTTCCATATTTTATGATCAATATTCACTCTATATTTTATATTATCACATAGTCAAACAAATTTTCATGTGTATACTATTGACTACTAATAAGATATTAGATGCTTATCATGGTTTACAACATAATTTTATAACATTTGACAGAGGTAAGCTTGATCAATTTGTGCTTTTATGGAAGTTGAGAATCTAAATGTGCAAAATATCCACTCAATTTGGCAGAATAAAGTGTAACTAGGTAGAATATTATGGTTACAACTAATGACTATGGTTGAAATAGAGTGGAGGTATTACAACCTAAAAAGTGTAAAAGGACTAGCTCTCTTTAAAATATAAACTATGTTAATATGGTTTGAATTTCCTTCTATGCATCATTCTATCAGCTTCTTCAGAAATAAACACTTTAATACTAATTTTAAACTTTTATTGTATCCAAAATGTATAATATATAGTTGTAATTTAGTAGGTTATATGTGTGAACTGTGAGGTGACATGTTATACTTTGAGATATTTATGATCTACCCCAAACATACTAGGTGTATTTGGGAAACTGAATCCATTAACCATGGATTTATTTTATGTGGGATATGCACTAACAGAGTGAATTGTTGCAGGAAACTGGTGTTGAGAAAAGGATCTCATCATTTTGTAGACAAGGTATATGTTGTTTCATACCACTTGGGTGATTGCTCTCATTTTTCACCTATGCCATAGCATTTCCAAGGATCATGGATTCAACTTACTTCCTCTAGTCTCATAGTATTAAGGTGGTTGTCGATTATTTTGGTTACATGCCTAAGCCAAGTTTATAATTAAGATCAATTTGGAGTTAAGATCAAAATAAATCATTTGAAAATGCAACACCCTAGCTAAAATTTGTTTGATAGACAACCCTAGCTAAAAGGAAAGCATTTCCATTTTATGCTAGGAAAATCTAAAGCAAAGATCGGGATATAAGAAAAATTAAAGCAAAGGTCAGTTCACATTTTTACTAACATCTAGTAAATATAAAGGCAATAAAAAATAGGTTTTATATAGAAAGCATGAAACTAAGTTGATATGGTTATATGGGTAAAGGGCCACAAGGACGTCCTTCATCACCATTGCTTTTTTTACTTCTTGTGGAGGGTCTAAGCAAGGCAGTTACAACAACCAAAAGGGAAGGCTCTTTTAGGGGCATAAAACTAGGGAATTTTATGAATTAGATTCATTTACTTTTTGGGGGCATAAAACTAGGAATTATATGAATTAGTCTTATATACTATTTGTAGATGATGACTTATTATTTGGAAAATGATTTCTCAACAAAGTAGAAAGATATAAAAAATATTTATGCATTCATCATTGCAAGCAAATAAAGATGAAGGCTAGTGCTAATAAATATTTATTATTACTTAATGTATAGATTGAAAATATTGAAAAACAATGCTCTCAAACTCTATAAAAAATGTGAATTAAAAATATTTGAGGTTGAAATAAAAATGTGCCATTAAGAAAAAATGAATTAAAACTCTAATTGAGAATATAATTCACCTTTATAATTACTTCGTGGGCATAGTAAAATCTACCATTGAATGTTGGTTTTCTCTTTTGGATTTCCAAGCTAGAAACTTTATTATTCTTATGTATTTATGTACTGTGAAATCAGGGTATGATGCTTCCTTATTTTATTATTGTGGTACGTTGGACACCCATCAATTCTTATTGAAATTCATTTTCATTGTTCATTTATCCTTGATTAGAATTGTTCCTTGATCAGAATTGTTTGGTTTAGCCATTGTTTCCACCTACAACATTATCGTTCTTCTGTTTTTGAGGGTTAAATAATGAGAACATTATCTTTGTTTTGTCTGGTTCATGGTAGTGGAACATAATAACAATCTCAATAGATGAAATGTAGTTTACAATTCCCTGTATCATCCTTATCATTCTACATTATTTTTAGTTATGATATATTGTCTGTGTGCTAACTGAACATACATGCAACAACGCATGTGATTTACCTATATGTACCCACAACACCTAAATCAATCATTCTAATAGTTTTTTATTATGTGGGCTACAATAATCACCTGTCGTTTGTAGATACCAAAGGTAATTGCTCATATATGTGCCCCAACCAAAAACCAGTCCACTAAAAGGTATGTTATAGCAATATGACCTAGTGTTGTACGTTGACTAGAAGCTACAGCCATTAGGAATGATCTATATATATTCCTCCAGTGATGAGTTTGGTATCTCACTTGCAACATAGAATGATTGGGTCGATGACTTATTGGAGGAACTTGAAATATTTTTTCTTTAAGACATAGTTTACATGTATATTTAATTGGCTTAAAAGAATCATGGGAAGAGTCTTGGCTTCATGGGAAGAGTCTTGAAGCCAAATAATAGCATAATTTACTTGAATCAATTGGTGAGTATTGGCTTTGGCAACATAATCAATAGAGAAAGAATGAAAACCATATTAGAAATTGAAATAAAAAACAGTTGAAATAGGAAACTATGCTAGAAAGTAGGAAACTTAAAGGAAATAGTGTTAGGGGTCCAAGTCGAATAGGTGGCTGGCCACCAATATCCACCTGCATCAATCCTCCCCCCTTATGAAGCAATGGTCTCCATTATGTTGAGTGCCTCCATGAGATAGGGAAACTTCTGCTAAATTTGGTCCTTAGTGAGCCACTTGCCTTGGTGCACTAGTTGGCTATGACAACACGATACAACTGCATCCTCTATTGGTGATTGTTTTTAACCTTTGTGTCCAAGATCTGATCAGTTGTCGCTTGTTTGATGAAATGTGGATTGAGATTTTTTAATGTTAGTTGCTCAACAATGTCTGATGTGTCCAATAATGGTGGGAAGTGTTATCACTCAGGTTGTCCTTAAGCTCTGGAAAAGGATACAGCCGAGGTAACCACAGACCAACTTTGGACTGCAGGTTCTAGCCAACCTGCAATCAGAGAGGGCTCTCTCTTTATGATTTAGCTTTGTTGAAAAGGATTTTAGGCTAGGTCTCGAGTTCATAGGGTTTTGTTTTGTTTTCGGTGGGAAAATTGATGTTTTCAGACAGAGAGGCAAGGCATAGTATGGAAGTTTCAAACCATTGGGCGTGGAGTCGAGGAGGAGAATTGCTGATGCGTTTCTTCGGTCACAAGAGAGGGAAAATAGAGCAAGATAGTTGAGCATGAAACAATATTCCAGGTTTAAATGATGGAAAGAATGCTAAGTAATGAGAGGCAGTTAAGAATCTCTCAATCAGCTTAACAGAGGAGGTAACAGAGCACTACCTAGGGGCAGTAAAGAATCCCTAGATAATTGGCAAACATAGGTGAATTGGGGTAAACATGAGCCAGGAGGAATTCATATTCATAACCAATTCAATCAGAGGAAAACATAAAGAAATAGCAGAAATTGAGCATAGAGAGTATTTAAACTAATTATAGGCTAATCATTCTTTCTGCTATTTAGATAGTGGGAAACAATAAAACAGAGGTAAGATGCACTTATTGCTTCAGGCTGCAGCACAAGAATTCCATCTTCATATCTCCAAAAACATTCATTTACAACAGACAGTTTGCTCTCCAAGCTTTCAGCAATCTTTGATTATAGAAAAACTCAGGTATACAATGCAAGTCTCTGGTGAAAATTCTCAATCAACCAACCCTTGAAACAATGTAGAGGGCGGTATATATAGGGCAAAACTATCTACAGAGTTTCTTTATTACATCTTGACCTAATCAGGTCTGAAAGAAAGATGATTACTCAACCTAATCCTATCCAGAAATAAATGAAAAAAATATCTCGGGCTGCGCTCAGGGCCGCCGTATCAAAACTGAGTAAATGACGTTGTCCTTGGTGGCTTGCGCAGTGTTTTCTGAAATGAATGTGTATGGGTTTCTGCCTTTTTGCTGTTTGTCTGCATTTAAAGCTTTAACTATGATTTGAGGGCAAGGATGGGCTTCTCTTGATTTGACTTTCTGGGGGGGCTCATCAATGTTCAGGTGCTTCGAGCCCCTAAAAAATTTTCGGCTGATACTCTTTGGCTTTTCTTATTCCTCTGATACTCTTTGGCAATAAACCGATGTTGTTCTGATGTGCTGTGTGTTAAATCATCATTTAATGGCCGCTGCTTGGTCTCTGTTTTCTTCAAAATTGTTTTCTGCTCCTCTCGGTAAGCTTCGCGAAGAAAAATGGTTCATTCGGCGCCTTTCGGGCTTCCTGGGGGCTGCAAAATAAAAATATTCCCTGAAGATTCCCCATTCAGGCCCAAAAAATCTAGCGATGAGCGGCGCAAATCGCTCATCAAAAACTGCCTCAGAAACTGATTCCGGGGCTTCGAAGTGTGATTTTTGCTCCTTCGCGCCAAAAGCGCTGATGACATCAGCATGACGTCAGCGGATGTGACTTCGTACGGTGGGTGACGTCAGCGATGACGTCAACATGATGACGTGGCGGGATGACATCAGCATGATGATGTCATCATGTACGAACGGTGACGTGGCATGTACAATGGCAGGGTACGGTGGCAGGAGGCCACGTGGTAGGTGACTCGGCAGGGGGGGTGATGTAGGCGGGTGACGTCACAAGGGAAATGTTAGTAAGCGGTATTGGGCGCACCGCCTTAGTGCCTGGGCAGTTTTGGGGGGAGGGGCTCCGCCACACCCCAGAGCCTGACGCGTGGCAGGAGTACGGTGGGTAATACCGCCCATCTCCCGAACGCTAAAGCTCGGGCGGTTTGAGGATGGGAGGGCCCATCAGCCGTAGATCTGCGGGGCGGATGATCCAACGGCTGGCGGTGATGGCGAGTTGGCGGGGGTATACGGCGAGGAATATGCGCGAAATATTCCAAATTAAATAACGCGCACAGGTGGGGTTTGAAACTTAGGTTTAGTGGGTTTGGGGTTAATACGAGCGCGGGTTAATGTATTTATGCCCGAAACTTAGGATAAGGGGCAAAAAGTGGGTTTTTGAGGGTTTTAGGGCTAGGGAAGAGGTTATTAATCTGGCTAGGTGTCAGATTAATCCCTGCTTGGACACGGATGGGCTAAAAGCAGCCCCAGATGGACTGTTCTTTCCCGAATTTACAAAAATATGGCTATATTGCCAGGGAGGGGATATTTACATAGGGGAATTTTATATACAAATTTTTAATAGGGGAATGGGGAAAACTGATAGGGAGTTATATAATACTGTTAGTAGTTAATATGAAGGTGATCAGCAAGTACTAAGGTCAGGGACCTTAGGCCAATTTTGGGGAAAAGACTTTGAAAAGAAATAGAATCCTTGAGTGAAGTAGATCTTCTCCAAGGCAACTGCTATGGATGATGATGAAACTAAGAGGAATCAAGCAGATATTGACCTCTTTGGGAAGTTAGTAAGTGACTTGGGGAATTAGAAGAAGGGGGAGTTAGTTATGTCCACCTTTGAGCTCCTTTGCATGAATACTGCCTGCACTGTGATCTGTAAAGATAAAGCACTTTGTAACACAAAATTGATCATAAATTATCATTTTGCAACCACACAGCTACCTACCCAGCCTACTCTCCTAACATTTTTTCTTCTTTTGAATTGGGTGCACTTAGACTTGCAAACCCAGATTTACAATTTTTTCTTTTGAATTCTTCCTATCTAAATCTACACTTATTTCTTCCAGGGCCCAGATTAAACAGTTGGGTCCCTTTGATTCTCTACCTATCTACAAATCTACCAAGATTGAACTGTTTGGACAGATATCACTCTCTATATTCTAAAACAGGAAATTGAAACCTAGGGAGACCAAGATTACTCTGTTTGGACCTCCCTTAAATGAAAACTATTCAAAACTGGAACAACTTATCAAAAATTGGAATCAGCAGTGGCATTGGACTAGCACACTTCATGGCTTTCTTCTTTGGTCTCTTCTGGAAATATGGAACATTGCAGCTTGCAAAGTATGACATATTTGGCATGTAAAAATGTCAATCATGAAAAATGATACCCTGTTGCAACAGGAGGCTAACAGTGGCTCCACTTGGGGATGGCCTTCCCTTGTGGAAGGCCAAGAACAGCAGGTCAGATTGCCTTGATCTTCTGCGATTGTTGTAGACTGGAAACATTTGTTCTGGCTGCTAGAAATATAAACTTGGAACTATAAACAACCTCCTCCTCAACTGAATTACTGTGAACTGTACAGCATCGCCTGCTTTCTTTTGTGTGCTTGATAATTATGTACAACATTGTTTGAGCATTATGCCTCTGAAAATCATGGGCCAAAACTGACGTGTCTTCTCTGACTCTGGTCCTGAACAGTTACTGACCAATTTCTTCTTCCTTGTCAACATTCTTTTGGCTGAAGATTACAATCTGCAACAGCTTGCCTTTACCATGATATATTGGGATACGTCTGTGCTATTCTTCGCTGTTGTGCTGAAATTAGTGCAGAGACAGGGCCTTTAAAACTGGAATACTTGCATCGGCTGGATCTTCACATATTTACTGTTGCTTCTTAAATAATCGACTTTCTTAAAAAAATGAAAACAAAGTGCTGTTATATACAAATAAGACTGTACAAAGATATATACAAAGCTGCATTGTGTCCCTTTAAAAGGGGTCATGGTAATGCTTCAACATACGGCCATTGACAGGGCCTTCTTCAGCAGAACAATCCTCCGCAGATCTGAGAAAATAAGTGTTATTTCCCTGAACAACAGAAATAACCAATGGACCTCTCCATATAAAATCAAACTTGGCATGTTTGCCCTTGTCTTCCCTTCTTGAGTCCCATCTTAGGACTTTGTCACCAACATTGAAATCCTCCTTAGCTTTTTTATCAAACATCTTTTTGAGCTTTCCTGGCACAATCTGAGCTCTGTCATAAACTTGTTCTCTGGTTTGCTGCAGATGGATGGTCTGATTGATTCTTCTTTGAATGTCATTCGGTTCAGCCTGAATCTCTTGTAACAGCTTGATAGTAGGAATGCCCAGGGATGAAGGAAATCTGGCCTCCATGCCATATACTAGCTCATAAGGGCTCATCCCAATTGATCTTTTGCTTGACAGTCTGTCTGCCCATAGGGCATTTACCAGCTTTTTGTGCCAGTTCTTCTTGTTTTCTTCCAACACTTTCTTTATGATGTTGATGAGGCTTTTGTTAGATGATTCGGCCAAGCCATTGCCTTGAGGGTAATAGGTTGTGGAGTGGCCCAAGGTAATATGAATTCTGTGGCAAAAATTGATCATCTTTTTGGACTTAAAGGCAACGGCATTGTCAGTGATGATTTTCTCAGGGCAGCCAAATCTGGAAAGGATATTGCACTCAAGGAATTGGATAATGATGGTATCATTGGCTTGTCTATAGGGAATAGCTTCAACCCACTTAGTGAAATAGTCGGTGGCTGTTAGGATCCATTTGTGCTGGCCTGAGGAAGAGGGATGGATTTCTCCAATGAAGTCAAGACCCCATTGTTGAAAAGGTTTTTCTGTGGAGATGGGTTTGATGGGAAGGGGCAATAACTTTCTCTTGCCCTCAAAAATTTGGCATTTGTGACATGACATGGCGAACTTCTTTACATCTGCAAAAAGAGAGGGCCAATAAAAACCAGCCCTTAGAATTTTATCAGCAGTGGACTTCCAATATAGATGTCCTCCACAGTCACCTGCATGGAATTCTTTCATGACATTGTTAGTTTCATTCATGGTTAAACAATTAAGCAATATACCTTCATGATTTCTCCAAAATAATACACCATCTATAACACAAAACTTTAAAGCCTTCATTTTCAAAAATCTTTTCTTGGTTCTGGACAATCCTGGGGGAGCACACAGGTTTAACAATAAAAAGCATATATCAGCGTACCATGGGGATTGTAAAAAGATTTCACTGATCTGTGGAGTCGACAACTCCGGTTCATTGTCCAGCTGGTTAATCTATAAGGCTTGAAAATTTGTTTCGGACATCAGTTTAGCTAAACCTTGTCCCTTTATCAGCTTGGTTGGTTTTATTTCTATGTCATATTCAAGGATGTTTGCAATCCACTTGCCTCTTTTGCCTTCTAATCCTTCTTGAGTCAATATGTCTTTTACAACAGCGTGTGGGACATAGGCAATCACGTGTGAATATAGTATGTACACTTTGAAATCCTTGATGGCCTTAACCAGTGCGTAGGCCTGCTTTTCCATTATTGGGTACTTCAAAGGGGCGTCTCTTAAGGCTCGGCTGAAAAAAGCGATTGGTTTTTCAGCTCCCTGTTCATCCTTTTGCAAAATGACAGCGGCTATAGTGTGATCAGATGCAAATGAAAATATGATAAAATCTTTATCAAATTGTGGGCTAGTTAGGACAAGGGTTTGTGTTAAGGCTGATTTGATACTCTCAAATGCTTTCTTGGTTTCAAGAGACCATTTTACCTTGGCATCCTTCTTTAACATGTTGCTTAACAATCTTATCAGCTCAGCTAGATTTGGAATAAATCTTCTCAAGAAGTTGATTTTCCCAAGGAATGCTTGTAGCTCTTTAATGTTTCTTGGAAATGGGATTTGGCGGATGGCTTGTATTCTTTCAGGATCAATTCTGATCCCATCCTTTGATATGATGTGGCCAAGTAATTTGCCTTCTTCAAGGCCAAACAGAGACTTCTTGGGGTTCAAGGAAATGCCATATTTCCTACATGTCATGAAAATTTGCCTAAGATGCTTGAGGTGTTCTTCATCAGATTTGGAAAATGGGGTTAAGTCATCAAGGTAGACAACTAGAAAGTCATGTATTTCTTTGGCGAAAGAAATATCCATTGGTCGTTGAAAGGTAGCACCAACGTTTTTAAGACCAAATGGAATCTTTACATACTTGAATGTTCCCAAGGGTGTAGTAAAAGCAGTTTTGTCTTGGACGTCTGGGTGAACAAGTATTTGGTTGAAACCTGAAAAACCATCTAGCAAAGAGATTCTAGATGATCCCACTACTCTCTGCAAGATGTGGTCCATTTTTGGCAAAGGGTAATGGTCTTTTAGGGATACTTGGTTTAAATTTCTTAGATCTACACAAAGTCTTATTTCGCCTGTCTTTTTCCTCGTAGGAACAAGATTGGACACCCATTCAGAAAATCTGATGGGTGCTATGATGCCTGCTTCAAACATCCTCTTTACTTCCTTCTCAATCAGGGGAAGAAGCATAGGGTTAATTCTTCTAAGTTTCTGCTTGAAGGGTTTTTGGTTTGGTTTTAAAGGAATGGTGTGTTGGATCCCTGAGGTGTCGTAGGATTTCAGATCCTCATAGCTCCAAGCAAATACATCTTGGAACTCTTTGAATAAGTCAATATACTTGGGCTTTTGATCGGGTGGTAAGTTTTTGGACAGTTTGATCATTTTTGGCTTTTCTACTGTCCCAATGTTATGTTCCTCTATCTCAATGTTTATGGGCTGCAATTTTGGCTTTCTGGGCACGTCATTAGCATCAAACATGTCTTCTAATGGGGTTAGGCCAGCAAGCAGAAAGTTATCCTTTAAGTCAATGATGTCTGCCTCTGTTTTGGCTATATCTTCCAAGTGTACTTGTTTCAGCTGTTCTATGTTTTCTTTGCTAAAAATAGTTGGTTTCAGGGTTTGCTTGACTGTTGCAGTCGTTACATCTTGCTGATTTTCATTTGTTTGGTGTTCTGGATCTGTCATAGCATCCATGTCAATGTTAATGTTTGAAAACTCATGCTCAAGGGTGAGGAAATTGTTAATATGGGCATCATTTTCGAATACTTGCCAATCTTTAACGTTATTTGGGACTGCGGGCCTATGTTTTATTTTAGCTGTGAAGTGATGGTTTGGGTCAAAAGGAAGCTTGCATGTACTAGCAAAGGTGGCTAGGTTGTGTGCATGAATGTTGTGATTTCTTGAAATCTTGTCAAGCTTGAATTAAGTGAATGCCTGGAGTATATTAGTAGTAGTGGTCCTATAGGCTCTCATTCTGTTGTCGTTGGTTACAAAATTGCCTTTCATCTGTTGTATGATTAAATCAGAGTCTCCTAAAATAGACACTTTTGCAGCTCCCAGAGCTCTGAGGAGTTTAAGGCCTAAAAGCAGAGCCTCATACTCTGCCATGTTATTTGTGCATTTGAAGTTTAGTCTGTAGGCATGACCTTCTGCATGGTTGTTATATGTGTTGTGAATCCATACACCTGCCCCTGCTCCTAGCTTGTTGACAGAGCCATCAAATTCTAAATACCATGTGATTTCCTATTTGTGGTTGATGCCTAAAGTGTCAGTCAGCTTAGGATTGGGCAGATTCGAAACTTCTGTTTGAGAAAGTTCTTTTGGTATGCTAGTTGCATTAGCTGTTGTGACAGTTTCGAGGGTATGAGCAACTGATTCTTCGTTGATGTGTGCTTGTTTCTCTAGAGCGAAGGGCTCATTATCAATTGAAACATTTGTATCATCATTAAACAAAATAAAGGAATCCAAATCAGAGTGGATTGAGTAAATGGGAAAATTTTCAGGCTTGCTCTCACTACTTACCACATATTTCATGAGTGTTTCTCTATACAGTCTCTTTGGTTGCCCAAAGACTGAAATGGTGGCATAGGAAAGGTCTAATTGAACGGACCCTTGGAGCTTTGCTCCCCATGATCTTGACAGGAGCATACCATACTTTGGTGGAATGTCAGCAACCACTACATCCATGAGGATGGTCTTGTTGGGATATTGGACTAAGGAGACACACAAGTCTTTGATGAGGCCTAAACATTTCACTTGACTTGAGTCAAATGAGTACAGATCTTTGTAAGGTCTTGTAACATCAAGATTCAGTTTTTCCATAACTGCTTTGGGCATAAGATTGTGCGATGCCCCTGAGTCAAACATAGCATTGTGCAAAACTTTGTCATGAATATGCAAACTGACATAAAAGGGTGGGACAGGTCCATGTGTTGATTTTCCGTTAACTTCTGGGCCAAATAGCAGCTCTGGGGTGTCATCTAAAACATTTACATCATCCTTGACCTCTGGCATTTGAAGTGATCTTTGAATTTGCTGCCTATATACATCGTGTTTAGCCAACTCTGAGAGGGGAATGGATATTTTTAACTTAGCTATTTCTGTCTCTAAGTTGAATGGATTTTCCAGTGGAGTCTTGGTGTTGGTAATGGGAGCTTTTTCTGTTTCGTTTGAATTGTCTGCGTTTTGCTCTTGTTTATCAACGTTATGGGAAGTTTTTGCTTGCGGTTTTTCAACTTCAGGAAAGTTATTTGGAACCCTGTTCGAGCTTTCTTTCGAGGAAGAAGGTGGCAAAGGCTGATCTTTGGAATGTTGTATTTTTGTTATGTCTTCTACAGTCATTTGATGCGGGTTTGGAACAGGTATATCAGCTGGTTCTGTTATGATAGCCTTGCCTTTAGTCTTGCTGGGTTGTTTGCCTTCCTTTGTTTTACTAGGTTCGAAAATGTCAATGGTCCTATTTCTCAGCTTATATTGTTTGTGTACTTCATACACATCGGTATCATAACCTTGTTTAAAATCAGAAGACTCGCCAAATCTAGTCTGAAACTGATTGTAATCGGGTTCATTTTGGTCTTCTTGGGACAAGGCAGTTTGGTGCTCACCCTTTAGATCCACTAAGTTCATGTGAGTGTCCTCTATGGGTTCACTAGAAGTAGATCCTTCAACATAATTATCTTGGAAATGGGATCTTATGTCATGGTCTTGGTTAGGCCTACCAGCATTTGTGTTCTGCGTTTTCCTAAAATTTGGGTTCCTTATGGTATTAGATTGTTGCCCTTCCCATGATGCTTTTCTTTCAACATTTTCTACTCTTTCTCCCAGCCTTTGCAGGCCATTGATGATAGCATCAAGCTTTTGATCAAAAGCTGAGGGTTCTTCCTTAAAGGTGGTTCTTCTTTCCATTCTAGCTCTGTTTCTTTTGGCAATTAAATTGGCTTCTACGCTAACAGCAACATTTTGCATGTCCGCAAGGGTTTGAGGAGCTCTTTCTTTTAACTGGTATGCCATATCCGGGTCGAATCCATCGGGAAATTTGTACAAGGCCAGATCAGGTGGAGGCCTTAAGTTCTGTGGTATTGCGTTATATACATTATTGAATCTTGCACAGTACTCCAAAACAGTCTCTTGAGGACCTCTTTTGATCGTATCATATTCAGCTAGTATGTGTAAGGGGTCTTTCTTTTTCTCCCATCTGTTGGTAAAGGATTGGTAAAGCTCATCTGGGGTGGTTATGGAATTTGCAGCAAGTGATCTGAACCAAGTTCTTACATCACCTGTCAAACTCTGAACAAAAATTCTCATTCTCATGCTATCATCGTCTATCTCATAGTTTTCAAAATAGTCTTGCATCTTTTTGGTGTGCTGAAGGGCTGTGAAAGGATCGGTGCTGTCAAAATATGTGATTTTAGATTGGTACTCTTGAGGTAAAGCCCCAGCATTAGCAGGTAATTGTAGGGGTGCATATCTATTAGCCATATTAGCAGGTATAAGTGGAACAACGGGGATAAGTGGAACAACTGGAGTAACGGGGATCACAGGAGTAACTGGAACGCTGGAAACAACAATAGTGTTAGTATGTGCAGTGAATGAAGGTGTGGAAGGAGTACTACGAGATGTAGATGATGAACTAAGGGAAATAGGGGTTGAACGGAACGAAACCTTGACAGGAGTCGGAATACTGCTAGGGTAAGCTGTTTCAGGGCTCAAATCAACAAAATTTTCCTGTCTTTCATGCTTCCTAATGATTTTCGAGATTATGTTAGGGTTTTCAAAAACAGCTGGAGGGTTGGGATCTGGATTTGACCTTGTATATCATGGATTTTTCTTGGGAGCCAGCTTCTGAATTTCTTTTTGGGTAATTTTCCGGGGAATGTTTTTGTAATCAACAAGGGACTAATTAAAATATGAGACAGCTTGTTTGTAACTTAAAACTAGCATGAAGATTGACTGAAGCAGAATTTATTTACTCCTGTTAATGCAAAGCAAAAAATAGTCTCAAAGGCTTCCTGGCTGACATTCAGGCTTCATCTGTAGTTTTAAGAGATAAACAGTAGTTGGGAAGTTTGATTTATGGTCTCAGCAGAGCTTTCTTACCTTCTTCATGAAACTATCTGAGGAAGTTCCCCAGTGGAGTCGCCATTATTTTATCACTCAGGTTGTCCTTAAGCTCTGGAAAAGGATACGGTTGAGGTAACCACAGACCAACTTTGGACTGCAGGTTCTAGCCAAACTGCAATCAGAGAGGGCTCTCTCTTTATGATTTAGCTTTGTTGAAAAGGATTTTAGGCTAGGTCTCGAGTTCAGAGTGTTTTGTTTTGTTTTCGGTGGGAAAATTGATGTTTTCAGACAGAGAGGCAAGGCATAGTCTGGAAGTTTCAAACCATTGGGCGTGGAGTCAAGGAGGAGAACTGCTGATGCGTTTCTTCGGTCACAAGAGAGGGAAAATAGAGCAAGATAGTTGAGCATGAAACAATATTCCAGGTTTAAATGATGGAAAGAATGCTAAGTAATGAGAGGTAGTTAAGAATCTCTCAATCAGCTTAACAGAGGAGGTAACAGAGCGCTACCTAGGGGCAGTAAAGAATCCCTAGATAATTAGCAAACACAGGTGAATTGGGGTAAACATGAGCCAGGAGGAATTCATATTCATAACCAATTCAATCAGAGGAAAACATAAAGAAATAGCAGAAATTGAGCATAGAGAGTATTTAAACTAATTCTAGGCTATTCATTCTTTCTGCTATTTAGATAGTGGGAAACAATAAAACAGAGGTAAGATGCACTTATTGCTTCAGGCTGCAGCACAAGAATTCCATCTTCATATCTCCAAAAACATTCATTTACAATAGACAGTTTGCTCTCCAAACTTTCAACAATCTTTGATTATAGAAAAACTCAGGTATACAATGTGAGTCTCTGGTGAAAATTCTCAATCAACCAACCCTTGAAACAATGTAGAGGGCGGTATATATAGGGCAAAACTATCTACATAGTTTCTTTATTACATCTTGACCTAATCAGGTCTGAAAGAAAGATGATTACTTAACCTAATCATATCCATAAATAAATGCAAAAAATATCTCGGGTTGCGCTCAGGGCCGCCGTATCAAAACTGAGTAAATGATGTTGTCCTTGGTGGCTTGCTGCAGTGTTTTCTGAAATAAATGTGTATGGGTTTCTGCCTTTTTGTTGTCTGTCTGCATTTAAAGCTTTAACTATGATTTGAGGGCAAGGATGGGCTTACGCCTCTTGATTTGACTTTCTGGGGGGGGCTCATCAATGTTCAGGTGCTTCGAGCCCCTAAAAAATTTTCGGCTGATACTCTTTGGCTTTTCTTATTCCTCTGATACTCTTTGGCAATAAACCGATGTTGTTCTGACGTGCTGTGTGTTAAATCATCATTTAATGGCCACTGCTCGACCTCTGTTTTCTTCAAAACTCTTTTCTGCTCCTCTCGGTAAGCTTCGCGAAGAAAAATGGTTCATTCGGCACCTTTCGGGCTTCCTTGGGGCTGCAAAATGAAAAGATTCCCTGAAGATTCCCCATTTAGGCCCAAAAAATCTAGCGATGAGCGGCGCAAATCGCTCATCAAAAACTGCCTCAGAAACTGATTCTGGGGCTCCAAAGTGTGATTTTTGCTCCTTCGCGCCAAAAGCGCTGATGACGTCAGCATGACGTCAGCAGATGTGACTTTGTACGGCAGGTGACGTCAGCGATGACGTCAGCATGATGACGTGGAAGGATGACGTCAGCATGATGACGTCATCATGTACGGACGGTGGCGTGGCATGTACAGTGGCAGGGTACGGTGGCAGGAGGCCACGTGGCAAGTGACTCGGCAGGTGACTTGGCAGGGGGTGACGCAGGCGGGTGACGTCACAAGGGAAATGGCAGTAAGCGGTATTGGGCGCACCGCCTTAGCGCCTGGGCGGTTTTGGGGGGAGGGGCTCCGCCACACCCCAGAGCCTGACGCGTGGCGGGAGTACGGCGGGTAATACCGCCCATCTCCCGGACGCTAAAGCTCGGGCGGTTCGAGGATGGGAGGGCCCGTCAGCCGTAGATCTGCAGGGCAGATGATCCAATGGCTGGCGGCGATGGCGAGTCGGCGGGAGTATACGGCGGGGAATATGCGTGGAATATTCCAAATTAAATAACGCGTGCAGGTGGGGTTTGAAACTTAGGTTTAGTGGGTTTGGGGTTAATACGAGCATGGGTTAATGTATTTATGCCCGAAACTTAGGATAAGGGGGGGAAAAAGCGGGTTTTTGAGGGTTTTAGGGCTAGGGAAGAGGTTATTAATCTGGCCAGGTGTCAGATTAATCCCTATTTGGACACGGATGGGCTAAAATCAGCCCCAGATGGACTGTTCTTTCCCGAATTTACAAAAATATGGCTATATTGCCAGGGAGGGGATATTTACATAGGGGAATTTTATATACAAAGTTTTAATAGGGGAATGGGGAAAAATGATAGGGAGTTATATAATACTGTTAGTAGTTAATATGAAGGTGATCAGCAAGCACTAAGGTCAGGGACCTTAGGCCAATTTTAGGGAAAAGACTTTGAAAAGAAATAGAATCCTTGAGTGAAGGAGATCTTCACCAAGGCAACTGCTATGGATGATGATGAAACTAAGAGGAATCAAGCAGATCTTGACCTCTTTGGGAAGTTAGTAAGTGACTTGGGTAATTAGAAGAAGGGGGAGTTAGTTATGTCCACCTTTGAGCTCCTTTGCATGAACACTGCCTGCACTGTGATCTGTAAAGATAAAGGACTTTGTAACACAAAATTGATCATAAATTATCATTTTGCAACCACACAGCTACCTACCCAGCCTACTCTCCTAACATTTTTTCTTCTTTTGAACTGGGTGCACTTAGACTTGCAAACCCAGATTTACAATTTTTCTTTTGAATTCTTCCTATCTAAATCTACACTTATTTCTGCCAGGGCCCAGATTAAACAGTTGGGTCCCTTTGATTCTCTACCTATCTACAAATCTGCCAAGATTAAACTATTTGGACAGATATCATTCTCTACATTCTAAAACAGGAAATTGAAACCTAGGGAGACCAAGATTAAACTGTTTGGACCTCCCTTAAATGAAAACTCTTCAAAACTGGAACAACTTATCAAAAATTGGAATCAGCAGTGGCATTGGACTAGCACACTTCATGGCTTTCTTCTTTGGTCTCTTCTGGAAATATGGAACACTGCGGCTTGCAAAGTATGACATATTTGGCATGTAAAAATGTCAATCATGAAAAATGATACCCTGTTGCAACAGGAGGCTAACAGGAAGTATGGCCAAATGTGGTCCACATTGAATACGGGGTGTGTGCAAAGGAATGGAGGGATACTTAGCTCAAAATAATTGTTACCCATGGCCTTAGTGATGGTGTAAGGCTTGTATCAAAGTGGTCAAAGCTTCCAATGGGCTTTGGTAAGGTGTTCCTTCTGTATGAGTGCAACTGGGCTCCTATAACATGAGTAACTTGGTAGGATGTGCCCTTTTGTAGAACATCTTATATTTGTTATTTGATTTCCTCATTTTCCAGAAGAGAGTGGTGGTATATTATCCCATTGGGTAGAGGTTTTTTGGGAGTCAGATCGATCGATTTCTTAACCTGACAATGAAAAGTTACCCCTGTGGGTGAGGAGAATATGTCCCTGTACTCTTCCATGAACTTATCCATGATTTTGTTGAGTAGAGGAACCATTTCTGAGGGTCATGCATGTAACCATGACCTTCCCCTTACTTTGAGTGTGAATTAGAAAGAAAACAAATTCCCCATTCTATGAGATGATCTTATTGCATTGCTTCACATAAATCAAAGAAATGGCAGTAGGCAGGGATACCTCCGGTATCTTGTATAGTTTTTAGGCCAAAGTAATAATAAGAGTATGAGGTCTAGACGCATACACAACATGACACTCCCACAAGTATGGTTGGTCTAATAAAACATCACAAACTTCAAGAGGAGCAACATCACACATTACCTCGTCCATGAAAAGCTTGATGTTGTAAGGAAGGTGGCATTGTTGGCTAACGAAGAGATTGTATCCTTGGTGGAGCCACCTGATCGTGTATGGTTGTGGGTGGTTTTTTTGGAAGGCCAAATGTCTTAACGACATCTGCTAAGATGAGTTTCTTATGAATCCCACCGTCAACAATGAACTGTAGCGGAGAACCCTTCACCCACATTTGTGAGTGGAAGAGACTCTCCCCCTCCTATGGATCTTCAGGCTCAATATTTTGGACCTTGGTAGTGAAAACAGTGGCACTGGATTTCTCATCAATAATATACTTCCCCTTGTATCAGTTTGGCTCAGATTTAGAACATGCATCTAACTTTGAAGATTTTAGCTCGGCTATCAATTACTGCTTGGCGCGACACTCATTTGTGTTGTGGGTTGGGACCTTATGGAACTCACACCACTTTCATGTGTCCTTCTTCATCTTCAAGGTGTTATTCTTTACTTGTGACTTCAATGGGTTGTCCTAGTGTTACAGGGAAAAGTGTCTATATAGAACTGCTCTATCCCACTAAGGTGTGACAGCTGCCTTAGAAACAAACAGAGAAAAACTACTTTTGCTTTTCCTTTATGAATTATAGATAGAGAGGAACAGAAAGACCAACCTCTGTCTTGCGCTAATCCTTCGATTCGATCCCTCTCTTCTTTGATAGTTCTTAGCTACCTGCTCCCTTGCACGCCCAACTTCACAAAGTACCTATAAGATCACAGAAGCATAGCACTATACAAGGACATGGATCTATATTCATATACAATCTAGGATCAGATGTAAATTGACCATACAAATCTAACAAGCATCAATGATACAAAAGCATGGAGGAAAACTCAAATAGTTTTTTATTGATAAACAAGAAAAGATACAGGAGGAGTTACAACCAGTTGTTCCGACCCAGCATCAACCTCCCAGCAAAGAAGCCCCTCTTCACCTCAAACAAAGCTTAGACCACCCAACAATCTGATGTTTGTCTCTAGAAACCAACAACAATTCCTTACAATATGAAAAATTCCAGCCTCTGGATCTCTGGGATGAGGGATCCATATATAGATATCTGTAAGGGGGATGAGTCAGCTTGTGATTTGATTAGTGTCTTCTCTCTGTCAGTTCTTGCTTCCACTTGGAGACTGAGGGCCTCTTACTCATCCTTGGTCGAGTTCAGTGAGGCAAGTGTCACAGGAGAAGATTCTGGAAGCTTCCATTGCCTCTCCACCTCGCGAAATGACACTGCCATTTGTCATTTCTCACCCATCGCACCCTACAAAAGGGATTTTTGAAATGCAACGCACCCTCACAGTGTATTTAGGTGAGATGCAACGCACTTAGCCAGTGGAGCAGCTGCAATGATCCTGTTTTGACCAATTCTGAGCAGTTTCTCATGGAGAACTTCTGGGAGAAGCTGTAATCTGTTGACCCTTGTTCCTTTAGGGGTTAGAACAACACTTTTAGGGACTTAGGAGCCCTTGGTTTATGGAAATTTCATGCTTAGGGTTGTAGGGCACAAAAATGTCTATAACAATTGCCCCCTAAAGTATGAGGCCGTTAACCTTTTGGTGTCGGGTGAAATGCTTTATTATGAGATCCGAAGTTCTTTCAATGATGGGAGGAGACCTGTAATAAGATACAATACAATACATTATCTTCATACTATTTTCATGATCTAGCTGAGGCGGGCATTCCCATGCTCAGCTTTATAAATTCATTTTCATGTACATAGGACAGACAATCGTCTGAGTGTAGACTGATGATTCTGATAGAGCCATCATCCTTTTGAGTGGATGATTATCTGTGCAGTAATGATGTACATTTAATGTCTTTATTTTCCCTGAATATATATTGCATCCCGGATGCATGAAACTAGATCCGGGGTCTTCAATATCGTCCGATCTTCACTCGAAGTACAAGTCGATCCATGTGAGAAATGTTCTGAAGTCGAACATGGAAAGACATCGCTTGATTACCAGTCAATGATGTAAACTGTTAACAAGCGCGAGAGGAATCACTGATAATGATAATGACCCCAAAGGTACTGCAGTACAATTCACATGGTGTGAATAAAGGACTTGGCGTCGAACACCACGCAAAATCTTTTGGTCGAAGGCCATTGATGTAAACCTGTCACCGAAAGTGAGAAACTTGCCATTGAGGCATGCAAGCTTCAAAGTACTGAATGGGGTGTTCCTAGATCAAATTCTTGGATAATGAGCTGATGTCGACAAGAAGTGATCCATCACAGGAGGGCCTTAATGAATCCCACATCAATGACACGGAACGGAGCAAATGATTTTAATGGAGGTAAAAACGATCTGGTGATACAAGGTTCATGGTGGCGTTCATGAAAGAATGGAGTATAATGTATGGTAGTGGGTGAGACACAGGTGAATTCTCTTAATGACTTCTCTTGAACATATCGGCGACACTGATGTGATGGATTGGTAGCATTAACCCCAAATGTGGATGGTATGGCGTGACCATGGTGATGTGACCGGTGAATGAAACAACCCAACCTGACTCAGACACAGAGTGGAAGTGTCATGTTCAAGGGCGACTTGATACCAATAAAGTTTCTTTGAGTTTTCTTCCCAATTTTCCCCAGTCATTGCTGACTAGTACCTCTTTATTTTTGTCAAGCTTGAGGAGGATAACATATGCTTGTTCTATAATTTGCCCTTTGGGCAAACCCATCGCTATGTTTTAACGAGCCTAGCGATAGTGAAACTCATTCTCGTCTATAGACAAGTTTGTCGCTATTAATCTTTTTAATGAGTTTAATGACAAAGATAACTCGGTCCTTTTCAATTTTAGAGAGTCTGAAAAGGAACGTAAACGTAACTCCAAAATTCATTTTTCGTCATCTAATCCCTTAAGTCCGAAAAAGTATAAAACAATACAGAAGGGATGAATTTTCGATACTTTTAACGAGCCGAACAAAACAAGCGCTCGATCTTTTTGTGTAATAATCCCTCAGGTCCAAAAAGATTAAAATCTAGAGGAGGGATAGCACTTCCTGTCCCTTTAACGAGATGGAGAGGCCAATGGCTCGGCAATCTTTTCATATTTTACGAGTCAGTTGAAAAGAGCTTAAAGGAGACTCGTCTTTTGAGGAATGAGTGATAAAACAGGTAGCAGCTGATTGCAGGTAAGGTTTGGAATTTTCCAATCACGGCAGTGTCACAAGGATGGCTAGTGAAATCACTCTTTGCAGCTATTCCTCAAAATGGGTAAACAATCAAATGGAGGTGAATGATCGGCCAATGAAAAAGTGGAGGTGACGGTGCAAACACGACCAAGGTTTTAATGGCTGAAGTACTACATTCACGATGGTTATTTACCGGGGAATAGTTCATTTTTAACGAGCTTAAACGCGGGTGGAAACATTTGCTCATGTCTTATGTTTATTTTTTAACGAGCTTGAACTATGTGCTAAAACTGCTCGATTAATCCAGTCGTGTGATAAGAATGTCTCATATAAAACGACAATTTTTTAGATTTTTGCCCCACATCCTTTCTTTATGCAAGTTAGGAAACAACCAATCCTACGAGTTTAAAGGGTTAGAGGACCTACAAATTTAAAAAATAAATAGTCGCTCTTCGCTTGCACTCCAAAAGGTTTGCATGCCCCCAGGTATAAAACAGAATTTCAAGGTTACCCCTTCTTTAGTTCGTTAAAACATTTGTTTTACCGAGAGAGGCCTACCTCTTACGGGTTATCCAAAGATTGTTCTATTCACATCACAAACAAAACACTTCTTTGGCAATGTCTATCGAAATAAACAAAGGTGAGCGGCGATGCCCGCCAACCCACATAACTTTGACAAGAGGATCTTGTTCTAGAATAACCCCCTCTTCCAATCACAGATGGGGGTACAGACTAGTCATATTCTCTTGTGGAAACCTACCCTATATCTGAAGTTTTCCTGCCGAAGCAGACCAGGGTGCATGCCCCCTGGGATTCAGTCATGTCCCCCCGAATCACTCGCGCTCATCAGGTGGACGGACTGGAGATTGAGACATTTCTTGCGTGAAAATACCATTCAGGGATGGTATATGATTATTTGCTCTGTATGATCCGGGAAATGAAAGCTGGTCTACGAGCTTGACCACTCTTCCTTCGTACGGAAAACACATTACTCTAAAGAGTGAGGAGACAATTGCTCCCATGCAGTAAATATAGTCTCGTCCAAGGAGTAGATTGTAATCCAGGGGTCCTTGAACTACCATTACGTTCATGTGAACGGTTTTCCCTCTCAATGTTATGGGCACATTGCGAAGGATCCCTAACGGTCGACTGGTTCCTTTATCAAGGCCTGTCAGATTTCTCATCTCAGGCAAAAGCGATGGCGAACCAAGCACTTTCCAAGCAGTTGAGGAAAGGATACTCACAGAAGCCCCTTCATCTATGATGGTACCAGCCATAACCATTCTATATATTTGAACAATAATTCGGAATGGTATACTAGCTGGTAAACGGGGTCTGCCTAGTTGATTCCAGTCGAAGGAGACAACTAGGTTGCTTGGAGGTGGGACCGAATAGACGGCCGGGTACGACTCTGACGAACTTCCTTCCTGCGGTAAAGGAACGGGTAAATTGCCCCCATGTTCGTTGGAGTCTGTGCTTATGAAGAGAATTTGGACGGTGTCATCCTTGTTCTCTTCAGTGACTGTATCATCTGAAGGCAAGACTGGGTCAACTGCCGCCTCGACCTTTTGGCTTTCCTCTGGTATGGATTCAGATGGTTTATCTTCAATGATAAATGCTTCAGCCGACCACCTGGGCGGGCCAGCCGGATTTTCAACTGGTGACGGACTCGGCAAGAGTTTTTTATATCCAGGAGGAAGTCGTAATGGTGAAACCAGACGATCATCCAAAACTCTTTTAGCTTCATCTAAGAAGGGACAATGGTGGATGGCGTGATCGCCTTCGCACAGTTTACAAGGAAATCTATATTTTCCTTTTTGTCCTGGGGCTTCACTTTCACTAGTTGACGGTGTGTTTTCAACATGATCATCAGAGGTTGACGACACCGGGTTGTGCAAATGGGGAGACCAGTCCCTTAAGATCCGAAGGATGCAAGGACGATCTCTGTGATAGTGGTCTCCCTTGCAAATGACACATGGCGATTTAGGCCTGGTCGGTGCAGTGTGTGGATTTTCGTTAGACGACACTCGTTTGCCCCCATTCGCTTTTAGCTCCTTCTTCTTCTTCTCTTTCTTCTTCTTAGGTACTTGACTTTTGGCTTTACCAGCCCCATCAAGCGAAGAGGAAGGGGGAGAGGAAGAATTAGAGGAAGTAAAAGGTTGGTGGGTAACTCTGGACTCGTCTATTTGCTGATTTGATTGTTCAGGAATAGTGGTGTTCTGAACGACAGAGGTTGAGAAGAGCCATACAGGCAAACCAATTGTCAGTCCTGGAAGCGACAATGTGGCCATATGGGGTGCACCAACATCTCCCCAAGAGGAGAAGGGACTAGGATTTCCTCCAAGGGGAATTCATTGGTTGGTGGACTCCATTTTCTCAACCCAAGATCAACGTACGAAAGGGGTAATGAATATTCCGTTTAAAATAAATTTTAGACGCTTTAACACAACTTGTTTTTTCAGTTTTTAAGAGTCGAGAAAAAACAAAAGATGACTCTAGTCTCCTTCAATTTTTTATGAGCCTGAAGTGACAAGTGCTCAGATGGACCTTTTCTGTTAAGGAGTCTGAAAAGGAATGAAAGGGACTGCTCTGGAAGTCTAGGTAGAGGGAGTACCAAACCAATCGCAAAAATGCAGAATACTTTTTACGGTACGACAGTCAATCTTCCCGAATGTTGTGTTCAGTGCATTGCGATCGATAGGGTGGCAGACACGGCTTCCTATGGATAAAGGATTTAAGGCTATAGGGGTCTCCCAAATTATACTCAACGGTACGTGGGAGCACAAGTCCGTACTGGCACTTATCGTCTCAAAGTGGAGGAATCACCCAACCATCAGTGAGAACAACATTTACCAGGCTTTACGACGTCGGAATATGTCTCTAGCCTAGACCTCTAAATGTTGTGCGTTAAGTTCCAAAGCGTTGTTAGATTCATTGAACTTATTTTAAGTTGATCTTGCTTATGAAGTTTGCCTTTCGGGTTCACCACGAGATGTAGATGTAATTCCTAAAATGAAATCTAAAGATGATAAACAAGCTTTTTATCTCTTTTGTGCAATGAAAATCCTAGCTACTAGGGAAAAGAAAGACAGAACCTTTTCACAAAGAGCAAAGAGCACACTGTAAATGCACTTTCCTAAATCAAGCCAAACAGACTGTCTATATGCAAATGCACATGCATGTATTTGTTTTCGACTTTCTTAGTATATGGATGCTAAAAAGAAAGTTGATGTACAAATATGAAATTCTTTTCAAGCGACAAATATAAACAAGCTTCTTTTCGAAATCAAAAATAAAGATGATTACGACACCTTACGATTTTGAAATGAATACTTGTTCTTGACACTAGAAAATTACAAATTCAGACCAAAAGCAATAGTAACAGGATAATCGACCATCAACAGCAATCAAACTCTTTCCTACGATTGAAATCGACACTTGCGACAGATTCAAATCAAAGGACGACAATACGACTATGCTACTTTTGCAAAGGAGAACTGTAAATGACTAAACAAACACAAAAAAACATCTACAATTCTTTTGTACAAAGGAGGCAGAATAACAGTAAGGAAAAGGAGTTTCAAACAGACATATACTGATCACAGGCAGCAAAATTCAGGAATAGAACTGGAAAGAATGAAGCACAGAAGCCACAGTTGCACAGAGCTAGTCTGATCAGCGCACCTGTGACACAGAGAATCTGAAATGCAGCGCAGGTTGTCCACTCAGGAAGTGCGCTGAAATTCAGAATCTCTAAACAGTACCTGCGCTGGGCCAGAAACGAGACTCTGTTCGGGTTCCGGGTCACAGTTTGCAGTTCAGTTCTTGGTTTTTGGCCGAGTAAAAAGCAATCAGTAATGCAACAATCAGGGGTAGATCTAAGGAGGATCTAAGAGGTATCACAAGGGCAATCAGATAGTTCGTGAATCAGTTGTTTAAATCATAAATAGATCCAGTAGATGGATTGAAGTAGCAGTTATCTACTTTGCATTTGTTATGGCAAATGCAGTTCGAATGCTACTTGTAAGTTTATGAAACAAACAACAAAGAATGATAAACAAACAAACTAATTAGCTCCCCAGTGGAGTCGCCATTTTGTTACAGGGAAAAGTGTCTATATAGAATTTCTCTATCCCACTAAGGTGTGACAGCTGCCTAAGAAACAAATAGAGAAAAACTACTTTTGTTTTTCCTTTATGAATTATAGATAGAGAGGAACAGAAAGACCAACCTCTGTCTTGCGCTAATCCTTCGATTCGATCCCTCTCTTCTTTGATAGTCCTCAGCTACCTTCTCCCTTGCACGCCCAGCTTCACAAAGTACCTGTAAGATCACAGAAGCATAGCACTATACAAGGACATGGATCTATATTCATAAACAATCTAGGATCAGATGTAAATTGACCATACAAATGTAACAAGTATCAATGATACAAAAGCATGGAGGAAAAATCAAATAGTTTTTTATTGATAAACAAGAAAAGATCCAGGAGGAGTTACAACTAGTTGTTCCGACCCAGCATCAACCTCTCAGCAAAGAAGCCCCTCTTCACCTCAAACAAAGCTTAGATCACCCAACAATCTGATGTTTGTCTCTAGAAACCAACAACAATTCGTTACAATATGCAAAATTCCAGCCTCTAGATCTCTGGGATGAGGGATCCATATATAGATATCTGTAAGGGGGATGAGTCAGCTTGTGATTTGATTAGTGTCTTCTCTCTGTCAGTTCTTGCTTCCACTTGGAGACTAAGGGCCTCTTACTCATCCTTGGTCGAATTCAGTGAGGCAAGTGTCACAAGAGAAGATTCTGGAAGCTTCCATTACCTCTCCACCTCGTGAAATGACACTGCCATTTGTCATTTCTCGCCCATCGCACCCTACTGAAGGGATTTTTGAAATGCAACGCACCCTCACAGTGTATTTAGGTGAGATGCAACGCACTTAGCCAATGGAGCAGCTGCAATGATCCTGTTTTGACCAATTTTGAGCAGTTTCTCATGGAGAACTTCTGGGAGAAGCTGTAATCTGTTGACCTTGTTCCTTTAGGGGTTAGAACAACACTTTTAGGGACTTAGGAGCCCATGGTTTATGGACATTTCATGCTTAGGGTTGTAGGGCAAAAAAATGTCTATAACACCTAGTTCACTCCACCTTGCCTTTATCCTTTGTTCTACGGTTTGGATGTGCCTTTTTCTTGCTTTATATTAACTGATCCAAAGTCTATCTTCTTCTGTTTAAATTTTTTCTCGATCTTGACAGCATATCGGTATGTCGTACCAAGCGATGAGATGTCAAAGAATCCATCTATTCCTATATGTATTTGTATAGACATCCATGATACTTGAGTACTAGATGCCAGTCATAATCCTTGACACACAACTTCGTGCATATGGTATGAAAAATATTCATGAAATTTGACACATCTTGATCCATTCCCTATTATAGTGTGGTCCATTTTATGTACTTATATTCATAGCTCCCAACTGGGTAATATTGTTCCTTGATGGAATCTTGGAAAGAAATCCAAGATGGTACAACTAAAAGTAGTGGGGGTTCCTCCTCAACCCTCTACTAATAGTAAGTTTCCCACCAGTCCTTGACATGGGGGGCAGATTTGAGGAGTGAAAAAGTAATACTTTCCCTATTGGAAAAATTATGGACTGTAAAATATTCTTCTAGTAGATTTAACCATTTATCTAGAACATTTTCATCTATTTGGCCTTCAAATATAGAAATTTCAAAGTTCATGTGTACCTTAAAGGGGGTTTCACCTCTAAAGTGATTGTTGGATGAAGATGCTTCACTTGTTGATGCCCACCGAAGGATCTAGGAAAAAGTATCCATCATCTCATTCCTTTCTCGCTTGAGGGCCTCTTCGAGCAACAACTTTAAAGTATCTCCTACACCCTTGTATTTATTTTCTTTTGTCATGGGAGGTTGGCAAGGTTGGCGAGGCCGATCTTGCAAGGTTTCAACCAATTCAATTCCTAACTTCTTATACCTCGACCTTATTGGGGACATGCACAAAAAAACAAAGAAAGAGAAAAACTCTTTGATGCCACTAATCTAGATTTATGAAGGAACAAAATGAGATACATTTAAACAAAAACACAGAGATACATCAAAACATAACTTATTTTAATAAATAACAACTGTTGAAAACGGTTTACATGTAGGAAGGAAACAAACTAGCTTGGGCGATGGTAGCTTATTTATGAGAAGAGATGTGAAGGTTACATCCCTTCTTAATTGAGTTATAATAAGGCTCTTATTCCTTTTTATCATCAAGAAATAATGTAAAACCCTAAACATCCAAAAACCTAACCCTAGGAGATGAAGTGCCAATAAATTGTGGGCACCATTTGGGTTAGTTGGAACATCAACTTCTTGGGGTCATAATTTTGGCATACGATCTTTGTTTGGTGCGCACGATAACCTATTAGAAAGGTATATCTGAGGACAATAAATTTTGACTAAAAATGTACTCTACATCCTACACATTTTCCCATTTCCCAAAAAAACTTTGCTTAGGGCCTCAAAACAACTCCACAAGTTTAGGACCCGAAATATTGCCAAAAATAGAAAACTACCAAAATAGGAAACTATGTTGGAAATTAGGAACCTAAAAGGAAACAATTTTGGGGGTCCAAGTGGAATAGGAAGGTGGCCATCAATATCCATCTGGAACAATCCTCCCCCCTTACGAAGCAATAGTCCCCAATGTGTTGAATGCCTCCATGAGATGAGGAAACTTCTGTTGAATTTGGTCTCTGGTGAGCCACTTGCCTTGGTGCAAGTGTTGTCTAGCTTTGGAAACTTGATAAATTTGGATCCTATATTGGAAATATTTTTTAACCTTTGTTTCCATGATCCGATCAATTGTGTCTTGTTCGACGCAATCTAGATTTATCTCTTTTGATGTTAGTTGCTCAATAATGTCTAATGTGTCCAAAAATGGTGGGAAGTATGGCCGAATGAAGTTCACATTGAATACAGGGTGCAGGCCAATGAATTTGAGGGATACTTAGCTCGAAATAATTGTTACCCATGGCCTTAGTGATGGTGTAAGGCCTGTATCAAAGTGGTTGAAGCTTCTAATGGGCTCCAATAAGGCGTTCCTTCTACATAAGTACAATCGGGCTCCCACAAGGTGAGGAACTTGGTTGGATGTGCCCTTTTTGTAGAAGCTCCTAGATCTGCCACTTGATTTTCTCATTTTCCAAGATAGAGTGGTGGTATATTGGCCGATTAGGTAGAGGTGCTCCGAGAGTCATATTGATTTGATAATCACCCTATGAGTGACATCAATTAAAGATTTATTGAATAAAGGTATTACAGACTCATGTTCTAATGTGTGTGTCTATGTTATTTAAGCAATGGATCGATCAGATTGCAAATACACATACACTTAAAATGGAAAGACAACAAAGAAATATAGTAAGCAAATACAAGAACACAAGAAATTAATAAGGAGTTCACCCTATCCTCCAGGGCTACATCTCCGGTCTAGCTCTCAGTGGTGGTCTTATTTTATTGTGTCTTAAGTAGAGAATTACAATGCAGGGACTCAATATGAGTTTCTTGAAACAGGTTTGCTTGGCAGGGTGGTTCTTGGATTCCCCAAGCCACTGGAGTGCACAGACTCTTTTTCCTACCAACTATTTGACCTCTCTGGTCTGACAAATCCTCTCGGGGATGGCTTGAATCTCTCAAGATCTTTGGTGCTCGACACTGCCTTTGGTCAGCTCGGCCCTCTGTCTTCTTACTGCTTTTGCTTCACTATCTTTTTCTATTCTCTGTTCTTCCTCTCTGTGTTCCATCCTCCTCTCGGGGTTCTGGTCCTTCTTCTTCTTCTTCTTCTTCTTCTTCTGTCTCTGTTCATGGCTTTAAGCCCTTTCATTCCCATGTATGTTTAGTTCCTCTTCCACCTCCATCAAATCACCTACTACAGCTGCGTTTGGAGTTCCCCGTTCGGCATCACCATCAGGCTCACAGGGAGTGGCCACATGTCCTCCTATAAACGACGCCATCTTGCTTCGTCGGTTCAATTCTTTGGTTACGTCGTGGAATGAGTCTTCCTCCATCGTGGTGGTCAAAGTGGACCTCAAATCATTCTAAATCGTGGCTTATTCCCTCGTTAAATTCGGTCTTGTCGTCGGGCGCGATGTCAACCGTCCGATTTGGATCCCCCAAATCCAACGCCATCTGCTCATTTCGCATGGTTGACTTGCTCGACTGTTAGCACGCGATGAGCGGTGATTTTCTCTCTCCTCTACTTGCCATGCGTCGGGCGCTGAGTGGGGTCGCTCCAATTTCTCCAAAACTACTTACTGCCCAAGGAGCCCCTGATCAATACCGCCAGTTTTGGAGCGGGTCCCACCTTGTCCTTTAGCTCTTTTTCGCCTTTTGTCCTTCGGTTCTCCGGCTCTCCCTGCGACCAAGAGCTCGCGACTTCTCCAATTTGAGGGTTTTCTCCCAGCATTGCGCATCAAAAACCTCCTTTGTTTCCCGATATGGGCCTCCCAGGGGCTAATTTTGCCTCCCATGCAGTCTCCATGGGCCTCGGTCAGCGCGCTTTGACCGAGGTCCTCATTGTTCCCCAATGGCTACCAACTATCAATGGTTTGAGGTGTTTTTGATCACTGTTTTGAATTCTTAGAAGTTTGTCCTGACCTGATACAACCATGGTTCTTTTGATAGTTCTTTATGGATCCATTTCGGATCACGACCTTCCCACTGAAAAAGCTTTTGGACCACCAAAAGTTGGTTTTCAAGCATCAACTAAGTGAGGGTATTGTTTTCTCACTTGCCCAATCTCAATCCACTTTGCACTGCTTGGCTTTGAACCTTTGAGCCTAATCTTGAGGTACTCCACATTTCCCCTGCACGTCATCCTTACCTTCTTGTCCACCACTGTGTCTTCCTGCAATTCATTAACATATTCAGGTAGCAGGTCATCTGTAGAAGGCAATTGACTATGCTCTTCAAGGTCCTCAACCATTGAAGGTTCAAACAATCTCAAGCAATTTGAATTTACGACTGAGTAGATGTACATGTAAGCTGGTAAATCAAGGCGAAAAACATTTTCAACAATCTTCTCAAGTATCCTGAAGGGTCCATACCTGATAGGCTTTAGCTTTTTACCTTCACCTTGCATCCTATCCTTGCTGATATACAACCAGACTTGGTCACCAACTTGAAAACTATGCTCCATCTGATGCTTGTCATGCCTAGCCTTGTATTTGGCTTGGCTCTTTTGCAGCTGTTCCTGTACTGCCTGGTGGATCTCCTGGATCTGTTTAATGAACCTAGTTGCCTTGTCCACATCACTGTGTCCATCAACCATTGTATCTTTACCAAAGACAAAATCCAAAGGAGACGTTGGTGTGAAACCAAAACAGGTCTCAAAATGAGATCTCTGTGTAGAAGAATGTTTTTCTCTGTTGTAAGCATGCTGCACATAACACAAATGATCATCCCAAAGCTTAAGATGTTTGCTGCAATATCCTCTCATTAACTAGATCACTGTTCTGTTAACTACATCTGTCTGGCCATCAGTTTGTGGATGAAAACTTGTGCTCTTCTTCAATTTGGTGTCCATCAATTCCCACAGACTTGACCAAAACTTCCCCACAAATCGGGTGTCGCGATCAGATACAATTGAAGTGGGTAATCCAAAATGAACCCATACATGTTCAAAGAATAATTTTGTAGTTTGTTTAGTTGTAATATGTTTATTACAAGGTATCAAAATACACATTTTGCTGAACCTATCCACAACAACATATAAATAATCATGACCTTTCCTAAATTTAGGCAGTCCTCCAACAAAATCCATGGAAACACTTTCCCAAGGGTGAGAAGGTACTGGTAAGGGAGTGTACAAGCCTAGTTTTCTATTGCTAGGCTTGCTTTTAGAACACATAGCATACCCTCTTACATATCTAGAAACTGTCTCATTCATTTTCAGCCAATAACAAAAGATTTGCAGCTGTGCAACTGTTTTACTTACCCCAAAGTGACCTTATATCAGAGAAGTATGTGCCTCCATAATTATGTTTATTCTCTCAGTTTGTGGAATGCAAAGTTTCCCACAATGATATAAGAGTCAGTCCTTCACATGATAATCCAATTCTTCTACTCTTTTGCCTTGACTCAATGTTGCATATACATCTTTAAAGTCCATATCCTGAGCATATTGTTCAATGTAGCTTTCATGTAGTACATAATTATGCTTAAGTATGGTGGATGCATTTATAATGGGTCTAGATAACATGTCTGCAACTTTGTTATAAATGCCCTTTCTATATCTGATGACTAAATGAAACTGTTGTAGAAAACCCATCCATCTGTAATGTCTTTGATTTCTGCAACTTAGTTTGGGAGTGAAAATATTGAAGTGGTTGATGATCAGTATGTATTACTGTCTCTTTGCCCATTAGGTAATGTTTCCACTTTTTCACACTCTGAACTAGTGCATACAACTATTTATAATATGTAGGATAGTTAACTACTGCAGGATTAAAAGTCTCAGAATGATAGCATATGGGTTTACCATGCTATGTCAACACTGCTCCCATGGCATAGTCACTGGCATCAGTTTGGATATCAAATGGTCTTTGCAGATCAGGCAGTGCTAGTACAGGTGTTGTACTAATCTTTTCTTTCAAGGTGTTGAAGGCTTTTTGATGTTTGCTTCCCCACTGAAACACCTTGTTCAATCCTGTTAAAGCATGTAAGGGAGCTGCAATTGAGGAAAAGTTAGAAATGAACTTCCTCCAATATTGTGTTGCTCCTAATAAGCTTCTCACTTTTGTAGCAGACTTGGGTTTAGGCCAGTTTACAATGACTGCCACTTTAGAGGGATCTATTTTCAATTCACCTCCCCCTACTATATGACCCAAGTAGTTTAGATATGTTTTTCCAAATTCACATTTTGAGAGTTTAACATAAATTTTTCTCTTTTTAGAACATCTAATATCTACTTAACATGTTTTAAATGTTCTCCCCAAGTTTTACTAAAAATCAGAATGTCATCCAGATATACAATAACAAAATCATCAAGAAAAGGTCTGAGCACATCATTCATTAATCTCATGAAAGTAGCAGGAGCATTGGTCAAGCCAAAAGGCATAACCAGCCATTCATACAATCCCTTCTTTATTTTGAAAGAAGTCTTCCATGCATCTTGCTCTACAACTCTGACCTAATGGTATCCACTGTGCAAATCCAGCTTGGTGAAATATACAACTTCCTTTAATTGATCTAAAAGATCATCTATGCGAGGAAGGGGATAACGATTTTTGATTGTTATCTTATTCAGTGTTCGGTAATCAATGCACATTCTCCATGAGCCATCTTTCTTTCTCACCAAAACGATTGGTGACCCACATGGTGATGTTCTTGGCCTGATGAATCCCTTCTTGAGCAACTCCTGCACTGCTTCTTGATTTCAGCATTCTCTAAAGCAGACAACCTGTACATTCCAATGTTAGGCAACAGAACATCTTCCTACAAAATAATATCATGTATTATTCCCTTTTTGGGTGGCAGACCTTTAGGTTCTTAAAATAAGACATCATACTCCGAAACAACATTTTCTATATCAACTTGTTGTTCAACATTACAACCCTCAAATACATTGGTTTTATCAGGTTTATTTTCCTTCACAACCATTAGTAAGAATTCTTTGCATGAACTTATCATTCTTTTCATCTGCCTTGAGTTTATGAGAGTATAATTATTCTTGAGCTTATGAGCTCTTACAAAGTATTCGATTCCATCTTTAACAAGTAGATACTTGTTCTCAGCTCTATAGAAAATAACCTTTCTATCATATAAGTAAGGACTTCCTAAAACAATTCCACATATATCCAAAGGAATTATGTCTAACTCAACCTCATCTACAAATGTTGACCCAAAATAAAACTTGAGTTTGCACTGTCTAGTCAATTGTAGTTGTGCTTTATCATTCAACCATCCTAATGGGTATGGTTTCTTATGAGGTATAGTTGTTAATCCCAATTTCTTTACAATTGCTTCAAAAATTAGATTTACTTATGAGCCACTATCAAACAAAGTATCAATCTTTTGATGTTTGGAAACAACTCGAATATGGTAAAGCTCATGTCTTTTTGTCTCATTTTCTTCATCAATAACAGATTGAGCAGAATTACTAGTAGATGCTTCAGAATTCTTACCTTTTATACCTATGGTTGCAATAGTTGTTTCATCTCCTGAGTCTGACCCCAAATCTTTTTGAATAGCTGCAGCAGTCTTCTTCTTCTTGCCCTCGAACTTCTTAGGTCTCAACTCTAGATGCAGAATCCAATAATGCTCATCATCATGCCCATCCTTTTTACAGTGAGTGCATGAAGCTTTGCTCTTATGTGCAGTGCTATCCTTCCTTTATTTCCACTTCTTCTTTCTTTTCTCCTTGCTCTTGGTTGTAGTGGGTTGGGGTGGTCCCCCAACTTCTGGATTTCCATTCTTTCCTCTATCTTCTAGATGAGTAGCTTGTACAGATACCTCATCTATACTAGTGGGATTAAACATGAGGATGGTATGCCTCATGTAGCTATGTATACCACCAATGTACGTCAAAAGAGTTTCTGGTGAGTCTAGTGAGATCCCTAGAATCAATGCTCTCTTTTTAAATTCTTGAGTGTACCCTTGCACACTTTTCCCTTTCAACTTTCGAAGAGTTTGCCAACTCATCATGGCTTGTTGCATGTAGGCCAATGGATAGAACTGCTTTTTAATTGCAGAAACAAATTCACTCCACACAGAGATGGTCTTACCATGTCTTTTCATATTAGCTTGGGTTGTGCCTTCCCACCAAACCAAGGCAGTGCCTCTTAAGCGTAGGCTTGCCAGCTGAATCTTGCTCTTGTCTGAGTCGGCGTTCTGTACTCTGCAATACACATCAATTTGTCTAATCAAATTGTCCAACTTTTCATCATTTAGCTCTCCGTCATATATGGGCAAATCAAATTTAACATCAAGATTGATCAAAGATGCTTTCCTATTATACACAGGGCTATTAGGAGGTCTGAGGAAGCTTTCCTATTTCCCTTTTCCTTTGGAGTGGTCATGGGAGTGAGACTCATCTTCTTCTTTATCTTGTTTAGAACCTGATGAATCTTCAGCCTTATGCTTTCTAAAGTCCCTATACATTTCTTCTACCATAGAATTTATAGTTAGGAAAATTTCTATGAATTGAGGGTCTGGCCCTACAAAACCTTCATCTGACATTGTCTTCTAAGGATAGACTCTCCCAATTTCAGGATTAGTTTCAACCAACTCTCCTTATCCTAATTTGAGCTTTGATCTAGTGAGAATTCAATAGCTAAACCAACACAAGCTTGTCTAACCTTACAACCCACTGCTCTAATACCACTTGATTTGATAATCACCCTATGAGTGACCTCAGTTAAAGATTTATTGAATAAAGGTATTACAGACTCATGTGTTGGTGTGTGTGTCTATGTTATTTAAGCAACGAATCAATCATATTGCAAATACACAGACACTTGAAATGGAAAGACAACAGAGAAATACAGTAAGCAAATACAAGAACACGAGAAATTAATAAGGAGTTCACCCTATCCTCCAGGGCTACATATTCGGTCTAGGTCTTAGTGGTGGCCTTATTTTATTTTGTCTTAAGTAGAGAATTACAATGCAGGGACTCAATATGAATCTCCTGAAATAGGTTTTCTTGGCAGGGTGGTTCTTGGATTCCCCAAGCCACTAGAGTGCACAGACTCTTTTGCCTACTATCTTTTTGACCTCTCTAGTATGACAGATCCTCTTGGGGATGGCTTGAATCTCTCAAGCTCTCTGGTGCTCCACGCTGCCTTTGGTCAAATCAGCCCTCTGTCTTCTTACTGCTTTTTCTTCACTGTCTTTTTTTGTTCTCTGTTCTTCTTCTCTGTGTTCCGTCCTCCTCTCAGGGTTCTGGTCCTTATTCTTCTTCTTTTGTCTCTGTTCATGGCTTTAAGGCCATTCATTCCCATGTCTGTTTAGTTCCTCTTCCACCTCCGTCGAATCGCCTACTGTAGCTGCGCTTGGAGTTCCCTGTTCAGCGTCATCATTAGGCTCACAAGGAGTGGCCACATGTCCTCCTGTAAATGGCACCAGCCTGCTTCGTCGGTTCAATTCTTCAGTTACATAGTGGAATGAGTCTTCCTCCATCATGGCAGTCAAAGTGGACCTCAAATCCTTCTAAATCACGGCTTATTCCCTCATTAAATCTAGTCTTGTCGCCGGGCGTGATGTCAATCGTCCAATCTGGATCCCCTAGATCCAATGTCGTCTGCTCATTTCGCGCGGTTGACTTGCTCGACCATTAGCGCGCGATGAGCGGCGATTTTCTCTCTCTGCTTGCACGCATCAAGCATTGAGTGGGATTGATCCAATTTCTCCAAAACTACTTACTGCCCAAGGATCCCTCGATCAATACCGCCGGTTTCGGAGTGGGTCCCGCTTTGTCCTTTAGCTCTTTTTCGCCTTTTTTCCTTCAGTTCTCTAGCTTTCCATGTGACCAAGCACTCGAGGGTTCTCCAATTTGAGGGTTTTTGCACAGCGAGTGCTAATCGCGCATCAAAAACCTCCTTTGTTTCCCGATCTGGGCCTCCAGTGGCTGATTTTTCCTCCTGCGCAGTCTCCATGGGCCTCGATTAGTGCACTTTGACTGAGGTCCTCGTCGTTCCACACTGGCTACTAACTGCCACTAGTTTGAGGTGTTTTTGATCACTGTTTTGAATTCTTAGAAGTTTGTCCCGACCTGATACAACCATGGTTCTTTTGACAGTTCCTTATGGATCCAATTCAGATCACATATCAATTGAATTCTTGACCTTACAATGCAAAGGTACCCTTGTAGGTGAGGATAAGATGTCCTTATACTCTTCCATGACCTCATCCACTTGCTTCTATTATGCGGAGGAACCGTTTATGGGGGCCATGAATGTGGCCACAATATTCCCCTTACTTTGAGAGAGAATTAGAAAGAAAACAAGTTTCCCAGTCTCAGAGATGATCTTACTGCATTGCTTTGCAGAGATCAAAGAAATGGCGATCGGCGTGGCTACCTCTAGTATCCTATATAGTTTTCCACCCAAAGTAATAACAATAGTGCGAGGTATAGACTCATACATAGCATGATGATTTTTGCAAGGTTTGCCTAATAAAACATCACAAACTTCAAGAGGAGAAACATCACACAATACCTTGTCTGTGAAGGTCTTGATGTTGTAGGGAATGAAGCACCATTGGTTAATGCGGAGATCTCATCCTTGTTGGATTCACCCGATGGTGTATGGATGTGGGTGTGGTGTGGTCAACAAACCCAACAATTTAACAACCTTCACTCAGATAAGGTTATTTTCCCCCCCACTATTGATAATGAAGTGTAGTGGAGATCCGTTCACCCACATATATGAGTGGAAGAGATGCTCCCTCTACAATGGAACTTCGGGTTCAATCTTCTAGACCTTGGTGGTGGAAATGATGGAACTAGCTTCTGCATCAATAATTTCCTTTCCATTTTTGAGTTCTGGCTCAAATTCAAAACATGCATCTAACTCTGAAGCTTTTAGCTTGGATGCCAGTGACTACTTGGCGTGACACTCATTTGTGTTGTGGATGGGGCTCTTGTGGAACTCATACCACTTTCTTGTGTCCTTCTTCATATTTGTCGTATTCTTCTTTAGTTTTGGCTTCAATGGGTTGTCTTAGGTCTCTCCACCTTGGCTCTATCTTTTTTCCTATTGTTTGGAGGTGCCTTTTCCCTGCTATGGATTCGTAGATCCAAAGTCTCGCTTCTTCTATTTAACTTTCTGCTTAATCTTAATAGCATATCGATAAACTATGCCAAGTAACGAGGTGTCTAGGAACTCCATTTCTGCAAGGATGTATTTTTGCAAACAACCACGATACTTTGGTACCAAATGCCACTCATCATCCTTAATACCCAACTTCATGCATAGGATATCAAAAATATTCATGAACACTAACATGTCTTGGTCCCTTTCCTATCGTATTGTGGTTGATTTTGTGTACTTATCTTCATAGCTCCATATAGGGTAGTATTGTTTCTTTACGACATCTCGAAAATAATTCCAAGAGGGTGTGGCTAAAAGTAGTGAGGGTTCCTCATTGTCCCTCTATTCACAGTATGTTTCCTACCATTATTTGACATGGGGTGACTTTGAGGATTGAAAACATAATATTTTACCTATTGGAAAAATTATGGACAGAAAAATATCCTTCTAGCATATTTAACCATTTGTCAAGAGCATCTGCATTTATTTGGCCTTCAAATATAGGAATGTCAAAGTTATTTTTTACCTTAAAGGGGGCAGCACCTCTGAAGTGACTGTTGGATGAAGATGCTTCACCCACTAATACTCGTGGAAGGATCTACGAAAGAGTATCCATCATCTCATTCATTTTTCGCTCGAGCGTCTCTTCAAGCAACACTTTGAAAGAATATCCTACTCCCTCATCTTTCTTTTCTTCCACCATGGGAGGTATCGGGGTCGGCGAACCCGGTCTTGAAAGGGTTCAACTAGTTCAAGTCCTAACTCCTTATACCCTGACCTTGTTGAGGATATGCATAGAAAAATAGAGAAAGAGAATACTACTCTAATACCATTGATGCAGACTTATGAAGGAAAAAAATTAAATACAAAAAAAAAAAAAAAAAAAAAAAACAAAAGATACAACAAAATTGAACTTCAATTAATAAATAACAACTGTTGAAAATTATTTACGTGCAGGAAGGAAACAAAATTAATTGGACGATCATAGGTTATCTTTGAGAAGAGATGTGATGACTACATGCCTTCTAAACTAAGTTACAATGAGGCTCTCTGGAGGTTTTATCATCAGGAAACAATGGAAAACCTTAAACAACAAAAAACCTAACCCTAGGAGATGAAACACCAAAATTTTGTCCCCATTTGGGTTAATTGGAACGTCAACTTCACTAGGAAATAACTTTGGCATACGATATTTTTTTGGCGTGCATGATATCCCATTGGAAAGGTATATCTAAGGACAAAAACTTTCAACTGCAAACGTTTGTCACATGCTACTATTTTTTCCCCCAAAAAACGTCATTTAGGACCTCAAAACAACTCCGAAAGTTCAGGACCCAAAAAACTACCAAAAATAGAAAATGGTTGAAATAGGAAATTGTTCTAGAAATTAGGAAAGTGAAAGGAAAAAGTGTTTGGGGTCCAAGTGGAATAGGTGGGATGCCACCAATATCCACCTGAAGCAACCTTATCAACTCAAAATCAAAAGTTTCTTTTGAGGTTTAAACAATCATCCACACTTGCAGTTGCTAGAGAATCCATACATGCTCCTATATGTGCATCTTAAACACTCAACTTAGTGTTCATGACCAATAAAATGTTAGGCTCATTTTACTAAAATCTCATGAATTTGATGTGTAAACAAGATAGTGCATGTTAAGCACTCATTAAAGTGTTCAACAATAGTCAGTTATGACGTGCATGTCAACTATTAGGTTCATTTGTCTCAAATCTCAAGAGAATTTAGTGTTTGAACAAATTTTTGTTTTCAACTTAAAATATTGTAAATTATTCAAGGTTGTGATGTTGATGCCAAGGACTATCGAAGGCATAATTGAATCTTTTTGCCTACAATGTCCAATATATTAGAATTCTCTATTTCAAGTTTATAACTAATGTAAATCATCCAAAATTAAAATGATATTTACCTATTGTGAGCTATATTTAACTATACAGTGCAAAAGATGATGATAAAATATAATATTTCTTACTGAAGGAGAATAAATTAACAACAATGGTTGCGTATCCATTGACTGCATCAAACATGTTCGTGAATCTAAGACTTCTCTAATTAAATTGAAACACTTTGCATTCTTAAGCCTAACACTATTGAGTTTCCTTTAATCATGTCACTTTGTTGTGTGGCATACCTATTTTCTGTGATGAAAGATTAACTTTTCAATAGCTTTCTATCGTTCCATGGAACTTTTTATAGACATCTAATATTCTTGATGTATGATGTTTCCCATTATAATTCTCATAGTTTTGTTTAGGTGGTTGTCACCAATTTTTGTGGCAATTTTATGATAAATAAAATATTAGGAGGGTGGATAATTGATAAACTCTAGTCTAATATTTTCTAACAATGATTATCCTAATCGTGAATAATTGACTTACCTAGAATGTATTGCGGATTAATGAATTTTTGGTAAGTAGGCTAACATGTTAGCATTTATTCAAGAGATACCAAATTTATACCATTAGAAGCACATAAGTAGTTGATTATGGTAGTTCAATGAAAAATATCATTTTTCCTTCCCTTGGATGTATATATCATAATGTTATTAAATACTTGATGGCTAGGGAAAATATCGATGTGTAGTTTACCATATTATAGCTAATTAAAATAATTGATATTTACCTTGTTAAGGACTTACATGTCCATATTCAATAAAATAAGATGTAATTATTTATCCCTTTTTATGTGGGACAAGATGTGAAATCATTGATTCAAACTCTTGGGAAAGGTATTTGAGACAATTGATTGCATGAAATATCTTCTCATATTAATTGTATAATAAAATCAAGTAATATTTTCATGGTTTGACAAGACTATTGACACATTCAACAACACCATCATCAACCGAGCTTGAAAGTTCCTCCCAAGTTTTTCTACTCTAGGAAACATGGAAGGAAAGAAATCATCACATCTTCAAAGATGAGCACAAAATATTAATCACATTTTGAGTGATATTGAATAGAATATTAAGGAATCAATATTAATCACCCATTGGTATGAATAATATTAGCAAATTCATCAAGTTGATAAGGTCATCCTCTAATCCTTTGAACTCAAACCAACCTCTTCTTGCTTGGAACCTATTATTAAAACTCTTCATCCCCCTGCTCCAAAATGGGAAACCCCCCCATAGGTTTTATTAAGATAGACTTTGGTGGCACCTCCAAAGGAAATATTAGACCTTCAAGCTCTAGAGGATCAACCTTCAAAAATGATAAGGATAACCTTATCAAATGCTTTGCAATTTAGCTAGGAATTGAAACCAACAACAATATAAATCTAATTGTGTTGGTATTTCGCTTAAATATCACAATAATATAATCTTATCCAAAGGTAGTTGTAGAAGGTGATTCCTACATTATTATAAAAATTCTAAGAAGCCTTCAGTAATATTTTCCTATCAACGAAATTCCTCGTAATTGGCATCTTGAAAGTGAGATTGAAGAACTCAAAGTTCTACTTCCCAACATCCTTATAATTATCCCTTTTCACCTAAAACACTATGCCAGCAAAATATCCAATAGAATATCTAATGAAGATCTTCACCACCTACAAGAAATGTTTGATTGTGTGTGAAGGCCATCACCTCCACCACCCCCATCCCTCTCTCTTTTCAATGGTACACCTTGTGGATACATAAACCACCTATTAGCGCTTGAAATTTCACCTTAGGCTGATAAAGGTAAACCTCAAGGCAACATCAAACCACTTAGCCTCGTAGCTAGCCCTACGGGGCAGGAGAGGGCTCTCTCCGGTCTATCTCGGTAAAGATCTTCAATTGGTGAGATGACCAATAGGGTAACACTGATTTTAGGCTAGTAAACTGATCGAATGGGTTGATTTGGGGTTTTTAGGGTTTTTGGTGGCAAATTGAGGAGATGGAAATTTTGGGTGCGGGGATTGGACACAGTTTCTGCAGGGGGTTCTTTGGGGTGAGATAGGAGACATTATTGATGCCTTAGATTGAGGTGAATGGATGAGAAAGACAGGTGAGGAGCTAAGGAGAGCAAACAATAACTTTGAATTCTCCTTAAACAGTAGAAAACATTGAAATTAAACAAACTTAAAAGCAGAGCATGACAGTCATGAATTCTACTTTAACACTTCATTTGTTTAATGTGCAGAAGGAAAATAAAGGAAATGATTCACATAAAACACTTACAAGTACATAGAGAGAAACACACCATCAATACATGTAACCACAAGAATCCCAAAAGGACTGCAAAACCCTGGTCTTCCTTAGCCAAAAATTGCAGAGATACAGTGAATAATACAATGATAGCTTCTCCCTCAAGAGTCCAACCATGAAAATGAGCAAGAAAGTACATAATATAGATCATCTAACATCTTTCCCTGCCTCTAGGGGTCGAGCTCACTATCCTAGGAGCCGTTTCAACCACTTCTAAACTAAGCACTGAAAACTAGGCAGTCAAAACAACTTGCCTCTATAAGCTAGGAAACCAATTCATTCATTTAATTTTCACCTATTTCATGAATGAATCTTCTAGAAGAGATACATAAGTGTAAAAGTATCAAAAATTACATTATTTATATCAAGGAGGATAACAATCCACTCCAAAAAGTCAAACATGGTCAAAACTGCGTTTTGCTGAGCTGTAGGCTGAAATCCTGAGCAATTTGCCTGACGGGTCGCGCGCCAAATCCTAACGGGTCGCGCGCCGTTGAGAGCACTTTTGGGGAACTTTAAGGTGTCCAAATGAGGCAAGCGTAGGCTTGTTGGAAAGTTCTATGAGTCTAATTTCCAACCCAACTGGAATTTCTAAATTTGGTTGTCATTCGCCCCTCCAAAATTGCAATCTTCCAAGACTGCTTTCTGTGTGTCAAAAATGTGGCAGAAAGTCATTTTTTGCTTGTTTTTTGACTTTCTGGAGGCCCAAAACTTCATAAAATCTCTTGGCAATGGGTGAGAATGTGTAACGTTTCATGACAAATCCAGAAATGCTGAGTTTTCCCGGAACGGAGTAGCCAAATGAAAGGGTCGCGCGGGGGGTGAGACCCATTGAGAGCAAAAACCTGTGTATGGCACAAAAAATTCACAATTGACAAAATTTTCTCCAAATTTCTTGAAATTTGGGCTGGGAGTCCCTAATCAAGTACCATGCTCATTCAAAGAGGCTTTGGCCAAAATTTGGAGTGGATCGGGCCTTTTCCGTCGTTTTAGTGCCTTGGCCAACCTCCTTGGATTCGGCGATTGTAATTTTGACATTTCTCTAAAACCATGACACCTGTGCAAAACGTGAAGGAGGTTTTTCTTCTTTCACATGTTGTGGACAAAAACCTCTCTCAGTTTTCCAAAATTCATCTTTTATTGCTCTGGAACATCATTTTAGTGCGACTTGTCCCGATGTGTGAAACAAGGAATTTTGTCAAAATGGAGCGAAATGAAGGGGATAGGGGGCTTCTAAATTCTTGGGGAAATTTTTGGGAGTGGGGAGGGATGTTAGGAAGTAGGGGAAAGTGGAATATCAAAGATTGAGCGAGGGGAAGGGGTCCAAAAGGGCAAAACACAGGCCAAACCTAGAAAATTGCCAGGTTGTAGCTAGAAACTAGGGTTTGTGCAAAAATGAGGAATTTGGGGGATCTCAGTGATGGGAAGCATTTGATAAGGTAAATGAAGGATAGGGGAAGGTGTATGAACATCTGGATACACGTTTTTCTGATGATTTGACCATCCAAGAGAAATTGCCTTCAAAACCCTAAGAGAGGGAAATGACCTTGCCTAGGCGCAACTGAAGCATGAACAAGGTGTAAAATGACTCATTAGAACTTGACATGATGATGACAACCCTATGAATGATGATAGACTCAGCTGAATGATGACATGGACCGACATTTGGACAACTTTAGAAAGAGTGAAGGCAAACCCTAGATCTAATGCCTAGTGACCAAATTTTGCTTGAAGACTCACTGAAATGACAAAATTTGACCTTGACATTTCAAAATCACTTTGTAAGAGCACGTTTGATCACTGGAGGAAGGCTTGAAAGGCTGAAACTAACATTGGCTCCAATGGGGATGGTAGCTCCTTGGAGGTGCCAAGAACCTCAGACCTCTAGGAGAGCAGACCAGTGCTTTCAACCATTGGGCGATGGAGTCATTATTTCGGCAAACGACACAAGACTTTGACTCATTTATTGACTGAAAACTTGACTGAAAACTGACTAAAACTTAACTGGAACTTGACTCAAACCGACTCGATGGCAAACTAAAATAACTTGAAAAACTCACTCAATAGACCAAACACAAATGACTCATGACTAACTTAACTAAAACAAGAACTTACAAAGCTTATTGAAGGGCAGCAGTGCATCAAGATTTGAAATCATGATGACAACCACCTGTGTTTCTTACAAGACAATATACATCAAACTATATCAAAATGCCAATGCAACCAATCAAGCAGATGCCTTCTTGATTGATTGATTCTATCAGAACTTCTGGTCAACAGTACAAACCTATCACTGGGCATCCAAAAACATAGTTGACCATGGCTGCAACAAAACACTGTAAAAAACACTTTCACTGCTGGTTGCAACAAATTTGCTAGGGGATCGTAAAAAACATGAAGATTTGCCATTGCCACCTCCTGCTGAAAAATCAAGGTGTCCTTTGTTTCAAATTCTGATCTGCCTTCACCATGTGCTTCAGTAAAAGTATGCTAATGGGCTTCAAAAAACTCTGAACAAATGGATGAGCAGATCTCTTCTTGGAAAAGCATTTCAGCACATGAAACATATGAAGAGGAATCTGAATGGAAATCCTGAATGTTTTGTTCTTTTATGGTGTGAATGTGTTGTAGGTCATCTTCATATGATATCACAACCAAATTATCAAGTTCCTTATTACATTCTTCAATATTATCAAGCACAATATTATCATTTAGATTGTTTGCCACAAATTCACTCAAAGAAGCTTTTTCACTTGCTTGAGCAAAGATCTCACCTTGCTGGTCATGAGCTGACTGAATGACCTCCTTAAGAAGACTCGGTTCTAATGACAGACTGGTAGCACGACTGAGAACATTTGAATCCACACCGCTGTCTATGATCTCAACAACAAAATTCTCCTTTTCAGGATTCAGCACAAGGTATTCTTGGTCATCATAATCTAAATGTTGATCTGAAATAGTTGACTTGACTGCATCACATGAATCTTGACTACCCTGCACGCTGTCTTCTTCTGTGGGCAGATCTGAAATAGAATCCTCTCTTTCATCATTTTTAGCCATATGGAAATCTTCAGCTTGTTGATCTTGATTCTGCTGCAAATTTTCATGATCGTCTCTATGGGAATCCTCTAGGTTCTCTTCATGTTGCTGAAATGGATTCTCATACAAAGCCTCCATGATCTCAACATCCATAAAATTATCATCTTCATAATATTTCTCAAGGCTTTCAATAAAACTATAAGCATGCCTGCAACAGTCTTGAACTAAATTTAATGATGGATAAGATCCCTTATATCATTCAATGAACATAGCATGAAAATATTTTAAACAGTAAATACAAGCAGGCGGCAAACTTTCATACCAGGATTGAGTTGCACCTTCCAGAGTGGCCAAGAATATCTTCATCAAGCAATCTTCAGGAAAATCCACCTTCAACTTGCAAATATGCATATGAAATCTAACTAGATGTAAAGCAGCATCCTTCTTACCATCATCATTAAATATAGGCAGATTCCTTCACCAATCTACCTTTGGAATTTTATTTGGAAAACCAGGGATGTGATCTCGGCTCAAGGGAGCATATCTTCTTGTGATTCGGTCCATCTTGAAAAGCTCAAAGCTACTGATCTCTCTGCAGTGAAGTCACCATGAAGCAAAGATTGCTGGATTCTTGCAGTGAAAGGAGTCGCCAAATGAATGATTTCAGCCTGTGAAAACTCTCAACTTATCATCCAAAAGTTCAGAGTTTACAAATGAACTGGGGTGAAATACGATCGAGGTGGTTGTATTCACAAGCTCACGGAGATTGACTGAAGCAGCGTTTATCTACTTCCGCTAATGCAAAGCAAAAGCGTTTCGAAGGCTACCTTGCATAACTTCAGGCTCCGTCTAAGACTTATGAAACAAACACATCAATCCACAAACAATTTGTTCTCCCCAGTATGGTCGCCAATATGTTAGCACTTGAAATTTCACCTCAGGCTGATAAAGGTAAACCTCAAGGCAACATCAAACCACTTAGCCTCGTAGCTAGCCCTACGGGGCAGGAGAGGGCTCTCTCCGGTCTATCTCGGTAAAGATCTTCAATTGGTGAGATGACCAATAGGGTAACACTGATTTTAGGCTAGTAAACTGATCGAATGGGTTGATTTGGGGTTTTTAGGGTTTTTGGTGGCAAATTGAGGAGATGGCAATTTTGGGTGCGGAGATTGGACACAGTTTCTGCAGGGGGTTCTTTGGGGCGAGATAGGAGACAGTATTGATGCCTTAGATTGAGGTGAATGGATGAGAAAGACAGGTGAGGAGCTAAGGAGAGCAAACAATAACTTTGAATTCTCCTTAAACAGTAGAAAACATTGAAATTAAACAAACTTAAAAGCAGAGCATGACAGTCATGAATTCTACTTTAACACTTCATTTGTTTAATGTGCAGAAGGAAAATAAAGGAAATGATTCACATAACACACTTACAAGTACATAGAGAAACACACCATCAATACATGTAACCACAAGAATCCCAAAAAGGACTGCAAAACCCTGGTCTTCCTTAGCCAAAAATTGCAGAGATACAGTGAATAATACAATGATAGCTTCTCCCTCAAGAGTCCAACCATGAAAATGAGCAAGAAAGTACATAATATAGATCATCTAACATCTTTCCCTGCCTCTAGTTGTCGAGCTCACTATCCTAGGAGCTGTTTCAACCACTTCTAAACTAAGCACTGAAAACTAGGCAGTCAAAACAACTTGCCTCTATAAGCTAGGAAACCAATTCATTCATTTAATTTTCACCTATTTCATGAATGAATCTTCTAGAAGAGATACATTAGTGTAAAAGTATCAAAAAATTACATTATTTACATCAAGGAGGATAACAATCCACTCCAAAAAGTCAAACATGGTCAAAACTGCGTTTTGCTGAGCTGTAGGCTGAAATCCTGAGCAATTTGCCTTACGGGTCGCGCGCCAAATCCTAACGGGTTGCGCGCCTTTGAGAGCACTTTTGGGGAACTTTAAGGTGTCCCAATGAGGCAAGCTTAGGCTTGTTGGAAAGGTCTGTGAGTCTACTTTCCAACCCAACTGGAATTTCTGAATTTGGTTGTCGTTCGCCCCTCCAAAATGACAATCTCCCAAGACTGCTTTCTGTGTGTCAAAAATGTGGCAGAAAGTCATTTTTTGCTTGTTTTTTGACTTTCTGGAGGCCCAAAACTTCATAAAATCTCTTGGCAATGGGTGAGAATGTATAACATTTCATGAAAAATCTAGAAATGCTGAGTTTTCCCGGAACGGAGTAGCCAAATGAAAGGGTCGCGCGGGGGGTGAGACCCATTGAGAGCAAAAACCTGTGTATGGCACAAAAAATTCACAATTGGCAAAATTTTCTCCAAATTTCTTGAAATTTGGGCTGGGAGTCCCTAATCAAGTACCATTCTCATTCAAAGAGGCTTTGGCCAAAATTTGGAGTGGATCGGGCCTTTTCCGTCGTTTTAGTGCCTTGGCCAACCTCCTTGGATTCGACGATTGTAATTTTGACATTTCTCTAAAACCATGACACCTGTGCAAAAAGTGAAGGAGGTTTTTCTTCTTTCATAGGTTTTGGACAAAAACCTCTCTCAGTTTCCCAAAATTCATCTTTTATTGCTCTAGAACATCATTTGAGTGCGACTTGTCCCGATGTGTGAAACAAGGAATTTTGTCAAAATGGAGTGAAATGAAGGGGATAGGGGGCTTCTAAATTCTTGAGGAAATTTTTGGGAGTGGGGAGGGATGTTAGGAAGTAGGGGAAAGTGGAATCTCAGAGATTGAGCGAGGGGAAGGGGTCCAAAAGGGAAAAACACAGGCCAAACATAGAAAATTGCCAGGTTGTAGCTAGAAACTAGGGTTTGTGCAAAAATGAGGAATTTGGGGGATCTCAGTGATGGGAAGCATTTGATAAGATACATTAAGGATAGGGGAAGGTGTATGAACATCTGGATAACGTTTTTCTGATGATTTGACCATCCAAGAGAAATTGCCTTCAAAACCCTAGGAGAGGGAAATGACCTTGCCTAGGCGCAACTGAAGCATGAACAAGGTGTAAAATGACTCATTAGAACTTGACATGATGATGACAACCCTATGAATGATGATAGACTCAGCTGAATGATGACATGGACCGACATTTGGACAACTTTAGAAAGAGTGAAGGCAAACCCTAGATCTAATGCCTAGTGACCAAATTTTGCTTGAAGACTCACTGAAATGACAAAATTTGACCTTGACATTTCAAAATCACTTTGTAAGAGCACGTTTGATCACTGGAGGAAGGCTTGAAAGGCTGACACTAACATTGGCTCCAATGGGGATGGTAGCTCCTTGGAGGTGCCAAGAACCTCAGACCTCTGGGAGAGCAGACCAGTGCTTTCAACCATTGGGCGATGGAGTCATTATTTCGGCAAACGACACAAGACTTTGACTCATTTATTGACTGAAAACTTGACTGAAAACTGACTGAAACTTAACTGGAACTTGACTCAAACCGACTCGATGGCAAACTGAAATAACTTGAAAAACTCACTCAATAGACCAAACACAAATGACTTATGACTGACTTAACTAAAACAAGAACTTACAAAGCTTATTGAAGGGCAGCAGTGCATCAAGATTTGAAATCATGATGACAACCACCTGTGTTTCTTACAAGACAATATACATCAAACTATATCAAAATGCCAATGCAACCAATCAAGCAGATGCCTTCTTGATTGATTGATTCTATCAGAACTTCTGGTCAACAGTACAAACCTATCACTGGGCATCCAAAAACATAGTTGACCATGGCTGCAACAAAACACTGTAAAAAACACTTTCACTGCTGGTTGCAACAAACTTGCTAGGGGATCGTAAAAAACATGAAGATTTGCCATTGCCACCTCCTGCTGAAAAATCAAGGTGTCCTTTGTTTCAAATTCTGATCTGCCTTCACCATGTGCTTCAGTAAAAGTATGCTAATGGGCTTCAAAAAACTCTGAACAAATGGATGAGCAGATCTCTTCTTGGAAAAGCATTTCAGCACATGAAACATATGAAGAGGAATCTGAATGGAAATCCTGAATGTTTTGTTCTTTTATGGTGTGAATGTGTTGTAGGTCATCTTCATATGATATCACAACCAAATTATCAAGTTCCTTATTACATTCTTCAATATTATCAAGCACAATATTATCATTTAGATCGTTTGCCACAAATTCACTCAAAGAAACTTTTTCACTTGCTTGAGCAAAGATCTCACCTTGCTGGTCATGAGCTGACTGAATGACCTCCTTAAGAAGACTCGGTTCTAATGACAGACTGGTAGCACGACTGAGAACATTTGAATCCACACTGCTGTCTATGATCTCAACAACAAAATTCTCCTTTTCAGGATTCAGCACAAGGTATTCTTGGTCATCATAATCTAAATGTTGATCTGAAATAGTTGACTTGACTGCATCACATGAATCTTGACTACCCTGCACGTTGTCTTCTTCTGTGGGCAGATCTGAAATAGAATCCTCTCTTTCATCATTTTTAGCCATATGGAAATCTTCAGCTTGTTGATCTTGATTCTGCTGCAAATTTTCATGATCGTCTCTATGGGAATCCTCTAGGTTCTCTTCATGTTGCTGAAATGGATTCTCATACAAAGCCTCCATGATCTCAACATCCATAAAATTATCATCTTCATAATATTTCTCAAGGCTTTCAATAAAACTATAAGCATGCTTGCAACAGTCTTGAACTAAATTTAATGATGGATAAGATCCCTTATATCATTCAATGAACATAGCATGAAAATCTTTTAAACAGTAAATACAAGCAGGCGGCAAACTTTCATACCAGGATTGAGTTGCACCTTCCAGAGTGGCCAAGAATATCTTCATCAAGCAATCTTCAGGAAAATCCACCTTCAACTTGCGAATATGCATATGAAATCTAACTAGATGTAAAGCATCATCCTTCTTACCATCATCATTAAATATAGGCAGATTCCTTCACCAATCTACCTTTGGAATTTTATTTGGAAAACCAGGGATGTGATCTCGGCTCAAGGGAGCATATCTTCTTGTGATTCGGTCCATCTTGAAAAGCTCAAAGCTACTGATCTCTCTGCAGTGAAGTCACCATGAAGCACAGATTGCTGGATTCTTGCAGTGAAAGGAGTCGCCAAATGAATGATTTCAGCCTGTGAAAACTCTCAACTTATCATCCAAAAGTTCAGAGTTTACAAATGAACTGGGGTGAAACACGATCGAGGTGGTTGTATTCACAAGCTCACGGAGATTGACTGAAGCAGCGTTTATCTACTTCCGCTAATGCAAAGCAAAAGCGTTTCGAAGGCTACCTTGCATAACTTCAGGCTCCATCTAAGACTTATGAAACAAACACATCAATCCACAAACAATTTGTTCTCCCCAGTATGGTCGCCAATATGTTAGCACTTGAAATTTCACCTCAGGCTGATAAAGGTAAACCTCAAGGCAACATCAAACCACTTAGCCTCGTAGCTAGCCCTACGGGGCAGGAGAGGGCTCTCTCCGGTCTATCTCGGTAAAGGTCTTCAATTGGTGAGATGACCAATAGGGTAACACTGATTTTAGGCTAGTAAACTGATCGAATGGGTTGATTTGGGGTTTTTAGGGTTTTTGGTGGCAAATTGAGGAGATGGCAATTTTGGGTGCGGAGATTGGACACAGTTTCTGCAGGGGGTTCTTTGGGGCGAGATAGGAGACAATATTGATGCCTTAGATTGAGGTGAATGGATGAGAAAGACAGGTGAGGAGCTAAGGAGAGCAAACAATAACTTTGAATTCTCCTTAAACAGTAGAAAACATTGAAATTAAACAAACTTAAAAGCAGAGCATGACAGTCATGAATTCTACTTTAACACTTCATTTGTTTAATGTGCAGAAGGAAAATAAAGGAAATGATTCACATAACATACTTACAAGTACATAGAGAAACACACCATCAATACATGTAACCACAAGAATCCCAAAAAGGACTGCAAAACCCTGGTCTTCCTTAGCCAAAAATTGCAGAGATACAGTGAATAATACAATGATAGCTTCTCCCTCAAGAGTCCAACCATGAAAATGAGCAAGAAAGTACATAATATAGATCATCTAACATCTTTCCCTACCTCTAGGGGTCGAGCTCACTATCCTAGGAGCTGTTTCAACCACTTCTAAACTAAGCACTGAAAACTAGGCAGTCAAAACAACTTGCCTCTATAAGCTAGGAAACCAATTCATTCATTTAATTTTCACCTATTTCATGAATGAATCTTCTAGAAGAGATACATAAGTGTAAAAGTATCAAAAAATTACATTATTTACATCAAGGAGGATAACAATCCACTCCAAAAAGTCAAACATGGTCAAAACTGCGTTTTGTTGAGCTGTAGGCTGAAATCCTGAGCAATTTGCCTGACGGGTCGCGCGCCAAATCCTAACGGGTCGCGCGCCTTTGAGAGCACGTTTGGGGCACTTTAAGGTGTCCAAATGAGGCAAGAATAGGCGTGTTGGAAAGGTATATGAGTCTACTTTCCAACCCAACTGGAATTTCTGAATTTGGTTGTCATTTGCCCCTCCAAAATGGCAATCTCCCAAGACTGCTTTCTGTGTGTCAAAAATGTGGCAGAAAGTCATTTTTTGCTTGTTTTTTGACGTTCTGGAGGTCCAAAACTTCATAAAATCTCTTGGCAATGGGTGAGCATGTGTAACTTTTCATGAAAAATCCAGAAATGCTGAGTTTTTCCGGAACGGAGTAGCCAAATGAAAGGGTCGCGCGGGGGGTGAGACTCGTTTAGAGCAAAAACCTGTGTATGGCACAAAAAATTCACAATTGACAAAATTTTCTCCAAATTTCTTGAAATTTGGGCTGGGAGTCCTTAATCAAGTACCATGCTTAGTCAAAGAGGCTTTGGCCAAAATTTGGAGTGGATCGGGCCTTTTCCGTCGTTTTAGTGCCTTGGCCAACCTCCTTGGATCCGACGATTGTAATTTTGACATTTCTCTAAAACCATGACACCTGTGAAAAAAGTGAAGGATGCTTTCTTCTTTGGCATGTTGTGGACAAAAACCTCTCTTAGTTTTCCAAAATTCATCTTTTATTTCTCTGGAACATCATTTGAGTGCGACTTGTCCCAATGTGTGAAACAAGGAATTTTGTCGAAATGGAGCGAAATGAAGGGGATAGGGGGCTTCTAAATTCTTGGGAAAATTTTTGGGAGTGGGGAGGGATGTTAGGAAGCAGGGGAAAATGGAATATCAGAGATTGAGCGAGGGGAAGGGGTCCAAAAGGGCAAAACACAGGCCAAACCTAGAAAATTGCCAGGTTGTAGCTAGAAACTAGGGTTTGTGCAAAAATGAGGAATTTGGGGGATCTCAGTGATGGGAAGCATTTGATAAGGTACATGAAGGATAGGGGAAGGTGTATGAACATCTGGATACAAGTTTTTCCGATGATTTGACCATCCAAGAGAAATTACCTTCAAAACCCTAGGAGAGGGAAATGACCTTGCCTAGGCGCAACTGAAGCATGAACAAGGTGTAAAATGACTCATTAGAACTTGACATGATGATGAAAACAATATGAATGATGATAGACTCAGCTGAATGATGACATGGACCGACATTTGGACAACTTTAGAAGGAGTGAAAGCAAACCGTAGATCTAATGCCTAGTGACCAAATTTTGCTTGAAGACTCACTGAAATGACAAAAATTGGCCTTGACATTTCATAATCACTTTGTAAGAGCACGTTTGATCACTGGAGGAAGGTTGGAAAGGTTGACACTAACATTGGCTCCAATGGGGATGGTAGCTCCTTGGAGGTGCCAAGAACCTCAGACCTCTGGGAGAGCAGACCAGTGCTTTCAACCATTGGGCGATGGAGTCATTATTTCGGCAAATGACACAAGACTTTGACTCATTTATTGACTGAAAACTTGACTGAAAACTGATTGAAACTTAACTGGAACTTGACTCAAACCGACTCGATGGCAAACTGAAATAACTTGAAAAACTCACTCAACAGACCAAACACAAATGACTCATGACTGACTTAACTAATACAAGAACTTACAAAGCTTATTGAAGGGCAGCAGTGCATCAAGATTTGAAATCATGATGACAACCACCTGTGTTTCTTACAAGACAATATACATCAAACTATATCAAAATGCCAATGCAACCAATCAAGCAGATGCCTTCTTGATTGATTGATTCTATCAGAACTTCTAGTCAACAGTACAAACCTATCACTGGGCATCCAAAAACATAGTTGACCATGGCTGCAACAAAACACTGTAAAAAACACTTTCACTGCTGGTTGCAACAAACTTGCTAGAGGATCGTAAAAAACATGAAGATTTGCCATTGCCACCTCCTGCTGAAAAATCAAGGTGTCCTTTGTTTCAAATTCTGATCTGCCTTCACCATATGCTTCAGTAAAAGTATGCTCATGGGCTTCAAAAAACTCTGAACAAATGGATGAGCAGATCTCTTCTTGGAAAAGCATTTGAACACATGAAACATATGAAGAGGAATCTGAATGGAAATCCTGAATAATTTGTTCTTCTATGGTGTGAATGTGCTGTAGGTCATCTTCATATGATATCACAACCAAATTATCAAGTTCCTTATTACATTCTTCACTATTATCAAGCACAATATTATCATTTAGATCGTTTGCCACAAATTCACTCAAAGAAACGTTTTCACTTGCTTGAGCAAAGATCTCACCTTGCTGGTCATGAGCTGACTGAATGATCTCCTTAAGAAGACTCGGTTCTAATGACAGACTGGTAGCACGACTGAGAACATTTGAATCCACACCGCTGTCTATGATCTCAACAACAACATTCTCCTTTTCAGGATTCAGCACAAGGTATTCTTGGTCATCATAATCTAAATGTTGATCTGAAATAGTTGACTTGACTGCATCACACGAATCTTGACTACCCTGCACGCTGTCTTCTTCTGTGGGCAGATCTGAAATAGAATCCTCTCTTTCATCATTTTTAGCCATATGGAAATCTTCAGCTTGCTGATCTTGATTCTGCTGCAAATTTTCATGATAGTCTCTATGGGAATCCTCTAGGTTCTCTTCATGTTGCTGAAATGGATTCTCATACAAAGCCTCCATGATCTCAACATCCATAAAATTATCATCTTCATAATATTTCTCAAGGCTTTCAATAAAACTATAAGCATGCTTGCAACAGTCTTGAACTAAATTTAATGATGGATAAGAACCCTTATATCATTCAATAAACATAGCATGAAAATCTTTTAAACAGTAAATACAAGCAGGCGGTAAACTTTCATACCAGGATTGTGCTGCACCTTCCAGAGTGGCTAAGAATATCTTCATCAAGCAATCTTCAGGAAAATCCACCTTCAACTTGCGAATATGCATATGAAATCTAACTAGATGTAAAGCAGCATCCTTCTTACCATCATCATTAAATATAGGCAGATTCCTTCATCAATCTACCTTTGGAATTTTATTTGGAAAACCAGGGATGTGATCTCGGCTCAAGGGAGCATATCTTCTTGTGATTCGGTCCATCTTGAAAAGCTCAAAGCTACTGATCTCTCTGCAGTGAAGTCACCATGAAGCACAGATTGCTGGATTCTTTCAGTGAAAGGAGTCGCCAAATGAATGATTTCAGCCTGTGAAAACTCTCAACTTATCATCCAAAAGTTCAGAGTTTACAAATGAACTGGGGTGAAATACGATCGAGGTGGTTGTATTCACAAGCTCACGGAGATTGACTGAAGCAGCATTTATCTACTTCCGCTAATGCAAAGCAAAAGCGTTTCGAAGGCTACCTTGCATAACTTCAGGCTCCGTCTAAGACTTATGAAACAAACACATCAATCCACAAACAATTTGTTCTCCCCAGTATGGTCGCCAATATGTTAGCACTTGAAATTTCACCTCAGGCTGATAAAGGTAAACCTCAAGGCAACATCAAACCACTTAGCCTCGTAGCTAGCCCTACGGGGCAGGAGAGGGCTCTCTCCGGTCTATCTCGGTAAAGGTCTTCAATTGGTGAGATGACCAATAGGGTAACACTGATTTTAGGCTAGTAAACTGATCGAATGGGTTGATTTGGGGTTTTTAGGGTTTTTGGTGGCAAATTGAGGAGATGGCAATTTTGGGTGCGGGGATTGGACACAGTTTCTGCAGGGGGTTCTTTGGGGCGAGATAGGAGACAGTATTGATGCCTTAGATTGAGGTGAATGGATGAGAAAGACAGGTGAGGAGCTAAGGAGAGCAAACAATAACTTTGAATTCTCCTTAAACAGTAGAAAACATTGAAATTAAACAAACTTAAAAGCAGAGCATGACAGTCATGAATTCTACTTTAACACTTCATTTGTTTAATGTGCAGAAGGAAAAGAAAGGAAATGATTCACATAACACACTTACAAGTACATAGAGAAACACACCATCAATACATGTAACCACAAGAATCCCAAAAAGGATTGCAAAACCTTGGTCTTCCTTAGCCAAAAATTGCAGAGATACAGTGAATAATACAATGATAGCTTCTCCCTCAAGAGTCCAACCATGAAAATGAGCTAGAAAGTACATAATATAGATCATCTAACATCTTTCCCTGCCTCTAGGGGTCGAGCTCACTATCCTAGGAGCTGTTTCAACCACTTCTAAACTAAGCACTGAAAACTAGGCAGTCAAAACAACTTGCCTCTATAAGCTAGGAAACCAATTCATTCATTTAATTTTCACCTATTTCATGAATGAATCTTCTAGAAGAGATACATAAGTGTAAAAGTATCAAAAAATTACATTATTTACATCAAGGAGGATAACAATCCACTCCAAAAAGTCAAACATGGTCAAAACTGCGTTTTGCTGAGCTGTAGGCTGAAATCCTGAGCAATTTGCCTGACGGGTCGCGTGCCAAATCCTAACGGGTCGCGCGCCTTTGAGAGCACTTTTGGGGCACTTTAAGGTGTCCAAATGAGGCAAGAGTAGGCTTTTTGGAAAGGTATGTAAGTCGACTTTCCAACCCAACTGGAATTTCTGAATTTGGCTATCATTTGCCCCTCCAAAATTGCAATCTCCCAAGACTGCTTTTTGTGTGTCAAAAATGTGGCAGAAAGTCATTTTTTGCTTGTTTTTTGACTTTCTGGAGGCCCAAAACTTCATAAAATCTCTTTGCAATGGGTGAGCATGTGTAAATTTTCATGAAAAATCCAGAAATGCTGAGTTTTCCCGGAACGAAGTAGCCAAATGAAAGGGTCGCGCGGGGGGTGAGACCCATTGAGAGCAAAAACCTGTGTATGGCACAAAAAATTCACAATTGACAAAATTTTCTCCAAATTTCTTGAAAATTGGGCTGGGAGTCCCTAATCAAGTACCATGCTCATTCAAAGAGGCTTTGGCCAAAATTTGGAGTGGATCGGGCCTTTTCCGTCGTTTTAGTGCCTTGGCCAACCTCCTTGGATCCGACGATTGTAATTTTGACATTTCTCTAAAACCATGACACCTGTGAAAAACGTGAAGGAGGTTTTTCTTCTTTGGCATGTTTTGGACAAAAACCTCTCTCAGTTTTCCAAAATTCATCTTTTATTGCTCTGGAACATCATTTGAGTGCGACTTGTCCCGATGTGTGAAACAAGGAATTTTGTCGAAATGGAGCGAAATGAAGGGGATAGGGGGCTTCTAAATTCTTGGGGAAATTTTTGGGAGTGGGGAGGGATGTTAGGAAGTAGGGGAAAGTGGAATCTCAGAGATTGAGTGAGGGGAAGGGGTCCAAAAGGGAAAAACACAGGCCAAACCTAGAAAATTGCCAGGTTGTAGCTAGAAACTAGGGTTTGTGCAAAAATGAGGAATTTGGGGGATCTCAGTGATGGGAAGAATTTGATAAGGTACATGAAGGATAGGGGAATGTGTATGAACATCTGGATACAAGTTTTTCCGATGATTTGACCATCCAAGAGAAATTGCCTTCAAAACCCTAGGAGAGGGAAATGACCTTGCCTAGGCGCAACTGAAGCATGAACAAGGTGTAAAATGACTCATTAGAACTTGAAATGATGATGAAAATCCTATGAATGATGATAGAATCAGCTGAATGATGACATGGACCGACATTTGGACAACTTTAGAAGGAGTGAAAGCAAACCCTAGATCTAATGCCTAGTGACCAAATTTTGCTTGAAGACTCACTGAAATGACAAAATTTGACCTTGACATTTCGAAATCACTTTGTAAGAGCACGTTTGAGCACTGGAGGAAGGCTGGAAAGGCTGACACTAACACCACCCATAGCTTGCAACATTTATGTACATGAATGCTTGTGTTTGAGTTTGTAACTTCAACATGGAAATTGAAATTATGGAAAATTTCCCAGTTCTATCTAACCTCTAAAGGATTTGGTGTTCACACTCAACGATAAACGTTTGGGCCTATGATAATAATTTTCCCTTTGAACTCATGTGTTTCTCCCATTTTTAATTCATATCCTATCTAGTGTTAGCATTATTTTCACTCATAAATGGATTGTTAGCTTCTCAAACATGTTTTTCCTCTAAGATGGCTCTCTATTGTGATCTTTGTTAGGAATTGATTAAGGGTCTTTGTAATGGTGTTTTATTTGACAACATTTTTTTTCTAGCTATCATGACTCGAGGTAAACCTAGTAGTAGATGACAAGGTCCTCATTGTTGGCCACTCACTCATTCTCAACATGAGTTTGAATCGTCTGAAAACATTTACAATCATTCCGCTTCCACTACAATTAAAGGGACTATTGAGTCAGTCAAGGTTAAATCTTGTCTAGAATGGAATTTTCTCCTTAATGTTGAAGTCTGAGAGGAGCTATCCCCTTGGATTATTCACACATGAAACTTAAAATAAAAGACACTGAATATTTTAAAACCATTGACTTATACAAGTAGATAAAAATTATTATGGGCAAGCTCTTGGTGGAAAGAAATGAGGAATACCAAACCATCCTTCTCCAATCGGATGATATGTAACTGCAAAACAAAGAGGTAACCACAGAATTCCATCTCAAGTGCTAAAGAATATGGATGTTGAATGTTCAACATCTAAGGGCACATATGTCCAAGTTTCTAACTCTAATGAAAAATCTCCTCCAATGTAACCCTTTCCATGCACTATCTTCTCTATTTTTTTTTTCTAATTTTGTCATGTTGGGAAGCATTGCTTCTCTTATCACTAGGCATAGATTTTTTGGATATCACTCTTTTAGTTTTGAATTCTCAGTTATACTTTATGGATTGATAATGTTACTTAAACAATATGGATAAAAACAATATTTTATGTTGGTGGTCTGGTTTCCTTGATAGCAAACTAGTAGCACAACCTATTTACTAATTTTCTTTCTTCAATAAAACATATACCTAATCTAAAATAAAATAGAATAAAAAATTAAAGTTCCTCATATATATATATATATATAATTCTTTCCATAAATTATTTTTATAATTTTACACTATATGTTTTTTCATAATTAAGTAGATACAACTGTTTATTTTTGAATGGAGCTTCAAGAATTTTAACTAAATTATCAATAATTATTAGGTGAATGCTAGGATTTAACCTCCAAGGAATGTCATGGAATATTTTTAGTAGTTGTCAAGGATAGGGGCTTGAGATTTATCTCAAACGTAGTTATGTCATTTTTTCTTTTCAATTTAATTAATATAAAATGTCTCAAGGTTGGTTTCCTTTAATTTTTTATTCATGGCATTGAAATCTTATATGTATATATATGTATATATATATGTATATGTATATATATGTATATGTATATATATATATATTCTATATATGTGTACATATATATATGTACATATATATATGTACAGATATATCTATATATATATATATATATATGTATATATAGATATATATATAAATATATATATATATATTGTTGGTTTACTATGTTTTATTGTTTATTGTTGCTTTACTATGTTTTTCCTTTAAGTTATAATTTAGTTAATTTTTATGTTTTTTTTTTTTTTTTAATCTTGGTAATGTGAGATGCGTTATGAGGTAAGTGCTTTTATGTTTACCAGTCACATTTTATATGGTTGCACTAGTGTACAATATTAACCATTGCAATATATTCATATATAATCCTAGCCATATAAATTAAATGGTTGATAAACATGATAAGCATCAATCCATGATAGGCATAACAAAACTTACCTCCTAATACATCTCATCTTGCGAAGATTTTAAAAAAATCATAAATATCATTATATTATTATTATTTATAAAAATAATTAATATACGAGTTAAAACATATTTATATATTTGTACATATGTTGAGTGGTAAAGGACTACAAGCTCTTCTATGGTTTTTTAGTAAATAAGATATGGTTTTTTTGTGAGGTCTGAATCTGTTGTTGCACAAATTTCCTTCATGTTTCCACCACATTGGTTTCGCACTTAAATCATGTGGTGTGGTAAGAGAAAATTCATGGCAAGCTCCTCGTGGGGAGTAGTAAAAACCCATCCTTAGGAATGTGGTCACAAGGGATGGAGGTTACATCTCAAGTTGCCAAATGGAAGTGACCCATAGATCGACTCCAACCTCAATTCATGCAGACAAAAACAAGACAATCCTCCACTAAAGGTGAATTCACAAAATCATATGAAAAGGAGATGCCTCCCTAAGGCATTCAAGGATCCAAAATACAAAATCGGACAAAATTGAGAGCTACATCTAGCATATGAAGGATCATGCTTTGATATGAAAGTTCATCAGCATTTGGCCAATGGAGAGAGAATTGGTTGGATGGATCCAACAAAAATGGCAGCTAAAGGGACACATTAGTCTCAAGCTAGGAGAAGAGGGTTTCTTTATGGTGAATTTTTCGAATCTAGAAGACAAAAATAGGGTATTAGAGAACAACCCATATTTATTCAATAATGTAGGCCTATTCATGAAAATTTGGCAAGAAAGGTACAACCTAGAAAAGGAAAACTTCCTAGTGGCCTCAATTTGGGTTTCCCTACTTTCTCTGCCAAAATAAATTTGGGAGGTATAAATCTTAGAAGGTATTGTAAACTGTTGGAAAATACTAAGAGGGGGTGAATCAATATTCCTTAGCAATTAGCACTTTTAAATCTTTTCAGAGCATTAGTTAATATTCATTTATTATTAATGTCTATGCAGTAATAACAGTAAATAAAAGAACATAGGAGGCACAAAGATTTTAGGTGGAAAAAACCCTCTGGGTCAAAAACCACTGAACGCTTTTCTAATAAATTCTTTAATCTTTAGCCCCAACTGAAATGAAAGTAGCAACTTCCTATAACTCTAGAAAAGCATTCTTCTCTAGCTCCCATTGGATGGACGCTCCAACACCCGAGATTCTTCAGTAGTCAACTGAAAGGATGACCCAACACCCAATGAGCTACAACTCACCCTAGCACCACCCTAACACGTTGAACTTTTCACAGGCTTGAACCTGTTGGTGACTTCATGCACCAGCCTAGCATGACCCTATACAAGAATAATAGAAGAATGGACTCCCGTACCAAGGAAAATGGTCCACTTTACAATGACATAGAATGATGTAGAATAAGAAGACACACTAGACCATAACCCCAACTGTGACACAACCACCTAATGATGATCCTAGACCTCCCGACACTGCCTCTTCAACTCTTGGCAGAAAGACACTTATACAACTTTTACAAAGATGCTTTTACAATGACTCTGTACAATGATTGTATGCAGTGCTTCCCAATTGAAGACTTCAAGTAGTGAACTTCTTTCTACTGTTATGCACCTTGATTGCTGCTCTTATCATGCTACCATTTCTCACTCTTTAGAACATTAGATTATGCATTGATTCTTGTCTTGATGAATATATAGTACCTGCCAAAATTCTTCAAGGAAATACCCATGACATAATAATAACAAAACTTACCTCATCCTGCAGAGCATATGTTAGTGCTAAACAAAAACAACAAGTTAGAATACAATGAACCTAATGAAATTAAGATATGAACATGCATATATAGAAGATACTTACCTCTAGCTTACCTCTGCAGCATCATTTTTTTGCACGTTGCTCTTTGCTGCCCTAGAAAGTCTAGTCCTTTGCACCCCTTGACAACACTTGATTTAGTTTTTTCTTGCCTTCTAGGAGCACGATATTTAATATGATGTATCTCTATTATTTCAATTCCCCAATATGTGATCTTAGGATCTGTATTATCCCTCTGAGTCTTCTTTCCAATGCTATAGGTCTGACCCGATTTAGATTCTTCAAGACAAAGTTATTCCCAATATCTCACAATGACCTAATTATGAGCCAGTTCAGTAGAGCGAACTTGTACGATGTGTCGCATGTCACTGTTTCCTCCTTTGGCTATGAAATTGATAAATAGAAAACTACAGTCTGTGCACTATCTGCCACTATTTACAAAATTCCAATCCTCTTCTCAGAGAGAGAGTTATGATGATTTTCCCAAGGTAACTTCTTTGAGATGAAATTCGGCAGCCTGAAAACACCCTAACTGCCACAGATCGTATATCCGAAAATATAGTGAACCAAGATCTGAAATTTGGTCACAACGTTCATCAAGATTTTAAATCAAATGGGTTTTAATTTCCGAATCTAAGACTTCACATAAATGAAGTTATAGCGAAAATGTCACGATCGCTACTTTTGGTGGATATATGAGATTTATTTTTAAAGAGTTGAGAGGGGCTTCTATAGAGAATGTTGAAGGGATTTTATGAGATTAAAAAAATTATTAATTATTGACTATTAAATGACCAAAACCAATTATGAGTGCCATGCCACAACCCCATAGGGTTTTAGCCCACTAACTTGGGTTACTAACTTCAAACATGAATATCTCTCAAACCGTGAAGAATTACTTGGCATGCCAAATATCAACGGAAACATCTCGATGAGTAGAATCCATATAGAAGATCCTTGACTCAAAATAGAGTAAGTTGTCAAGTCAAAATTCAATTGCAAGATTAGGGTAGCCCCTGGTGCTACTTGGGTTGACATTAATGACAACCTTAGATCATCTTTAGATCAACATAAACATGATTGGATATTTTATGAAAATATCTGTAACGACCAAAATAGGACGCTACACCTCATATGCAAGGATATGCACATCTATGAATATCTCCCAGTCACTACAAAAATAAATCATAATCTCGTACCAATATGAAGTTTGGAAACAACCTCTAGATTATAAGCATGTATTGTTCAGATTCTGTAGGTGCCATGAATACGACCATCTCTTCAAGGATTGTCCCCTGAATCACACAGAGGGAACAAAATAAAATCAACAAAAAATGGATCATGAGGGTTTTTAGAAAGAAAAACCCTGTAGTAAAAAATTAACATAGTAACACCAGAGGATCCCCTTTAGTACAAAAACTATTATGAGGCATTGACTAGAGAAGAGTGGGAAATGATAGATTAGGTACATCCTCAAGAAACAGATCAAGAGAATGGAAATGGAAAACTAAAGGCAAAATATCATAAAAGAAAAGTTCCAAAGGAATCCACAAAAAAACACACCCATAGAGGAAATTGATATGCCAAACGTATAGGGAACAGGGAATGTTGATGAGCCTAAAGAAATGGATATCGATGAAATTTCACTCTCATACCTCATTGAATAATGGATAGATAAGGACCCAGGAAAGATACCATATCACCAAAAAAAATTGTTTAGATAGACATATCTACAGTTAGATATAAAAGGAATTCCACTGTAAAGGGAGCAAGCTCATCCCCAACAAGTCTTGGAATCGAAACACAAAGCTTCAAATATATTCCCAAGCATGCGAAGGAAGGAAAATAAAAAAGGAGTTAATACAAGAGATAGGGATGTTCATGTCAATTCTGGATAAGTATCTCTCTTAACATAGGGGTTTTCCTCTACCCAACATCCTTCCAAATGAAGATAAATTCATTGAATCTAAGAGGCCTTAACATTAGAGGAAAAAAAAGGACTCTAAAAGAAGGAATATATAGAAAACTCCATACAATAGTAACATTACAGGAGACTAAATGTGACCGTGATATGTTAGCCCCACTCTCACATTAAAAACAATTATAAGTCTGAAAATATTAAATTAATTAAATCATGAAAGTTGGATTTAATTCCTATTTTTCTATATTAAGTTTGTTCTTCAAAATTAGGAGTCAGTTTAGGTCTAGTTGGATGAGTGATGCTCTCCAACTAGTTAGGCTCCTAGATTAGTGTTTTGTTGAGATATTTCTCAACCAAAGAGTCCAAGATAGACGCAATATCTTGAGACAAACTTCCTCATGTAATTATATGTATCATAAGCATTATTTTAATGATATGTAGAGAGGAATCTCAAGCATTTCCTACCATGCCTACGTTGTGTATGTCTCTGATAAATTCATCTATGTTTATTTGATTATCCTTCATGAGGTATTAGAGCATTAAGGTTCTTTGGGCCTGAAGACCATTGTTGATGGAGCTTGTTGATATTTGTGATGGAGGTCTGCATATGACCTACAGAAACCTTGGTGTAGGCCACGGGTTCTAGAAGAAGGCGAACATAAGCCATGGAGGTGATATGCAACATGGAGACCATACTCAAGAAAGATTCACAGCTTGACTACTATTGGCATGATTGTCTAGTTGATCTATAGAGAAGAAATTAGGTGCAATTGGAGCGGTTATGAGAATCCAGTATAAAGTTGTCAAATTGTTGTGGCGAGTAAGTTTGGTGTGGTAATGAAATTTTTTCATGCTATGAGATATGTCATCACTGGAGTAAACCTTGGGCGTTGCTGCTGAAGATTTAGCGTTAAGGGTCAGATTATTTGTAGCTCATTGGATAAATCATGGTGAAAGCTTTTTATGTGAAAAGTTGGTGTGTTGTGTGTAAATCAGCAAATACTCAGTCATGTGGGCATGAAGTTCAAGGTCGTAGCACTTGCATCGCCAAAGGTTTGAATTTATTTAGCTGTGGGAATCACTGGTAAGAAGTGTTTGCATGGGTTCTACACATTTTCATTAAGATCCATCTCCTTCTCCATTACAAAGGAGGCCGGAAAACAATTTTTCCTCCTTCATCACGCTTCCATTTCAACACCACACAGTTTATAGGTTGCCTAAGGTAGTTTGTTTGAAATTTGTTTGTTTAAGATTTTCTTGCATTTTGATTACAGTTTACGTGTCATAGTTGTCTACCTCAATGTGTAGGGAGACATGCGGATCTTGGCATATAGATTTGTTTTTTTGTAGACTTGCAAATATACTTGAATGAAACCAATCAATAGCACATCTGGTTGAACAAAACGTCCAAGTTCCCATTGTAGATCTACCTTGCATTCTTAACGAGTCTCTATTGGGAGCTTCAGACATATCCATGATGTCCCTTTCAATATCATCAACAATATTTCCTGTTTGATTGGGAGAAAGAAATGGTAAAATATCTACAAGTTGGATCTTAATTCTGTGCACAACTTCCTTGGTCAATCCCTGGGCAGCCTAAGTTACATCCTTAACAATTGATTCCAAGGATTGACGTGCATTGTCTAGAGCTTCTACTAGAACAGGAACAACCACCAGTTTATCCACGATTATGTATTTCATTTGGGACAAAATTCTCTACATATCTTCTGCAACTCCCTTTAAAACCTCTAACATGGTGGATGGTCAAACTTATATGCACCATCGATTAGAGCCCGAGCCCAATTGACGATAGCTGAGTCAAATATTGTTTTGCCTTATGGAACCTGTTTACAAAGAGCAACGAAAGTTTAATAGTTGTTGATTCTACAAATGAAATGACATTTGAACCTGTGTGGAGGGCCAATGGATATACCATTGTGTTGGATATATGAGTGTTGGTAAGTGGATGTTGGTCAAAATGCAGTCTTCATTCCATAAACTTAACTCAACTCTTTTATGGAAAAGTCAACATTTTCATAATTTCATTTTTTTTCATAATGGCACAATCCTTTATAAATACATCTAAATTGGCATATTAAAAAAAAGGGTGTATGATTTATGAAATACTATGTGGGCTAGTCATTATGTATGTTTTTTAAAGTGGCATATTAAAAATAAAGGGATGTTTTTGTAATGTAGTGATAAGGTGTGCCTTTTAATTTGTAAAACTTTTTTGGAGTGATAAGTGGTGGATAATTTTGGGGGATATAAGGAGTGGAATAAGAAAGAGGATTAGTGCATAAGGTGCATTAATTTTTTATTTTTTGTTGGAGAATAAGGTAAATTATGTAATATGGAGTGATAAGTGAATTTTTTTTTTTTAAGGGAAGCTCATTATTGTATTTTTGAAGTAAGGTTTTTACTTTTAGGAGGTTGAGTCAGTGTGCATTCAATTTTGAAGACAAGTTGTTTTAAGGGGTTGTGAGCTTGGAATTATCATTACTTGAGAAGGTGAAGGTTGATGCACTCCCATATTTAATAAGAAAATATACTTTTGGTGGTGATTGTGTCCTAGATCGACCCAAAATTGAATAAGGGGATCTTAGGTACACCACGAGTATGTTTGTGACGGTGCATGATTCTTAATGTTGCTTATTTTTTGTGTCTATTTTTGACACTATCCTTGTAATATGGTACACATGGAGTACACAAAAAATTAAACAAATTCATGCACATAATAAATTCTCTTCAAGCATATGTAATCAAGCAACCTACAAGCAATCAAGAAACTGCAACACATAATCAAGTTGTCAACATTAGCATTCAAGAACGATTCTACATCAACATCCAATCAAGTTAATAAAGTTGTCATCTACATCAAAAACCAACTACATCAACAACATTTTCATCAATTCAAAAGACGTTTTTTGGAAAATGCGCTTAAACCATTTTTTTAAAGAATAAGCTCAATACAAAATTGTAACTTTCAAATCATAATTTGTAAGTTAGCTTGTAATCAAAGTCAAATTGAGTTGAATTGTAAGGGTGCATTCTCGATTGAACCTGACACCCAAGATTTTAATTGATAGGGAATCAATTAAACCAAGTGAGTCCATTGTTTTTAACCGAGTCATTCAAATCATTGTAAACGTTTCTCTTGGGTGCATTTTCGATATTATTTGAAACCCTTCTTTTGATCAATCAAGTGAGCAAGTTCAAGAAAGTGCAAAGTGAAAGTAAACAAGTGCATAACATCAAGAAAGAGAGTTCAACTCTAAAGAAAGAAAATGTGATATTCAAACAACAATCAAGCCTGTTCATATCTACAATAAGCGAGCATTAGTTCTAATATTCAATTATTCAAGTGAGCATGAATCAAAGAAAAAGTTTTTAACCAAGCAAGAGATCAATCAAATTCCAAAACAAGTGAGCGTGATAAACTAATCAAGCAAGTGTGAGTCCAAGCATGCAAGATCAAACATTCAAGTGAGAAAGTTCTCAAAATCCAACAAGTATTAAAAGCAAGCGAGCTTGAGTTCCAACAAGTTCACATAGCGAAAAGAATTCAGTTGTTATAGATTCTTAACAATTTTATCCTCTCAACTGCTGAAGACATGGTGCAAATCAACAATTTAAGAAACTCGTGTTGATATTTCAATGAATTTACATCAAGCACATGAGACAATTGAGTTTCTTCAACTGGAGTCGCAACTACAAAGAGATGAGTTGCAACAGAAGGGTGATTCTTCCAAGCCATTCAACCATACAGATGAAGATAAAGATGTTGATTCCAAGTCACTAATCCAAACAACTTCCAATGTAGAGTTTTTCCATGATAAAATTGAACTTGTTTCTTCCAAACCAATCATCAAGTCGTGGGAAGAACTCAAAAGTAACAAAAATAGATGAGGATTAGGATATGACAAAGATGACAATAACTCGCATATCCTAGATTATTCTAAGATGATCAAGTTCATTAGTGCAGGATTTCTTGATCAAGTAACATCAACAAGTCATGAGAAAGTTGAAGACAAACCCACATGCAAACATTGTCAAAGAAAAGGTCACATGGAAGATCATTTTTTTGATCTCCATCCTTTTCACCATTGTGGCAAGAAGAATCACTCATCAGAGAAATGCTGCAGAAAACACCAACTAGATAGGTTAAAGATCAATTATGCATGGATTGATCCTTTGGAATGGTCGTCAACAATCAAACGATTGTATAAGTTTTACAATAGAATTCAATCTCACCTATTGCAACCAACGGTCAAATGAACATGGTACTCTCATGCACCTAAAAGCAAGAGTACAACAATGAAACTCTCCTACACCTAAAGGGGGGGAGTTTAGAATTTAGAAATCACATGGACGATAAACAAATAAACATGATATTATTAGCTTATTATCCTCTTATTGTTGCATGAGAGATTCTCTCCAACTAGTTAGGCTCCTAGATTAGTGTGTTGTTAAGATCTTTTCCCAACCAAAGAGTCCAAGATAAACACACTATCTTGAGACAAACTTCCTCATGTATTTATATGTATCATAAACATTATTTAATGATAAGTAGAGAGGAATGTCAGGCCTTTTTCACCATTCCTACGTTGTGTATGTCTCTAATAAATTTATCTATGTTTATTTGATTATCCTTCATGTGGTATCAAAGCATTAAGGTTCTTTGGGCCTGAAGACCATGTTGATCAAGCTTGCTTATATTTGTGATGGAGGTCTGCATATGACCTACAAAAACCCTGATGTTGGTCTGTTAGGTCCCTCTACTACTAGTGTAACCCCTTATTGTTATTAGTGAAACCACCTTATTGTATTATTATGCCCATATAGTCCCCATGTTGTTATTATTATGCCCCATAGAAGCCCACTATTGTTATTGTTGTGCCCCTACAATATTACTGTTATGTAGGCTCTGATTGTATTGGGACCCCTTAGACTCCTATATATAGAAAGAAGGTATTGTCATTTGTATCATCCAAGAATTGTTCATTTATGTAATGTAAAGGAGGTTTCCCCCTCGAAGAGGCTGATTTTGAATTCGTTGATCTATAGTTTCTATCTTTTTGTGAGTTGGTTTCATAACATTTGGTATCAGAGCTTTGGATTCAAGGGTTTCACTGCTCCAAATAGGTCATCGTGGCATTTTCAATATAACTTTTTCTCTATGTAGTTTCAGCTAAACAAAACCTAAACAAAAACGTTCTAAACATTGGGTCTGAATTTTATATATTGTCTCGCTATATTTTCGAGATATGATCTGCGGAAGTTAGGGTATTTGCAATCTCCATAATTCCAGCGTAAACATGTCATCATGGCATTTTCGCTATATTTTTTTTCTATGAAATTTCAGACTCTAAAATTAAAATTCATTTGAACCAAAAGCTTGATGAATCTCGGACCCAAATTTCCAATCTTGTTTCACTATATTATCGGAGATATGGTGCAAGACATTTAGGGTTTTTCCAGGCTCCTGAATTACATCCCAAATAGGTGACCTAGGGAAAATCGTCATAACTTTCTCTCTTAGTATCAGATTAAAATTTCGTAAAAATTTATAGAAAGAGGATGGCCTGTAGTTTTCTGTGTATCAGGTTTAGGTCCTAAGGTCAAACCAGTGACACTTGGAACTTTGTACAAGTTCGCTCTACTGAAAAAGTATATAATTAGGTCATTGTGGGAGATTTAGCATAACTCTTCCTAGGAGAATTCAATATTGATTAGACTTGTGGGTTTGGAAAGAGGACTCAGAGAGCTACAGAAGGATGAAATTTCATACCTTGGAGATTCGAAATTACAGAGATACAATAGATTCAATATCGAGCTCCTACAAAGTGAAAAAAGGTGTGTAATTTTCTTAAAGTTTTGCATAAGTTTGGTTGAAAAATTAGTTTGAAGGAATTCAAAGGGCATGGAAGCTAATATGGATGGTATAGAAGAAAAAATTAAAGGCAACATGGAATATTTGAAGACAAATTTGAAAACTTTGCTACAAGAAGTGCTTACTAATTGCGAAAGGGTAGTAATGGAAACTCATGATGAGAACAAAAGAAATGTTAATCATGATTTCATAAACTCTAAGATTGGATTGAAGACCCACCATGTTCCAAAGATTGATATGAGGAAGTTTGATGGCAATGATCCCGTAACATGGATACTACAAATGGAGAAAATTTTCGATCTCCATAATGTGCAAAACACACAAAAAGTACGCATTGCAACTTTATATTTGGAACCAAATCAGTTTGTATGGTATCGATGGCTTTTCTCTCATAAACAATTTGTCACCAGGGAAATTTTTATGGAAGAAATGATAACACATTATTAGGATACAAAAAGAAACACCTTGTTTAGCCAATTGATAAATCTCAAACAAAAGGGTTCAATGATGGAGAACATTGAGGACTTTCAAAAATTGAATATAAGGGTAAAAGATATTACAGAGGAGCATAGGATTGATGTTTTCATAAGGACTTTAAAGGATAACATCCAACATGAGGTTCGCCTTTAGGAACCTCATTCATTGGAGAAGGCATTTAGGTTGGCAAGAAAAATGGAAAGAAAAATTATGGCAACAAGGAAGCCTACCACTCACAACTATAAAGATGGAAGTGTTGTTTCTCCTAGCCTTTCACCACCTACAAGGTTGACACCACAACCATTGGAAGAAAAAAGATAAAAATGGTTTTGTTACAATTGTGATTAGAAAATACACTAAAGGCCATAAGTGTGTTGAGAAGAAATTAATTTACATAGATGGGGAAGAGGAGCAAGAAAAGGAACAAGAAACATCAAAAGAAGAGGATATACACCAGGAACCAATCCCAGAGAAAGAAGAAATGAATCTAACCATATCTTATAATGCATTGACAATAATTACCACTCCTCAAACTCTCAAGATAGAAAGGAATATCAAGAAGAAAAAGGTATTAGTGTTGATTGATTCAGGTAGTACCCATAATTTTATTCATTGTAAGATAGCCAAGGAATTGAATTTCTTCATATAGCCAACACCAGAGAGTCAACTAATGGTTGCAAATGGAGGAACCAAAAATTGCTCTGGAAAGTTCCATAATATCAAGCTATCCATGGGAGCACATGTCTTGAATAGTCCAATGCTTTCCATTCCAATGGGTGGTGCAGATGTTGAACTAAGAGCTCAATGGCTACAATCTTTGGGTACGATAGCTTTTAATTTTCAAGAACTTTTCTTGAAATTTTTTTGGGAAGGAAAGGAACTTGAATTAAGGGGCATCAAAGGGAAACCGGGAAATATAATCAGCTCTAACATCATGACAAAGTTTCTAAGGAAATAACAGCGGGGTGTAATTGCACAATTATGTTCACTAGAGGTTCCCACATTGAAATCATCTATTTCTCAAGATATCCAAAACATTTTGGACAATCATTCCAAGTTATTTGAGACTCCCAAAGGCCTCCCAACTATTTTTGATCATGATCATGGTATTTATTTGATTCTAGGAAGTGTTCCCACAAACATCAGGCCTTACAAATATCCATATGCCCAAAAGAGTGAAAGTGAACATATGGTTGCGGAAATGTTAGAGGTTGGTATAATTAAACCTAGTCACAGTTCTTTCTCTGATCCAGTGGTATTGGTACACAATAAGGATAGATCATGGTGCATGTGTCCAGATTATAGGGAGCTCAACAAGATTACTACTAAAGATAAGCTTCCCATTCCTGTCATTGATGAATTATTGGATGAATTACATGGAGCAATTTACTTCACCAAGTTGGATCTTCATTTATGATATCATGAAATCAGAATGAAGACTGAAGACATTATAAAAACAACATTTAGAACACATGAGGTTCATTATGCATTTTTGGCCATGCCTTTTGGCCTTACCAATGCACCTTCTACATTTCAAGGTTTAATGAATTCCATTTTCAAACCCTTTCGTAGAATATTTATGTTTGTATTTTTTGATGATTTACTAATCTACATCAAGTCTTGGAAGGATCATTTTCAACATGTTGACAAGGTGCTCAAACTATTGGAGGAGAAACAATTATATGCAAAACGCTCCAAATGTTTCTTTAAAGTACAAGAGGTGGAATATTTGGGTACTCAGTTAGCGCATAGATCATCTTATCATCCTCAATCTAATGGGAAAATTGAGATAGTGAACAAATGTTTGGAAGGATATCTTCATTGCTTTGTATATGATAAATAGACACAATGGTTCAAGTGGTTGCCTTTGGCTGAATGGTGGTATAACACTTCCTTCCATACTGCAGCAAAAATGACCCCATTTATGGCACTTTATGGATGTCATTCACCGTCCATCACATCATCTTTAAAATAAAAATCTAAGTTTCAAATAGTGTAAGATCACATCAAGCGTCAACAAAAGTTCTCAAACTCTTAAAGGAGAACCTGACTTTGGCGTAGAATAGAATAAAACAATAGGCAGATCAACATTGCAACGAAAGAATTTTTGATGTAGGTGACTGGGTATTTCTACGACTACAACCATACAAACAAATGTCCCTCAAGCAAGCTAAGAAGGATAATAAATTATCACCGAAGTGTTATGATCTGTACAAGGTGTTACAAAAGATTGGTACTATGGAATACAACTTGAAGCTTCCTGCATCTTCCCGAGTACACTTAGTTTTCCATGTTTCATGCTTAAAGAAGGTTATATGTGAGAAGATCCCAGTCCAAACAATATTACCAGAACGTGACGAGGAAGGAAAAATCATATTGGAACTAGAAGCAGTCACAAAAACAAGAAATCGATAGCTACAGAATCGATCAATTTTAACATATCTCATCAAGTGGAAGAACTTACCCACTAAATATTCCACGTGGGAGGATGAGAATTTTATACAGAAGCACCCAAAACTACTTAAGCATTGAGGAAAACACTTTTTGAAGGAGAGGGGCATGTTAGGTCCCTATACTACTAGTTAACCATTATTGTTATTATTGCAACCCCCTTATTGTATTATTGTGACCATATATTCCCCATGTTGTTATTATTATGCCCCATAGAAGCCCACTATTGTTATTGTTGTGCCCCTATAATATTATTGTTATGTAGGCACTGATTTTATTGGGACCCCTTAGACTCCTATATATAGAAAGGAGGTATTTTCATTTGTATCATCTAAGAAAGTTTCATTTATGTAATGCAAAGGAGGTTTCCCCCTCAAAGAAGCTAATTCTGAAGTCATTGATCTATATTTTCTATATTTTTGTGAGTTGGTTTCATAACAAGGTCACGAGTTCTAGAACAAGGCGAACATAAACCATGGAGGTGATATGTCGCATGGAGATCATGCGACAGGAAGAATTGTAGTGTGGCTTCCATTGACGTGATCATCTGGTTGATCTGTAGAGAAGAAATTAGATGCAGTCTAAGCGGTTATGAGAATCCAGTATCAAATTGTCAAATTGTTGTGGCGAGTAAGTTTTGCGGTAATGAAAATTGTTCATGCTATGAGGTATGTCATCGTTGGAGTAAGCCACCGGCGTTGCTGCTGAATATTTAGCGTTAAGAGTGAGATTCTTTGCAGCTCATTGGAGAAATCGTGGTGAAAGCTTGTTCTGTGGAAAGTTGGTGTGTTGTGTGTAAATCACCAAATACACAGTTGTGTGGGCATGAAGTTCAAGGTCTTAGCATCGTAGCACCGCCAAAGGTTTGAAGTTATTTAGCTGTGGGAATCACTGGTAAGAAGTGTTTGCACTGGTTCTACACATTTTCATCGAGATCCATCTCCTTGTCCAGTAGAAAGGAGGTCGACAAATAGTGTTTCCTCCTTCATCACGCTACCATTTCAACACCACACAGTTTGCAGGTTGTCTACGGTAGTTTGTTTGCAATTTGTTTGTTTACAATTTGCTTGTAGTTTGATTGCAGTTTAAGTGTGGTAGCTATCTACCTCAATGTGTAGAGAGACACGCAGATCTTGGCATATAGATTTTTTTGTGCAGACTTGCAGACATACTTGAATGAAACCAATCAATGGCACATATGGTTGAACAAAAAGTCCAAGTTCCAATATTAGAGTTTCCTTGCATTCTTAACGAGTCTCTAGTGGGAGATTCAAACATATCCATGACTTCCCTTTCAACATCATCAACACTCTTTCCAGTTTGATTGGGAGAAAGAAATGGTAAAATTTCTGCAAGTCGAATCTTAATTCTGTGCACAGCTTCCTTAGTCAATCCTTGGGCAGCCTGAGTTACATCCTTAATAATTGATTCCAGGGATTGTCGTGCATTGTCCATAGCTTCTGCTAGAATAGGAACAACCAAAAGGTTATCCACGATTTTGTCTTTCATTTTGAAAAAACTCCTCTGTATATTTGTTGCAACTTTGAAACCTCTAACATGGTGGATGGTCAAACTTATATGCACCATCAATTAGAGCCTGAGCCCAATTAACGATAGTTGAGTCAGATATTTTTTTACCTTATGGAACCTATTTACAAAGAGCAGCAGAAGTTTAATAGTTGTTGATTCTACAAATGAAATGACATTTGAACCTGCATGGAGGAGCAAGGGAGATACGACTGTGTTGGAGATACGTGTGTTGGTAAGTGGATGTTGGTCAAAGTGCAGTCTTCATTCCATAAACTTTACTCAACTCTTTTATGGAAAAGTCAAAATTTTCCTAAATTCATTTTTTTCATAATGCATGACCCTTTATAAATACATCTAAAGTGGCATATTAAAAAAAGGGGTGTCTGATTTATGAAAGACTATGTGGGCTAGTCATTATGTATGTTTTTTTTAAGTGGCATATTAAAAATAAAGGGACGGTTTTGTAATGGAGTGATAAGGTGTGCCTTATAATTTGTAAAAAAATCTTGAAGTGATCATTGGTGGATAGTTTTGGGAGATATAAGCAATCGAATAAGAAAGAGGATTAGTGCATAAGGTGCATTAAATTTCTTTATTTTGAAGAAATAAGGTATATTATGTAATATGGAGTGATAAGTGAATTTTTTTTAAGGGAAGCTCATTATTGTATTTTTGAACTAACGTTTTTTATTTTACGAGATCGATTCTATTACTGTCTGTCAGTCCTATCAGTTACTAGCAATCAAATTATGCTCTTTTAGAGTTTTTGTTAGGGTCCGAGGTCAAATTTTTATGGTTTCAAATAGGTTTTCAATAAAAATTTGGTCACTGTTTAGTTGTCTAGGTTTATTATTACCCCTTTCACCCTTCATGGTCAATGGACATCAGCATGGCCAGGTCATTCCTTTTTGAAAGACTGTCATGGTCATCATGGTCATAATTCATCTCGTAAGTCTATGCTAGGTCACCACTAGGTCATAGCGTTAATTTCCTGAAAATTGGTCATGTCACCATTAAAATCATTTTATAAAGGAGTAGTGAAAGTCAATTTGTCAATAAAGGTTTTAAGGCATATTTTTTATCTCATTCATAATGTAATATTTCATAAAGTTATGAAGTTGCATTTTAAAGATACATCAAAGTCAAGTTATGAAAAATGATGGTGGGTCCACTACCATATGTAAGAAAAAATTGATTTCCACAAGCTATAAAGGAGTCAAACTCACTCTCCATTTTCTCATTTCATTTTCCAAGACATTACTCTACCAAGAAAAATCACATTTTCCAACTAAAGATTAGTCTTTTCATACCCAAAGCTCAGTTTCTTTTCAGCGTTGCGCTTATCCTCAATTGTGCTGCATATTTCCTTGGACTATTTTTTTTTCATCAAAGAGTTGGAAACTTCTTTGCAGTGGTTTGTTTCATCAAATTCAAGTTGTGTCACATTAAATCTAGGTTGGTGGCCTCTTATTTTCTCAATTAATCTCTTAGTTGTGTTGCTAAGTTTCATTTCCCTCTCCTAGGGTTTTGAAGACAGTTTTCATGATTTCATGTTTTCCATGGTAGAATTATTATCAAAACTTGTATCATGATTCTTATACACCTCCTCCTACCCTAATAACACATTCCCAAACACCCCCTATCAAAATAATCCCTAAATTTCATCATTTTTACACAAACCCTAGCATAGAGTACACTTTCCTAGGCTAGGACTATGTTTTCCCTCTTTAAAGCCTTTTCCCTCACCCAATTTTTTTAATTCCACCTTCCTTAGCTCCATAACATCCCTCAATATCCTCCAAAATTTTCCAAAGAATTTACAAGCTCCATGTTCCTTTCATTTCCCTTAATTTCCTTAGCTATATGAATTCCCTGTTCCTATAAGTAAAACCTTAATTTCTCCCCATAGAGCTAGGTTTTGCCATGGAGCCCGAATCATCTGAATAAAAGAGGCATAAATGAAGGTAGGTCATCAGATATGAACCTACCTCAACCCAAGAGATCATATCATCACCTTTCTTCAGAAAATCATTTGAAGATGCAAGTTGTCTTGCCTTTTGCCAGAGAATTGAGCAACTTAGGTTTCATTACAAACTAACTAGTGCTTTTTCCACCAAGTTGAGGAGGGATAAGGTGACTATAGCAGGAATTGAGTTCAATATTTCAAGGGAAGTCATCTCTACATCCATAGGGATTCCAAACACTGAAGAAACTTGGTTTAAGAAAAGAGACACTGACCTTCAAAGTTACAAGATGTACTTGAAAGCGCCATATAAGACAACTCCAAAACACGTTTTTCCATTCAGAAATTTACTGGACAGATATTCCCCTCTCATGAGATTTATCATGAAATAATTGACATGTGAGGGCAGGTATTCAAGGCTGTATTAGTACCACATGAGGCTTTTGATGCATTTCACCGATGTGAAGCTACTCACCTTGCCTTACTATCTTTACAAAATCCTAACAAAAATGACAAAGAAGGTACAAAAGATGGGAGAAAATCATCATACTAGTCTATTTCATCATGGCTTGGTGAAAATTCTACTTTTTCATCAATTGGCAAAGGTAAATTTGTCTTGGGATGGCTTTGAAAATTTAGCTTTTCCCTTAGCTTCTCTAGCTACATCTAGTAGTGAATCAAAACTTCTAAATTCACCAGCATAGCAAGAGGTAGCTTCTTCAAGCAGAACGACCATGCGGATTTTTAGGGTAGAATTAACTAAGACTTATTCCAAAAGAAAAATTCTTGTGTTTTCTCCAGATATTGATGAAAGGGCCAAGCCTACAATAGGTGAGCAAAGAGCATCCCCACAGCATGAGGAATTCACTCATTTAAGCACCAATGTGACAGATTTGAGAAAGTTCACAAGGAAAAGTTTGCAAAGAAAATCATAATGGAAAAGGAAGATGAGATCAAAAGGTTGGAAGACAGGTTGACAGAGGAAAATGCTTTGATAGCATGCTTACAACAAGAAAACATGCAATTGAAATTAAACCAAATGCTCCAACACATGCACATAGAAAACTTCAAGAAGGAGGATGTAGAAGGCAAAGAAGTGGTTCATTTGGATGATTCAGAGGATAAAGAAGAGAAATGAAAACCATGGAAACCAAGAAAAAGAGGTCTCAAGAGAACCCTTGAGCTGCAAAAAGAAGTTTCTTCACCTAGAGGTCAAATCACTGTGAATGAATTAATTGCTAAAGAGATCATTGCAGACAGAGTATATTGGCTTGAAAAGGTCAATGGCCACTTCGAGAAGGTCCTCAAGAAGGTAAGGAGGGACAATAACTTGCAAATACATATGGCCATGCATTACCACACAAAGAACAATGTATCCCAAGTCAGAATCAATCAATTGAAGAAAAAGCTCAAGGAAACCCTAATTAGTCAAAAGGACAAAGAAAAGCTTGATTTACTTTCTTAGGCCTCTCTCATGGCATCCAATATCATATGATGACATCACTGAGCAATTTTGAAGAAATTTTGAGAATTTTTGGTAGTTTTTAGCTTGTTTTGAGACTCATAAGCAACGATAAGCACAGCACCTAAGCGCTACGATTTTTTCTTAGGGATCCTTTTTCCAAAACCTCAACACCATTGGATAGATAATGGAATAATCATATCATCTGTCCACTTTTTCAAAATTTTCAGTAGATAGATTTAGAGAAAATGTTAAAAAAGGGGTCAAAAAGTCAGTTTTTGCCACTGTTTTGAAACAAACGTTGCACATATCGGAGTAGTCTTGGGAAAATCAATTTTTCTCCCTGCTAGAGTGTCCAAATCACTTTCGTGATGCATTGAATTACCACTAGAGATACATATATTTCTAATGAGATATCAATCTCAAAATTTGTAGCACAAGAAGGCCTCCAAAATCCTCTTGCATGACAAGCGCTATGGATATCGCTATGAGATCTTTTCTTCAGCGTTGTTTCAACACATTTCGACCTAATGATGTAATTTTGATATTTTTATGTCTTAATGATGTAATTATGGGTAAATAGGCTTTGGTAGAATAATTTTTACTTAGATTCATGCTCTTAAAGGTTGATTTGAGGTCAAATGTATCAGTTTTTCTAAATGGAGGGTTTGTTTGAACTTCTCTAGTCTTTAGGGTTTTGGTTGAGCTTTTCATGTAACTGATGCTACATTTATGGATTCATCCCCTGAGAGTGGGGAAATGGTTTCTTGGTCTATGTGAATGTTTTTAGTCAAATAGAGGGTTTGACATCAAAGGTGAGAACACTTTTAGTTTGTATTTCAACTCTTTATTTAGGAAATCAAAGGAGCAGTTTGCAGCTATTATCTAGGAATTCATGTGCAGTGAGTTTGTGATGAATTATTTTCTCAGTTATAGTTTTTTATGAATGATATACATCTCTCATTTCCATATCTTATTTATTCAGTGATTTTCCTTAAAGTTATAAGCATAATTATTTACATAAAACTCTGTTTTGATGGGAATATAATTTTTGTGTAATTTTCCTTCTTACTTAGTGAATTCATGGTGCACATGCTCATTAATACCTTTTTCTCTTTAAAACACTACACTACACTGACAAAAGCTAAAACCATCACAAGAGCATTTCTACCTTGCTCCTTTATATATTTGTTGTTGTAACCATTTGATCCTTTGACCTAGCTACCTGGTTTTCATCCCTTATCCAGCACCAAAACCCTAAAACTCAAAAATGTACCTGAGCCTAACATATATAGCCTAACATATTTTCCCATTCCATTCATCATTGGTTATGAATTCATAGAGAGATCCCTCTCTAGCTTAGCAGGGTTAGCTGCTGAATACAAATGGTTTGAGGTTACCTCCTTTGATCTCCTTTCTTAGCCTTGGGATATTGTGGATGATAATATTTTGGTGCCATTGTCAGGGAAAGATTGATATATTTTTCCTAGGATTACTTCTACAAGTGCATTCAAGACTGGTTTTGTGGGTGACAAATTCTAGTATTCAAAGAAGGAAGATTTTTAAAAAATCACATCAAGTTCAAGGTGTAAAACTCTGGCTCCTAAAAGACACATGAGCTCAAATCCTAACCCAAATCCACCTCCTGTTGTTGATGATTGAGATAAACTACTAAGGAAACTCAAATCCCCTCTTCCTTAAAGTGGAACTTGAAAATTGGTAAGAACTACTTCTTTGTCTGATCAATTGTTTAATGTTGAAGATCTTTCTTTTGACATCCAATTCGAGTTATCTCTTTTTCGATAAAAAACTGAATCTTTCCTTTCAGAGGTAGTATTTGACCCTATTAAGTTTGATTCTTACTTTCCTACTTCTAAATCTCTGTTTTCTAAACTCGATCACGAGATTTCGTGAAACTTTGATAAGCTCCAAAGCCTAGCTGACCAACTTCAAATCACCATTGAAAAGGCCTACACTCAATATCAACTTGAAATTTTGTCTGTTGCTACATCCTCTACCATATTGTCGAATACATCGGCCACTACATCTATTTTTTAATCCAACACTACCTCATTTGATATCATCATCTCGATCAACAAAACCCATTGTAGTTCCCGTACAACTCTCTCCAGCAGTCATGGTGAGTTTTTCCCCTCTAGCATTACCTGGTCAACTTGCAACCCTACCTAAAAAATATGGCCAAAGACTTCCTAATTTTTATGGCAATTCCAAAATCATAACTCATTAACATGTTGAGAAACTAGTGGATTTCATCGATCTTGAAGAAGTTGATGAAGAGAATGCTAAGATGAGAATTATAACACAGAGCTTTTTCGAAGATGTTAAGAAGTGGTTTCGTAGTTTGGCAGCTCGTTCTATTAACAAATCTCAGCAGTTGACGGAGTTGTTCTTAGCCCAGTGGTAAGAGAAGAAAAATCCATTACAGATTTTGGCTGAATACAATTCCATGAAGAGAAATTTGAATGAGACAGTGCAGGCGTTCACAACAAGATTAAATCTTGTGTAAATTCCATCCCTAATGACATGAAACCTCCTCCTAGTTTAGCACTCCTCCACTATCCTGATGCCTTTGACCTAGACATGGCTTATCAACTTGGGAAGAGAGATCCTACCACTTTAGAAGAAATGCAGCGAAATGCGATGAGTGTGGAGGCTAATTTACTGATCAAGAAGTCCAAAATAAAACCAAAGAATAAATTTACCATTAAGGAGGAGTCCTCCTCTTCTTCTGATGGTAAACTCGATCTCATAAAAACCATGGAAAGAATGATGGATAGAATGACTATTACAGATCGAGAAGCGGAGCCTTCAATAAGGAATCGAACTTATAGGGACAAATTCAGAAATAAGCAGAAAGAGAAGAAAAATCAAGACCCTTAGTGACAAGTCAAAACTCCATTTCAGCAAAATTACAATCAAGGTTCAGAAGAAGATGAAGAAGAAATTGTTGAAGAAAAACATTTCTTTGGGGAAGATGAACTACCTACTTTTCTGACTAAGGAAGATCAATTTTCTCAAGAATCTCTTGCACCAAGTGATCAACAACTTGTCCTTGCAAATGATGATTCATAGGCAGTGCAAACTGAAGAATACCAACAGAGATACCAAAATACTCTCAGCCATTTGCAGAAGCAGTACAATTTGAGGAGCAGGAATGTGCTTGTTACATTGCATCAGAAAATGAAAAATTCTTAGAGAGATGCACAAGTCAAAGAAGCATCCCCTACAGATCAAAATAGAGAAAAGGATATTTTTATTCTAAGTCAGGATAAGACTAATGAAGCTTCTACCAACAATGTAAGGAAGGACAAGGAGGCTCAAATTGAAGGTCAGAGAAAGGATACTCACACCAAAGGACAACTTGAAAAGAAGGACACCACTTCAAAAGAGGTAGATAAGCAATCCAATTTTTTTAGTTTATCGAATGAAATTTCTAAGTTTAAATTTTTGATTCTTCTAATTGAACTAGTCAAGAATGATAAATACAAATTCAGATTGCTAAGATGTTGAAAGTAGATTAGATGTCAAATACGGTTAATGTTATCAACGATGAGCCTGCAATTTTGTTTTGTCCAGCTGTAGAGGGAATTCCTGAAGATAGTGAAGTCCCACCTTTTTATATTAGTCTGAAATTCCATGAGTTTATCCTCCATAATTCCATGTTAGATTTTGGGGCCTCACATAACCTTATGCCAAAAGCCATTATGGACAAAATGGGACTAGATATCACCTGATCATATCATGACCTCTATTCATTTGATTCGAGAAGAGTGAAATGCCTTGGTCTTATCAAAGACTTAGTAGTGTCCCTTGACCAAATTCTAGCTAAGAATGTGTTGATGGATGTGGTTGTCGTTGATATACCTCCACAGTTTGGCATGTTGCTCTTACGGTCTTGGGGAGAAAATTTGAAAGGACCCTATAACTTGATTTATCGTATGCTACTATACCTATATTTGGGAAGCTTAGAAAATTGTACCGAGAGAAAAATATGAAATTCGTGATTAGTAGAAAAGAGAGACCTAATAATCACCCAATCCATGTTGTACATACCAACCTAGAGTCTTTCATTTTGTATAGTGATATGAGTCTAGTAGATGATGATAGTCAGATTGTAGAGATTTCAGAAGTTTCCGAAGTTATAAGTAGTGTACAGGAAGATTTGATTGCAGAAAAAGAGAAAAAGGATGAAAAATGTTTGCAGCTAGAAAGTTCACCTGAAAATATTATTGAATCAGTGAAAAAAACAAAAATTGTTGAGACGAGTCATCCTGCAAAAAGTTAGATAGATCATCCCTCCAAATTTCAGTTTCTAGATGAATAAGATGGTCTTTGGACCATGGAGTTTGATGGTGCATTGGGAAAGGAAGGAGTTGGGATTGACATGTGGATTCATGGTCCTTTGAATCAATCAGGTAAAGTCCCTCGCAATGTAATATTAAGTTCATATAAGTTGGATTTTGATTGCTCAAATAATGAGGCAGAGTACGAAGCATTGATTGTTGGCCTTAAAATTCTCAAAAAGTTGGGAACAAAGAAAATTTCAGTTTATGGTGACTCCGAGTTGGTGATTAAATAGGTAAAAGGAGAGCACAAGGCTAAGAATCCAAGGATGTGATCTTATCGAAATGTTGTCCTTGATATTCTCAAAAAAATATTAGAATATACTTTGTCTTTGAATCCTAAAAATCAGAATTTTATGGTTGATTCCCTCGCCATTGCAGCAAGTATGTTTAAGATCCCCATCCACTCTAATAAGAAGTATTCAGTTCATGTTAAGCATCGTCTAGTTGTCCTTGAAAATCTGAGATATTAGCAAGTATTTTGGGATGATAAGCATATTAATAATTTTTTGCAGATGGAGGATGAATTCCTGAATTCACATATTGATGATACATGTGATGAGAATTATCAGGAAATTGAGGCAACTGAGGTTGAAGTGTTGTAGTTGAAAGAAAATAACATTCCATGAGGTCTCAAGCCTTTGGAAGAGTTATTTGATCATGATGATGTTGCCAAGAAGCCCACAATGGTCCCCATAAGAAAAGGTGTTGAAGATATAAACATTGGTACAACTAACAAGCCTAAGATGGTCAAATTGTCGAAGTCTTTACCCCCTGAGGTGAAAATTAAGTGCATTTCTTTGATGACAGAATTTTCTAATGTATTTTCTCGGGACTCTTCAAATCTAAAAGTTTATGACAAGAACATCATCCAGCATACTATACCAGTCAAGCCTGATCAGAAGCCATCCCACTAGAAGTTGAGGAGGATTAAACCCAAATTGTCGTCATCCATTGAGAAAGAGGTAAATAGATGTTACAAATTTGGTATCATATTTCCTATTCATTTTTCTGAATGGATGTCAAATCTCATGCCAGTAAGGAAGAAGACGGGGGAGATTCGTCTTTGTATTGATTTCAAGAACTTGAACAAAGTGTCCTTAAAGGAAAATTATCCTCTTCCAAAGATGGACCATATTTTGCAGAGGATAGTTGGGTCTTTGAGGATGTCACTTCTTGATGGATACTCGGGCTAAAACCAAATTTTGGTGCATGAATATGATCAATTGAAAATAACCTTTACGATACCATGGGGTACTTTTATGTACGCTAAGATGTCGTTTGGATTGAAGAATGAAGGGGCCACTTTTCAGTGAATAATGGACATTGCTTTTACCAATGAACCTTTTCAAGTTATTTATTTGGATGATCTCACAATTTTTTCCAAATCTAATGAAGAACACTTACACTATCTAAGAATTGTTTTTAAGAGATACAGAAAATTTAGCATTTTGTTGAATCCAAAAAGGCGATTGTTTGCCATGGAAGGAGGCAAACTGTTGGGGCACATTATTTCTAAAGATGGTATTTGTATTGACCCTACAAGAGTTGAAGCAATCCAAAAATTATATTTTCCAAGAAACAAAAGAGGTTCATCCCCAACTATGTTGAACATTTGAGAGAGATAACTAATATGATGAAGAAAGGCAATGAGGTAAGATGGTTTTAAGATTCTAAGAAATCATTCAATGCGGCTAAATATTCATTCTCTACTGCCCCTACTTTGATTAGTCTTGATTATACTTCAGATTTTGCTATATTTACATTCGCTTCCGAGCATACTTTAGTTATTGTCATAATGCAAAAGAGGGACCATAAAAATGAACATCTCATAGATTTTTTCACTCGAACTATAAGAGATGTAGCACTAAATTACAACATTATTGAGAACAAGCTTTAGCCTTGGTGAAATCTCTTAAGGACTTTTGGGTTTACATTCTGTATTCACACATTCTAGCTTTTGTTCCAACAGCAGCACTGAAGGAATTTCTTATGCAAACATGTCCATAAGGTAGGTGGGAAATGGATGGCAGCAATGCTAGAATATGTTTTGGAGATAAACCCGACAAAGTTGATCAAGGGGCAAGGTTTGGCAAAGCTCATGGCCGAATCTAACTTGCATGCATTGAATATCAATCTGATTGCAGCCCTCTCTGGAGAAGAAGTGGAAGACTCACAAGTACAGGTATTATAAATGTTTACTTCATCTCCTTGGTACTCTGACATAGTCTACGTATTGCAGTATTTAAATCCTCCATCGGAAGTTCCAAGAAGTAGGAGTAGATCATTAAAATTGAAAGCTTCAAAATACTGTGTTCTTGATGGTATCTTATTTTTTAAGGATCCAGATGGTGTATTGTTGAATTGTCTTGTCGAAACTAAAGCAAAAGATGTGATGAGTGACTTCCACAAAGGAGATTGTAGTCGCCACCTCTTCTGGAAAACTACAACCAACAAAATTTTGAGGACTCCTTTTTATTGGCTGAATATTTTCGTTGATGTGTATAAAACTATGATGAGTTGTCATGGATGTCATAATTTTCAGGGTAAAAGAAAACTTTTACCATTGCCATTGTAGCCCGTTTCGGTCTTGGCTCCATTCCAGCAGTGGGGTCTTGATTTTGTTGGGGAGATCCATCCTTCACCGTCAGCCCAACAGAAATGGATCCTAACCGCAATGAATGACTTTATGAAATGGATTGAAGGGATACCAACCAGGAAAACTATTGATTCTGTAGTTATTCATTTTATGGAATCTAATATTTTGTCAAGATTTGGAGGTCTGTAGAAGATAATCACTAATAATGTTGATTCTTTTAAGTAAACAAAGATGGTGGAATTCTACAAAAAGTATCATATCATATTGGGGCATTCAACTGATTATTACCCACAAGGGAATGAGCTAGCTTAATCTTTCAATAAATCATTGATAAACATAATCAATAATTTTTTGGAGGTCAACAAGAAAAAATGGCATAAGAAGCTCATCAATGCTTTATGGGCGGACAGAGTAAGTAGTAAGAAATCCATAGGCATGTTTCCTTTTTAGTTGGTGTACGGGGTTGATACTATCTTTCCTTCATCTCTTGTTGTCTGGGTCATGAAGATTTTGCAAGAAGTGGACAATGAACCAAATGATGTGTAGTGAAGAATAAATCAGATGATTCACCTATAGAAAACCAGGGAGGAAGTACTACAGAATACTTCCTAACTTCAAGAAAGAATAAAGAAGATTTATGACCGCAAGACTAAAGAAGATAATTTCAACATGGGTGATGTAGTTCTTCGTTGGGATGCACAGAATGAAGAAAAGGGCAAGCACCGTAAGTTTAAAAATCTATGGAAAGGACCATTCAGAATCTCAACTATGAGAGGCAAGAATGCTTATCTGCTAGAAGGAATGAATGGACAAGATTATTCAGGAGCAACAATCAATGGTATGCTTCTCAAGCACTACCTTACTTGAGAAATTTCTAGAAATTTTCATTATCATTGCATATACCAATTTACTTTCCTACCAGAGTGTGAAGTGGTTATCATGGGAGCTTGAAGCCCGAGGAGAAGGGCATAAGGCTTCTTTGACTAGTTGTTGGTTTGAAAGATTCAATTTGTTTTTTGTATTGTTTGTCGAACTCAGTTAGTCAGTCAGTTTTTAGTTTTGAGTTTGGTCTTTGTGTTTTGACTCCATGCCCAATGGATAAGGCTACCTAGTCTATGGTGTTCTTGACACCTCCTAAGGATCCGATGTCCCTAGTTGGATCTAATGTTTGTGTCTGTCAGTCCTGTCAATCACCAGTGATCAAATTATGCTCTTTTAAAGTTTTTGTTAGGATCTTAGGTCAAATTTTTATGGTTTCAAATAGGTTTTCAATAAAAATTTGGTCACTGGTTAGTTTTATAGGTTTATTATTACCCCTTTCACCCTTCATGGTCAATGGACATCAGCATGATCAGGTCATTCCTTTTTGAAAGAGTGTCATGGTCATCATGGTCATAATTCATCTCATAAGTCCATGTTGGGTCACCACTAGGTCATAGGGTTAATTTCCTGAAAATTAGTCATGTCACCATTAAAATCATTTTATAAAGGAGTAGTGAAAGTCAAGTTGTTAATAAAAGGTTTTAAAGAATGTTTTTTATCTCATTCATAATGTAATAATTTCATAAAGTTATGAAGCTGCATTGTAAAGATACATCAAAGTCAAGTTATGAAAAATGATGGTGGGTCCACTACCATATGTAAGCAAAAATCGATTTCCACAAGCTATAAAGGAGTAAAACTCACTCTCCATTTACTCATTTAATTTTACAAGACATTACTCTACCAAGAAAAATCACATTTGCCAACTAAAGATCAGTCTTTTCATACCCAAAGCTGAGTTTCTTTTCAGCATTGCACTTATCCTCAGTTGCGCTGCACATTTCCTTAGACTGTTGTGTTTTTCATCAAAGGGTTGCAAACTTCTTTGTAGTCATTTCTTTCATCAAATTCAGGTTGTGTCACATTAAATCGAGGTTGGTGGCATCTTATTTTCTCAATTATTTCTTAGTTGTGTTGCTAAGTTTCATTTCCCTCTCCTAGGATTTTGAAGACAGTTGTCATGATTTCATGATTTCCATGGTAGAACTATTAGAAAAACTTGTATCCTAATGATTATACACCTCCTCCTACCATAATTACACATTCCCAAACAACCCCTATCAAACCCATCCCTAAATTTCATCATTTTTACATAAACCCTAGCCTAGAGTATACTTTCCTAGGCTAGGACTATTTTATCCCTCTTTAAAGCCCTTTCCCTCACCCCAATTTTGAAATTCCACCTTCCTTAGCTCCCTAAAATCCCTCACTATCCTCCCAAAATTTCCCAAGCATTTATAAGCTCCCTATCCCTTTCATTTCCCTTAATTTCCTCAAGCTATATGAATTCCATGTTTTCCTACAAGTAAAACCCTAATTTCTCCCCATAGAGCTAGGTTTTGACATGGATTCTAAATCATATGAAAAAAGGAGGCATAAAGGATGGAAGCTCATCAGATATGAGCCTACCTCAACCTAAGATATCATATCATCACGTTCCATCAAAAAGTCATTTGAAGATGTAGGTTGTCTTGCCTTTTGCCAGAGAATTGAGAAACTTAGGTTTCATGAAAAACTAACCAGTGATTTTTCCACCAAGTTGAGGAGGGATAAGGTGACTATAGTAGGAATTGAGTTCACTATTTTAAGAGAAGTCATCTCTACAGCCACAGGGATTCTAAACATTGGAGAAAATTGGTTTAAGAAAAGAGACATTGACCTTCAAAGTTATAAGATGTACTTGAAACCACCATATAAGATAGCTCCAAAACACGTTTTTCCATTCAAACATTTGTTGGACAAATATGCCCCTCTCATGAGATTCATCATGAAATATTTTACATGTGAGTGTAGGTATTCAAGGTTGTATCAGTACCACATGAGGCTTTTGATGCATTTCACTGGTGTGAAGCTACTTAACTTGCCTTACTATATTTACAAAAGCCTAACAAAAATGACCGAGAAGGTAAAAAATATGGGAGAAAATCATCATACTATTATATTTCATCATGGCTTGGTGAAAATTCTATTTTGTCATCAATTGGCATGGGTAAATTTGTCTTGATGGCTTTGCAAATTCAGCTTTTCCCCTAGCTTCTCCAGCTACATCTAGTAGTGAATCAACACCTCTAAAATCGCTAGCACAACAAGAGGTAGCTTCTTCAAGAAGACCTACCAAGAGGATTTTTAGGGCAGAAGTAACTACGACTTATTCCAGAGGCAAAAGGCTTGTGTTTTATATAGAGATTGTTGAAAGGGCCAAGCCTACAATATGTGAACAAAGAGCATCCCCACAGCATGAGGAATTCACTCATTCAGGCACCAATGTGACAGATATGGAGAAAGATCATGAGAAAAAAGTTGCAAGAAAATAATAATGGACAAGGAAGTGCAGATAAAAAGGTTGGAACATAGGTTGACAGACGAAAATTCTTTGATAGCATGCTTACAACAAGAAAACATGCAACTGAATGTAAACCAAATGCTCCAAAACAAGCACATAGAAATTTTGAAGAAGGAGGATGTAAAAGGAAAAGTAGTGGTTCATTTGGATGATTTAGAGGATAAATAAGAACAAATCACACCAGTTAAACCAAGAACAAGAGGTCTCAAGATGTCCCTTGTGCTACGAAAAGAAATTTCTCCACCTAGAGGTCAAATCACTGTGAATGACTTAATTGCTAAAGAGATCAATGTAGACACATTATATTGGCTTGACAGGGTCAATGGACACTTAGAGAAGCTCCTAAAGAAGGAATGAGATACAATAAATTTCAAATACACATGGCCATGCATTACTACACAAAGAACATGGTATCCCACGTCAAAATCAAGCAATTGAAGAAAAAGCTCAAGGAAAACCTAATTAACCAAAAGGACAAAGACAAGCTTGATCTACTTACTGAGGCCTCTCTCATGGCATGAAATATCATATGATGACTTCACTGGGCAATTTTGAATAAATTTTGAGAATTTTTTGTCATTTTGGAATTTTTGGTACTTTTTAGCCTGTTTTGAGACTCAGAAACAACTATAAGCTCAACACCTAGGTTCTACGCTTTTTCCTCAGTGATCCTTTTGCCAAAAACTCACCACAATTGGATAGATAATTGCCTAATAATCTCATATATCCACTTTTTCAAACTTTTTGGTAGACAGATTGAGATAAAATGTCAAAAAAGGGGTCACAAAGTCACTTTCTGCCACTGTTTTTGAATAGGTGTTGTGCATAATGGAGTAGTCTTGGTAAAATCAAATTTTCTCCCTGATGGAGCATCTAAATCAATTTCTTTATGAGTCAAATGACAATGAGAGATCAATATATTTCCAATGAGCTATTAAGCTCATATTTTGGAGCACAAGAAGGCAACCAAAGGCCTCTTGCAATCTAGGTGACGTACATATCCCTGTGGGAGATTTTCTTCATCATTTTTTCAACAGATTTCGACCTAATGATGTAATTTTTATATTTTGATGTCTTAATGATGTAATTATATGTAAATAGGCTTTGGTAGAATAATTTTGACTTATATTCATGCTCTTAAAACTTTATTTGAGGTCAAATGTATCAGTTTTGTAAATGGAGGGTTTGTTTGAACCTCCCTAGTCTTTAGGTTTTTGGTTGAGCTTTTCATGTAACTGATGCTACATTGAGGGATTCGACCCATGACAGTGGGAAAATGGTGTCTTGGTCTATATGAATGTTTTTTTTAGTCAAACACAAGGTTGGACATTAGAGATGAGAACGCTTGTAGCTTGTACTTCAACTCTTTATTCAGGAAATCAAAGGAGCAGTTTGCAGCTATTATCTAGAAATTCATGTGCAATGAGTTTGTGGTGAAGTATTTTATCTGTTATATTTTTTTATGAATGATATACATCTCTCATTTCCATATCTTATTTCTTCAATGATTTTCCTTAAAGGTTATAATCTGAATTCTTTGCATAAAGCTCTGTTTTGATGGGAATATCATTTGTGTAATTTTCCTTCTTACTTAATGAATTCATGTTGCACATGCTCATTAAGATATTTTTCTCTTTCAAACACTACACTACAATGACAAACCCTAAAACCATCAAAAAAGCATTGTTGCCTTACTCCTCTTTATCTTTGTTGTTGTAACCATTTGATCCTTTGACCTAGCTACCTCGTTTTCATCTGTTATTGAGCACCAAAACCATAAACTCAAAAACCTACCCAAGCCTAACATATCTAGCCTAACATCTTTTCCCATTCCTGTCATCATTGGTTGTGAATCATAGAGAGATCACTCTCTAGTTTAGCAGGGCTGGCTGTTGAACCCAAGTGGTTTGAGGTTACCTCATTTGATCTCCTTTCTCAGCCTTGGGATATTGTGGAGGATAACAGAGTCAGTGTAAATTAAATTTTGAATACAAGTTGTTTTAAGGGGTTGCAAGCTTGGAATTATCATTGCTTGAGAAGGTGAAGGTTGATGTACTTCCATATTTAATAAAAACATATATTTTTGGTGGTGATTGTGTCCTAGATTTGCCCGAAATTGAATAAGGTGATCCTAGGTACACCATGAGTATGTTTGTGATGGCACATGATTCTTCATGTTGCTTATTTTTTGTGTCTATTTTTGACACTATCCTTGCAATATGGTATAGATGGAGTACACAACAAATTAAAAAAATTCATGCACATAATAAATTATCTTCCATCTTATGTAATCAAGAAACTTACAATCAATCAAGAAGCTACAACACATAATCAAGTTGTGAACATTAGCATTCAAAGATGATTCTACATCAACATCCAATCAAGTTAATGAAGTTGTCATCTACATCAACAATCAACTACATCAACAACATTTGCATCAATTCAAAAGCAAGTTTTTGGAAAATGCACCTTTACCATTTTTTTAAAGAATAAGCTCAATACAAAATTGTAACATGCAAATCATAATTTGTAAGTTAGCTTGTAATCAATGTAAAATTGAGTTGAATTGTAACGGTGAATTCTCAGTTGAACCTGACACCCATGGTTTGAATTGATAGGGAATCAATTAAACCAGGTAAGTCCATTGTTTTTAACTGAGTCATTCAAATCATTGTAAGCATTTCGCTTGGGTGCATTTTCGATAATATTTGACACCCTTCTTTTGATCAATCAAGTGAGCGAGTTCAAGAAAGTGAAAAGTGTAAGTAAACAAGTGCACAACATCAAGCGAGAAATTTCAACTCTAAAGAAAGCAAAAGTGATATTCAAACAACAATTTTTCTTGTTCATATCTCCAACAAGCAAGCATGAGTTCTAGTATTCAATTATTAAAGTGAGCATGAATCAAAGCAAATAAGTTTAACCAAGCAAGAGAACAAGCAAATTCCAAATCAAGTGATCGTGATAAACTAAATCAAGCGAGCGTGACTTCAAGAAAGCAAGATAAAGCATTCAAGAAAGCGATATATAGAAATCTAGAAAGTATTAAAAGCAAGAAAGCTTGAGTTCTAGCAAGTTCACATGGTGAAAAGAATTCAGTTGTTACATATTCTTAACAATTTGATCCTCTCAACCACTGAAGACATGGTGCAAATCAGCAAAGAAGCTGTTGTTGATATTTCAATGAATTTACATCAAGCACATGAGACAATTTAGTTTCTTCAACTAGAGTCGCAACTACAAATCAATGATTTGCAATAGAAGAGTGATGCTTCCAAGTCATTCAACCATAGAGATGAAGACAAAGTTGTTGATTCCAAGTAACTCATCCAAACAACTTCAAGTGTAGAAGTTGTCCATGATCAAATTGAACTTGCTTCTTCCAACCCAATCATCAAGACATGGGAAGAACTCCAAAGTAACAAAAATCGATGAGGATTAGGATATGACAAAGATGACAATAACTTGCATATCCCAGATTATTCTAAGCCGATCAAGTTCATTAGTGCAGGATTTTTTGATCAAGTAACATCGACAAGAAATGAGAAAGTTAAAGACAAACCGACATGCAAACATTGTCAAAGAAAAGGTCACATGGAAGATCACTATTTTGATTTCCATCCTTGTCACCATTGTGGCAAGTAGAATTACTCATCAGAGAAATGTTGCAAACAATACCAACCAGCTAGATTAAAGATCAGTTATGCATGGATTGATCCATGGGAATGGTCGTCAAGAGTCAAATAATTGCATAAGTTTTACAAAATAATTCAATCTCACCTATTGAAGCCAACAATTGACAAATGAAGATGGTACTCTCATGCACCTGAAAGCGGGAGTATAATAGTAAAGCTATCTTATACCTGAACAGGGGGAGTTCAGAATTCATAAATCACATGAAGGATAAACAAATAAACATGATAAAGTTATCTTATTATCCTCCTATTGTTGGAGAGGACGTCAAACCATAATACTAGATGTCTAAGGGAAATCATGGGGATTAACTATCTTATGCAATCCAAACAAAATATAATTTACAAATTGGATGGCTAAACCAAGGATAATATCTGGTAGATTCCACTCCCTAGGATCAAAATAAATGAGACGCATGACAATAGTTTATGGACCCAATATGATGAACAGAAAGGAAATATTTCTTAGAAACTTGGCTAGCATTATAGAGTTCACCAAGATAAGTTATGGGTTCTAGGAAAAGTCTTCAACTTGGTCACATCACTAAAGGAAAAAAAGTGAGGTATTCATCGCTTGGATATAGACTCCCAATAGTTCAACAATCCATGTAACAAATCAAGTTGGTTGACCTGGAAATACTCAATAGAGTATTCACCTAGAATAATTGTCATGACAATGAGAACCAAATAACCTTATGCTTGGATAAATTTTTAGTCTCAAAATATCTCTTATAAGTGGGTGTATTCTTTGAAGAGTATATTCTTCCTTGTACAAGTCCAGATGACTAGCCAATCTATTTAGAAATAGACATGAAAATTTCCCATAAAAATAGGCCTTTCATATTTGAGATTTTTTGGCTTAAGGATCCATTCTTCCTTGATAAGGAAAAGGCATGGTGGGAAGAGATTCAAGTCTAATGGCCCTACAATATGGCCAAGTTTCACCAAAATTTAATATTTTTATGTCAAAAAATAAAAAATGGAAGAAAGAAGATTTTTGAAATATTTTCCAAGAAAAACAAGAGTTTTAGGTATAAATGAAAGAGGTTCAATGAAAAATAATTATGGAGGGAAAAACTAAGAAGTTGGTTGCAAAAGAAGGAGAAATTCTCACAAAAACAAAGGACGGAAGGCAACAAAACGATTTTTGTGGAGTAAAAAGTCAATAGCCCACTCGATTTGAAAATGGGGGAAGAACACAAAGTTTTTTAATAAATTGATGATTAAACACATACATTATAACAAGGTATTTTCACTCAAAGATTAAGTAGGGTGAAAAATGACATATCATAAAGATATGGAGAAAGAATTGGTTAGATATTGTGGATCACTTTTAGCTGAACCAAATCAAAGTTGATGGAGTCTAATTTAAAATATTATGAAACATCCAAATATTTGTTCAACAATATCATAATGTTTCCTTAATGTGAGAGGTATCCTATGTCAAATTCGAAGAACCAGTAATGTTCATGCCAAAAAAACAAAGCATTAGGTCCAGACAGGTTCATCACTGGTTTTTCCAATCTTGTTGGAACCTCCATAGTGAAGAAGACCATGACTTGGTGGAATAATATCACAGTACATGCTCTTTATTTCCAAGCTTCAAATGCCAGGCTATTAAAACTAGTGCCCAAGACTGATAAAACTCAAGTTCTAGGTAGCTTTAGACCAATTTCTTTATGCAATCTGATATATAATATTATTTCAAAATTCATTGTCAATCATCTAAAGTTGCTCCTACAAAATATAATTTCAATGGAGCACACTAGTCATGTGGAGGTGATCCAAATGAAAAATTACCCATGGTAATGTAACTAAAGGCCATAAATAACTCACCCACGGTATTATCCAACCATGGTATTTTCCCACCGATGGTATTATCCACCCATGGTATTTTCCCACCCATGGTAATGTAACTAAAAAAAGGCTCTAAATAATGAGCCTCACTTTGCAAGAGGACAGATTTTCCAACACAATGTAGTTGTAATCATCATTTTGTTGTAATAAAAAAATTTAGTTTTATGATTTAATTTTTGGATTGGTTTATTGTGTGGGTTTCTTATCATGCTTCCTGGTGTGGAAATTGCTTAGATATTGATCCCCCCACAAGATCCATATCAGTGGTATTAGAGATAGGTTACGACTCAATGGAAATTAGGGTTCTATAAAAGTTTTAGATGTGTTGGCTTTGAGCCATAAATTGTTCCAATATGTAGTGTTGTGGATACCCTTTTCCGTGAATACCTAGGTTGATGTGCAATTTGCATTTGTCCTAGAATTCCTCCCTCTTCTCCTATTTAGTACTTGTTATTGTCCTCCCACATTCATATCAATGCCAAGCCAGCAGGTTCAGATGTAGTTTATGATTTGGATCTTTGTCTTCTTGTCTGGTTTGTCAAAATATATTTAGTATTTAGTGCTTGAAACCTGAATATATTTGACATGTTGAATCCTAAATTTTGGTTTTCTACCCTCAACCACATCTAATTCTTGAGGTTGACTAAGTCTGCGGTTTTTCTCAAGTATAGCAAAGCATGTCTACCCACAATATCTATATATAGTTGAGACACATATCCAAAGCTTGTCGATCGAAGCCTCCAGAAGCTTTAAAGGAAAACATGTTTCCAAGAAAGAGTGTGTCTTCTTTCTTTCTATTTGCAAGGATTCTAGTTTTGATACAGCTGAGAAGTACTATCTTATGGCCACCAGAGTCGTACAGGATGAGAAGGTTAGCTTTTAAGCTAATAATGATGCCAGAGATAGTTCTGGTTTAACAAAGATTCCCAGCGTGCTCCTGGACCGGCTCCATATACGACGATGATCGTTGACCCTTTCGATTTTCTAAGAAGCTTTGGATTTTAGAAATGGTAAAGAATGTATCATCTCCACACCTGTGTCATGGAATCAACTTACTACCCAAAGAAAGAGAAAGAAAATTATGATGCAAATCTTTGTGATACTATGGCCGTGCATATAGCAATGGCATTGGATGCTTTTTTTCTGAAAGGATTGGTCACTGGAATTTTTTGATTCTCCAACATAATGCTTGTGTCGAGAATGTGGTCTTCAATTTCCTTGTCTCCCAATGCCAACATGATATTAAGGCTACACTTTAGGCGAGTTTTCCATATTTTCACTTCAAATTATATCACATTGATGAGAATATTGTCAAGAATAATAGATATTAATCCATTAGGGAGGCATTGGATCAGCCATTCAACTATGCTTGCACTTACTTGGTCGATATATTGCCATCCTGCCTAGAGAGGATCATTTACGTCGAGTCTAATTTAGTTGTTGGGGATCATATTTCCAAGTTGTGCTTGTTATATGAGATTTACAATTGTGGACAAAAATATCTCCCCTAGTTTGGTGTCTAACCTAGAACAACTGAGAGGCAAGGAACACAATGATTTTCCTTAAAGTAAATAGATGATAGAGTGAGGCCTAACTCGAATCCTTCGCATGCTTCACTCCTCGTTAAACTTGGAAGCTCCAATCCCATCTCTAATTTCCAAAATTAGGACCTGCATAATCAGATAACACAAGCCAAAAAAATACGAGATGTATGCAATATCATCTAACTAATTCATTCAGTAGATCAACATGGTATTGAATAAGTGAAACAATACACATATAGGGAAATAGTGAATTTGTTGCATTACTATAAATGGAAGGAGATTACAACCATAAGTAGCAGTTGATATTGTATAAGAGATCCTCCAAGTTGTTAACTTGTCCTTTCCTTGTCACAATATTCACCTCCAATCACCCTAATTGCATGGAATGATGACCACTCACTACAGCAGAATAAGGGAAGAATTATTCTCCAAAAGCCAACCCCCAACCTCATAGAAGGTTGGAAATATATTGAGAAGCAAGATAAGTTAGGATTTCTTATCCAATTACCATTCTAGGGTAACAAATCCACCTTTGATGTGGAGGGATAGTATCAAAGGATAAGTGGTGAAAACTCCAATGTAGGGATGGATAGGATCTGAATGTTTTATCCAAGGTAAGTACTTCTAACAACTTCTCGAAACTCTTGGAAGGTGAAGCTTCCAAAATCTCAATCATTCTCCCGGATTTCTAGAACCAACGCAAATGTAAAGGGGAGCAACTTGTTGGTGACCAACGTAGGCCACAATGGAGAAACTTGTTGGTGAACGCACCTCAGTAGGTTTATAGGGAGTGTTGGTCCTTAAACTGGGTAAGATGAAGTAGTTTAGGGCTCAAACTATAGGAAATGAATGATACATGCTTAGGGATTCGTAAAAAATGGTGACAAGGGGGAATAAGATTTTGATTGATCCCATTAGGAGGCTCACTAATTAGATGTGACAAAATGGCCTATAACATAATGCCCCCTAAAGTGAAAAGTCAGGGATGATGAATGATGACTCAGTGCTTTATCTTGTGACAAGTAGGGATCAAGGACAACCAGCGAGCTTCATATGCTACAATACATTTACAACATGACATCTTTGTATGCTGAGGAAGGCATACCCATACTCAACTCATAAGCTAACATAACATGTACAATGATCAATTGTCGTGTCCATAGATGCAACTGGTGAACCCATGACTGGATGAATGTCAATATGATCATGACCATCATACATTATGATCTATGTATAATCCTAAAATCACAGCTAGGATGTATGAAACTAGATTTTGGGTCTTGTATCTCATTCACACGAACAATCAAAGTATGAGTCTAACCATGTGAATCAATGAGCTGGATTCAAACATGGTAGACACCATCCGATTACTAGCCAATGACGTAAGTCGTTAACAGAGGTGAAAGAAACCACCAATGATGTTAATGGCTCTCAAGGTACCATAGTACAATCTGTATTGTGTGAATAAATGAGTTGATGTAGAACATCAAACAAAATATTTCGGTCAAAGGCCATTGATGTAAACCTGTCGTCGAGAGTGAGGAAACTTGACATTGATGTATGCAAGAACCAGGGTACCAAGGGTTGTTTCTAAGTCAAATTCCTGGGTGATGTGTTGATGCCGATAGGAAGCGACCTAACATAGGAAGGCCTTGATGTATCCCCCATCAACAACTCGCAATGGGTATGATGATTGAGATAGAATGATCAGAACGATGTTGATATGGAACTGGATCAGGAAAGGCAGACATGAAATGAAGGCTTAAGAGTATTGTAGTAGAGATCAACTGAATGACTTATCTTCAACACACTGGCGATACTAAATGGAGTTGGCAACATTAACTCAAAACAGAGATGGACATTCTAAAAACGGTATGATAACTAAAAGAAAAAAAATTACCCAACCAAACAACCATGGAGATGAAGTGGAAGAGTGTCGTGTTCAAGAGAGACTCGCTACCATTGGCAAAATGGAATCCCTTGTTTTCCAAATTTACCTAACCATACTAGTCAGTACCTCTTTATTTTTTAACAAGCTTGAGGAGGATAACATATGCTTGATCTGTAAGTTCATCCTTTGGATGAATCCCTCCAAGTATATTTAACAAACCATGATAAGGAATGGTTCGCCCTTGTCATGTTCAACAATTCCATCAATGTTTGATGTTTTAACGAGTCCAGTGAAGGTAAAACTCGACATATTTGTCATGTTTAGAGAGTTTGAAAGCGAAAAAGAAAACTTTAGATGTCCCTTTTCGTAGATAGTCCCTTAGGCCTTAAAGGTAGAAAACAATACCCAAGAGAACCTCTTATCCATGTTCGACTAAGGTATTCCTTTTTTGTAGTTAGTCTATATTAGCTTGGAAAAGGGTTAAACTTATGCTGAGTAGATGTATTTTCATTTACTTTTACAGGTTAGAAAAGACAGGTTCTTGACAATCTTTTCATATTTTGGGAGTCTAAAAAGAGATGAAATAAGGCTCCTCTTGGAGGAACGAGTGGTATGAAGGGTAGCAACTAGTTCTGATCATGATGGAATTTCCCAAAACATGCAAGGGTCAAGAGGTTGGTTAATAATCCCACTCATCAGAACGATTCCTCAGGAAAGGGTAAAACAACCAAGTGAAAGTGTATGATCAGCCAAGCATATGGTGACGATGGAATGAGAAAACCAAGGCTCATATGGTAAAAAATAGGCTGATAAAAAATGGAAATAATGAGGGATAAAATGGGAATGGTTTCAATTTTACATAATCTTGAAACATGGGAAACAATGCTTGAAATTGGTTTGCATTCCCCCAGCATAATGACTCAATTCAAGGTACATGCCCCTCAAACTTCATTTCATGCACCTAAGTAGACTACTGGGTACTAACAGGTGGATGGAATGAAGGTTCAATTACGAGATCAAGTGAAAGACTCAACTAGGAATTTATGAGATATAATCAAAGACTATAATTAAAAGTGGATTTGTTTCATCTTTTAATGAGCTTGAAATAGGAAAAGAATTATGCTCCTAGGAACCTATTTCATTTTTTAATGAGGTTGACATAGTAAAATAACTATCCTCATAAGAGCTTGTTTCTTTTTTTAATGAACTTGACACAAGAAAAGGAACTTTGCTCCGACATCTTGTTTCATTTTGTAAGGAGCTTGACACAAGAAAAGGAGCTATGCTCCGAGGATCTTGTTCATTTTTTAATGAGCTTGACAAAAAGAAAGGAACTATGCTCTAAGGACATTGTTTCATTTTTTAAGGAGATTGACACAAGGAAATGAATTGTGCTCTTAGGACCTTGATCATGAACACCAAGAGGCCATGGCTTCCAAGAGTTTCTCATTAGATGGGAGAAAAATGCTCTGGAAGGGATACATATCAAAGGATCTAATTGGTAGATCAGGCTCCAAACTCCTCAATAAATGATTCACCATACCTCCTATTGGATCTAGGTCGAAAGAAGTTGAGAAGACAGTGAAAGGCCCATCTTCATTAGTAGGTACGTGAATGAGATAGGCTGCCATATAATTAACCTGTGGCAGGGAATATACCACTTGCATATAAGGACCATTTAGGGATTTTGTTTGATTGCAAGCCAAATTAGGACCAATGAATGGAAGCTAGTCAATAGTCACGATAGTTCCTTCATGCGGGAAACACATCACATGAAAGAGTGAAGAGACAAGAGCTCCCATGACATAAACATAGTCACACCCAAGGAGTAAATTAAAATCCATAGGGCCTTTCACTACCATCACATCAATATAGATAGTCTTTCCTCCCAAAGTAATAGGAAACTTAGGAAGGATCCCTAACAGTTAACTAGTTCCTCTATTAAAATCCAATAGATTGTGGGTAATGGAAACAATTTGTGAAGAAACTAAAGCTTACCAAGTAGTTGAGGACAGAATACTAACAAACACCTCTTCATATATGATTATGCTAGGTACAACCACATTATAATCTTGTAATATGATCTGGAAGGGCACGTAAGGAGGAAGAAGATATCCTATCAGTCAACTCCAATCAACGGAAGTGACCATACTATTTGGAGGGGTGTGATGGGAATGGGATAACTACCCCCTTGTTCTATGGGAACGAGAGGATTTCCCCCCTGTGCTGTGGGAATGGGATGATTTCCCCCCAGTTCCTTGGGATCTGAATAAGCGAGAAGAACCTGAGCGATATGAACTTCACTCTCTACGGGAAAGGTATGATCAAATGAAGGTGGAATCGATTCAACTATTTTCTCAACCGAAGTTTTGTCAGGAACAAACTCATGGGATTCACAATCAGAGAGAGAGGGATTGATTGGAGATGGATCCTAATCAATCACTTCATCAACTAGTGGAGGATTGGGAGAAAGCTTCCGGTAACCAGCCGGAAGTCGTGGCTGAGAAGTTGTAACATTTTCCAACACTTTTGAGGCTTCTTCCATATAAGGACAAAGGTGAATATGATGATTCCCTTCACTTAAATTACAAGGAAATTTGAATTTACCCTTTTTCCCATGGACCTTACTATCACAAGTTGAGGGTTTTTCACCAACATGACCTCCAGAAGTTGACAACAATGGTCAATGTGAGCCTGTGGACCACACTTCTAATACTTTGGGAATACCAAGGCAGTCTCTAAGAAGGTGGTCACCCTTACATAACATGTAAGGGAATTTAACTTTACGAGGTTGATTGGAATATTTTTCCATACTAGTTGTGTTTGTAGAAATGGTTGCTTGGTTTGGACATTTTGGAACCATAGGGGTCGAAAATAACCAAACTGGAAAACCAATGGTGAATCCAGGAAGAGAACGTTTCCATATAAGGAGCACCAATATTTCCAAAAGAAGGAAAAAGACCAGGATTCTCATCAGAGGGTTTTCCTTGACTGGTGGAATTGGGAACTGTTGCCATTAGTCTCAACCTAAGATTCACTAAGGAGTTGTTCCATGGGTAGAATGTGTTTCACAACCAATTAATTGATTTTATAAATAAACACAGAAAAAGCAAAGGGGTAACTATGCATAATGGTTTACCAAGCAATCATGAACTACAATATACACCTTGGTGAACCAAGGACTTAAAGTACGAAAGCCAATCTCCCCAAATGTTGTGTTCAGTGTATCATGGTATACAAGGTGGTATATGAGGTTACCTATGGATGGATAGAAACCTAAGGGGACTCCAAAAATATACTCGACAGTACGTGGGAGTGCAGTCTGTAGTAGTGTTGTCTAATGTGTAATCGTTTGATGAGAGTGTTCCCATATACTTTTCATGCATGGAGCACCATTCGATATACCTGAAGGTACGTGGAGAAGATCTTATACACTTATGTACGTGGAATGGTATTTCATCCCCGAGATGCAACCCTGGAAAACAACGACAACTCCTATGTTTAATGACATTGAAACACGTCTCTAACCTAGACCTTTAAATATTTTCATTAATGTTACAAATGTTCCTTTGGTTAATTGAGATGGATTTTATTGTTGATATTAAATTAGATTTTAGTGTCAAGGCTCAAAACTCAATGTCACCTGAACACGCCTATAATGCAACTAATATGACAAAATGAACTCTTTTCATTTTTTAGGAAAGTTATCTAGTGTAGGGAACAGGTGAAAACAATGATGCAACAATCAAATATGCATCAAACAAGAGATTCCTAACTAGATATTTCAATTTCACTATTCCAATTCAATTCAAAACATTAAAATATGCCAAACCATGCAATGTAATTTATGCACGATTCCCCTGACAACTATGCAAATGTAATCTATGCACAATTTATTTTCCATCTGTGAAAATGAGAATTCTAACCATGCAAATGTCATCTATGCAAGAGAATTATTCAAAACAAACATAAGAGGATTCCAATGAAATCAAATGTAATATCAGATTTCATGAACAAAGGACTCAAACTGAAATTGGATGAAAATTTCAAAACTCAAAGTGATGTCACACAAAGGTGATTAACACGCAGACACAATTTCATGGAAAAAATGTGTAATTCCACACTAGGGAACTCTAATTTCACACACAAAACCCTAGGTGGAAATGAAAAAAAAAAAAATTCACCACACTTAATTTTTGAAACGTAGAAAACTAAAATGCAAATGTTCAATTACACTTTTCAGAATGAGGACTAGAACAATAATTCATCTAAGTGACCAACAATAAAATGAAATCATTTTGCAAGCGATAAAGTGACAAGAACAAAGAAAAATAAAAACCAATTCTTATCAAAGGAAAACAACACAAATGCAAACCAAATGGAAGCTTTAGAGAGACCACAAGACATTGAAGGTTGAGGGAAGTTCAGCTGGAAGTAGGTTGACCCAAAGAGGCTCAAGAACCAAGGAAAAATTCATGCAAAAACAAGGGCCAATGCCAGTGTAGAAGAGGCACCAGTGTGTTGCAATATTGGTGCAGAGTGGGCCAGGGTGAGATGCAACACTCCGTCTAAGGTACAAAGGGTGTGTTAGGCTTGTGAAAGATGTTTCCAACACAAAAATTGCAAAAAGGGTTCAATGAAATGACTTCCTAGGTCTGTTATTGGTTGGATAGTACAGCAAAGGTCTATCAAGGAGGTAATAAAACATAATGGACAAGGATACCACCAAGGTAATGATTCACTCCCTAAAGGATTCTCCAATTTGTTATACAAGATTTATGATTGCAGACAAAAGTATCTCCCCTAGGTCGGTGGCTAACCTAGAACAATAGAGAGACAAGGAACGAAATGTTTCTCCTTAAAGTAAATAGATGATGGAGTGAGGCCTACATATAATCCTTCACACACTTCACTTCTTCTTCAGCTTGGTGTTGTGGGGAAAAATGCCTATGCAGGACGATCCTATCCACCTAAGGTGTGACAGTGCCTTAGCAACAAACGAGTACAGCTATTCTGGTTTCTTCCTTTATGAAATGTGAAAGAAGAGAGATCAATAGACTTACCGGTGTCTTCCGTTTGTCCCTTGATCCAGTCTCTCTTCTCCTTGGGTGTTAACAGCTACTTGCCTTCTTGCTTATCTAGCTTCAACTTCCTGCAAGATCACAAGAGAACAGCTACTTGCGACAAGAGAAGAACACTACACAAAGACAGATATTCACATTCATAACTAGTTTGGGATTAGAAATAAACCAAATACACTAATACATTCATACATCAAAATACACCAGCATATAGGAGAAACCAAGATAGCTTTATTGATGAATAACAAGGTTCAGGAAGAGATACAACCCAGAGGGCTCCAATCCAGCATCTCCTTCCCAGCAAATGGAATTCCTATCTTCAGCCCCTTCAAAGCATTAAGCACCCAATGATTCCAGTCTCAAACCAACAACAATTCTTTGCAATAACAAAATTCCAGCCTCTAGATCTCATGGAGGAGAGATCCATATATAGATGTTTGGAGAGAGGATGAGTCAGCTTGAGATCTAACTAGTGTCCTCTCCCTCTATCAGTTCTTGAGTCCACTTCAAGGTTCTTGCTTCCACTTGGAGATTTGGAACCTCTTACTCATCACCAGTCGAATTCCCTGAGGCAAGTGTCATTTTGGAAGCTTCCTGGGTCTAGACACCTTGAGAAATGAGCCTGCCACTTGTCCATTCTCGTTCAGCACAGGTAGCTAGTGTTCCAGTTGACATTCAATGCAGGTAGCCAGTGTTGGCTTTGACATTCAGCGCAAACAGCTAGTGTAGCCACTGAAATGATCCTGAATTGACTTGTTTTTGAGCAGTTTCAGGTGGAGAACTTCTGTGAATTGCTGTGGTTTTTTAGCCTTGTTCCTCTAGGGGTAGGAACAACATGTTTAGGGACTTTGGATCCCTTAGATTATGGACATTTCATGCTCAATGCTGTAAGGCACAAAAATGTCTATAACAGTTTCCCCCTAAAGTATGAGGCTGTTTATCGGGCGAAATACTTTATCAGGGGGATCCGAAGTTCATCCAATGCTGGGAGGAGACCTGTAATAAGATACAATACAATACATTATTTTTCATACTACTTTTATGATCTAGCTGAGGCGGGCATCCCCATGCTCAGCTTTATAAATTCATTTTTCTGTACATAGAACAGACAATCGTCTGATGGTAGACTGATAATTTTGATGAAACTATCATCCTTTGAGTAGGATGATTATCTGCTGCAATGATGTACATGTCAATGTCTTTATCTTTCCTGAATATATATCGCAGCCCGGATGGTCGAAGCTAGATCCGGGGTCTTCAAACTCGTTCGATCTTCACTCTAAGTACAAGTCGATCCATGTGAGAAATGTTCTGAAGTCGAACATGGAAAGACATCGCTTGATTACCGGTCAATGATGTAAACCGTTAACAAGCGCGAGAGGTATCACCGATAATGATAATGATAATGACCCTCAAGGTACTGCAGTACAATTCACGTGGTGTGAATAAAGGACTTGGTGTCAAACACCACGCAAAATCTTTCGGTCGAAGGTCATTGATGTATACCTGTCGCCGGAAGTGAGAAACTTGCCGTTGTGGCATGCAAGCTTCAAAGTACTGAAGGGGTTGTTCCTAGATCAACTTCTTGGATAATGAGCTGATGTCGACAAGAAGCGATCCGTCAAAGGAGGGCCTTGATGAATCCCACATCAGTGACATAGAACGGAGCTAATGATTTTAATGGAGGTGAAAACGATCTGTGACATATGATTCAGGGTGGCGGTCATGAAAGGATGAAGGATAATGTATGGCAGTGGATGGGACACGGTTGACTCTTTCTGAACGACTTCTCTTGAACATGTGGCGACACTGATACGATGGATCAGTAGCATTACCCCAAATATGGATGGTATGGTGAGACCATGGATGTGACCGGTGAATGAAACAACCCAACCCGATTGTGGTAAGGAGGAAAAGTGTCATGTTCAAGAGCGACTTGCTACCATCAAAGTTTTCTTTAGTTTCTCCCAATTTTTCCCCAGCCATTGCTGACCAGTACCTCTTTATTTTTGTCAAGCTTGAGGAGGATAACATATGCTTGTTCTATAACCTGCCCTTCGGGCAAGCCCATCGCTATGTTTTAACGAGCCTAGCGATAGTGAAACTCGTTCTCGTCTAAAGACAAGTTTGTCGCTATTTAATGATTTTAACGAGTCTAACGACAAGGATAACTCGGTCCTTTTCATTTTTAGAGAGTCTGAAAAGGTACATAAAGTTAACTCCAAAATTCCTTTTTCGTCATCTAATCCCTTAAGTCCGAAAAAGTATAAAACAATACAGAAGGGATGAGTTTTCGATAGTTTTAACGAGCCGAACAAAACAAGCGCTCGATCTTTTTGTGCAATAATCCCTCAGGTCCAAAAAGATTAAAATCTAGAGGAGGGATAGCTCTTCCTGTCCCTTTAACGAGCTAGAAGGCCAAGGACTCGGCAATCTTTTCATATTTTACGAGTCAGTTGAAAAGAGCTTAAAGAAGACTCGTCTTTTGAGGAACGAGTGATAAACATGGTTAGCAGCTGATTCCAGGTACAGGTTGGAATTTTCCAATCACGGCAGTGTCACAAGGATGGCTAGGTGAAATCACTCTTCGCAGCTGTTCCTCAAAATGGGTAAACAAACATATGGAGGTGAACGATCGGCCAATGGAAAAGTGGAGGTGACGGTGCAAACACGACCAAGGCTTTAATGGCTGATGATATTACATTCACAGTGGTTATTTACCGGGATAGTTCATTTTTTAACGAGCTTAAACGCGGGTAGAAACATTTGCTCGATCTTATGTTTATTTTTTAACAAGCATGAACTATACGCTAAAATTGCTCGGATCTTGCGTTTATTTTTTAACGAGCATGAACTTTGTGCTAAAACTGCTCGATTACCCAGTCATATGATAAGAGTGTCTCATCAAGATTCTATTTTTTATGGAGCTTCATCTCACTAAGCTTTGCTCCGCATCCTTTCTTTATGCAAGTTAGGAAACGGCTAACCCAAAAAACAGATAAATAACCGCTCTTTGCTTGCACTCCAAAAGGTTTGCATGCCCCCAGGTATAAAGTACGATTTCAAGGTTACCTCTACTTCATTTCCGTCAAAACTTTCGTTTCACTGAGAGAGGCCTACCTCTTTCAGGTTACCCAAAGATTGTCTCGTTAATCTTTCAAACAAAACACTTCCTCGGCAATGTCTACTGAAATAGACAAAGGTGAGTGACGGGTCCCGCCCTCTCACATAACTTTGACAAAAGAATCTTATTCTAGAATAACCCTCTTCCTAGACGGACGGGGTACAGACTAGTCATATTCTCCCACGGAAACCTACTCTATACCCAAAGTTTCCCTGCCGAAGCAGACCAGGATGCATGCCCCCTGGGTTCCAGTCATATCCTCCCGGATTACTCGCGCTCATCAGGAGGACGGACCGTGGGTTGAGACACTTCTTGCGTGAAGAGACCATTTAGGGATGGTACATGACTATTTGCGATGCATGATCCGGGAAATGAAAGTTGGTCCACGAGCTTGACCACTCTTCCTTCATGCGAAAAACACATTACTCTAGAGAGTGAGGAGACGATGGCTCCCATGCAATATATATAGTCTCGTCCAAGGAGTAGGTTATAATCCAAGGGTCCTTGAACGACCATCACGTTCATTTTAACGGTCTTCCCTTTCAATGTTATGGGCACATTGGGGAGGATCCCTAAAGGTCGACTGGTTCCTTTATCAAAGCCTGAAAGATTTCTCATTTCAGGCAAAAGCGCTGGCGAACCAAGCGCTTTCCAAGCAATAGAGGAAAGGATACTCACAGATGCCCCTTCATCAATGATAGTGCCAGTCATTACCATTTTGTATATTTGAACGATAATTCTGAATGTTATGCTTGCTGGCAACCGGGGTCTGCCTAGTTGGTTCCAGTCAAAGGACACAACCAGGTTGCTTGGTGGTGGGACCTAATAGACGGCCGGATATCGCTTTGACGAACTTCCTTCCTGCGATAAAGGAATGGGGGCATTGCCCCCTTGTTCATCAGAGTCAGTGTTGATGAAGAGAATTTGGACGGTGTCGTCTTTATTCTCCTCTGTGATGGTATCATTCGAAGATAGAGCCTCTGAAGGCAAAACCGGGTCAACTGCTGTATCAACCTTTTGACTTTCGTCAGGCATGGATCCAGACGGTTCATCTTCAATGATAGGTGCTTCGGCTGACCACCTGGGTGGGCCAGCCGGGTTCTCAACTAGTGAAGGACTTGGCAGGAGTTTTTGATATCCAGGAGGAAGTTGCGCCCGTAAGATTAGGTGATCTTCCAGAACTCTTTTAGCCTCGTCTAAGAAGGGACAACGGTGGATGGCGTGATCGCCTTCACACAGTTTGCAGGGAAATCTAGATTTCCCCCTCTGTCCTGGGACTTCACTTTCACTAGTCGACGGTGAGCAGTCAACATGGCTATTAGAGGTTGATGCTACCGAATTGTGAAAACGGGGAGACCAGTCCCTTAGCATTCGAGAGATACAGGGACAATCTCTGTGGAAATGGTCTCCCTTGCATATGACACATGGCGATTTAGGCCTAGTCAGTGCTGTGTGTGGATTTTTGTCAGACGACACTTGTTTGCCCCCAGTCGCCTTTGGCTCCTTCTTCTTCTTCTCTTTCTTCTTCTTTTCCTTCTTCTCCTTAGGAACTTGGTTTTTTGTTTTACCCGTTCCGTCAAGAGAAGAGGAAGGAGGAGAAGAAGAGTTAGATGAAGTAGAAGGCTGGTTGGCAACCCTGGTCTGGTCTAACTGTTGACTCGACTGTTCAGGAATGGTGGTGTTCTGAACGACATTGGTTGAAAAGAGCCAAACTGGCAAGCCAATTTTCAGTCCTGGAAGCGACAATGTGGCCATGTGGGGCGCACCAACATCTCCCCAAGAGGAGAAGGGACTAGGATTTCCACCAAGGGGAATTCCTTGGTTGGTGTGCTCCATTTTTTCAACCTAAAGATCAACGCATGAATTAAAGGGTGATTGTTCCGTTTAAAATAAATTTTAACGACGCTTTAGACACAACTTGCTTTTTCAGTTTTAAAGAGTCGAGAAAAAGCTAAAGATGACTCTAGTCTCCTTCGATGTTTTAACGAGCCCGAAGTGACAAATGCTCGGATGGACTTTTTCTGTTATAGAGTCTGAAAAAGGCCAAAAGGAACTGCTCTGGAGTTCTAGGCAGAGGGTGTGCCAAACTTTTCGCAAAACCGCATAATACTTTTTAGGGTACGGGCGGTCGATCTTCCTGAATGCTGTGTTCAGTGCATTGCGATCAGTAGGGCGGCCGACACAGTTTCCTAAGGATAAAGGTTTTATGCCTATAGGGGTCTCCCAATATATAAGCGACGGTACGTGGGAGCACAATCCGTACTGGCGCTATCGTCCCTCAGGAGGAATCACCCACCATCCACGAGATCGACAGTCACCAGGCTTAACGACGTCGGAACACGTCTCTAGCCTAGACCTCTATGTTGTGCGTTATGTTGCAAAGCGTTGTTAAGTTCATTCAATTTATTTTAGGTTGATCTTTTTAGAATTTTGCCTTTCAAGGTTCACCACGAGATGTATGATACAAATTCCTAAATGCAGCCAAAAGATGATAAGCAAGCTTTATATCTTTTCAACTTTGAAAATCCTAGCTACTAAGGGAAAAGGAAGACACCATCTTTTCTCAAAGAGCAATCAGCACACTCTAATGCACTTTTCCTAAATCCAACATGAAAACTATCAAATGCAAATGCACAATGCAGGTGTTTGTTTTCCGCTTTCTTAGTATTGATGCCTACAAAGAAAGCTTTTTGTACAACTTTGAATTTGCTTTTAAATGATCAATACAAACAAGTTTACTTTTTCGAAATCAGAGAAGATAGAAGAGATTACAACACTTAACGATTTTCAAAATGAAGACTTGTTTCGACACTTAAAAGAGACAAATTCAAACCAATAAGCAAAAGCAAATGTATAATCAATCTGCAAACAGCCAATGAACTCTCTTCTAAGATCACAATCAATCAGATCTGAATCAAGGGCTACAGGATGACTATTTCACTCATGCAAAGGAAAACTGTAAATGACGTCACAAACACATAAAAACACTCACAGTCTTTTGTACAAAAGGAGGCGGAATCTAAGCAGAGAAAAGGAGTTATCAAATTGGTACCTATGCTGGTTACAGGCTGCAAAAATCAGAGATCAAAACAAGGCAAAACAGAGCAGAGAACCCCAGCTGCACAAGGACAAACTGGTTCAGCGCAACCTCAACACAGGGGTTTTGACATTCAGTGCAGGTAACCTTCACAGGACCTGCGTTGAAATGCAGAATCCCTTCACTGGGTCTGCGCTGAAGGAGAAACTCTTGTTTCCCTCAGGTTCTGGGTCACAGATTGCTATTTAATTCACTGTTTTAGGCCAAATAAAAGCAACAAGCAAGGTGTAATCAAAGGGATGATTTGAAGGGCTACTAAGATCTATCACAAGGATCATCAAATCATTTGTGAGTCCATTGTTCAGATCATAGACAAGTCCAGCAATTGGATCAAAGCAACAACTGTCTACTTTGCATCCAGGAAAGATGCAGTTCGATTGTTGCTGTCAAGTCTATGAAACAAACAATGATAGAAACACAAATAAAATGACTAAACCAATTTTTCCCCAGCGGGGTCGCCAATTTGTTGTGGGGAAAAATGCCTATGTAGGATGATCCTATCCACCTAAGGTGTGACAGTGCCTTAGCAACAAACGAGTACAACTATTCTGGTTTCTTCCTTTACGAAATGTGAAAGAAGAGAGATCAATAGACTTACCGGTGTCTTCCGTTTGTCCCTCGATCCGGTCTCTCTTCTCCTTGGGTGTTCACAGCTACTTGCCTTCTTTCTTATCCAGCTTCAACTTCCTGTAAGATCACAAGAGAATAGCTACTTGCGACAAGAGAACAGCTACTTGCGACAAGAGAAGAACACTACACAAAGACAAATATTCACATTCATAACTAGTTTAGGATTAGAAATAAACCAAATACACTAATACATTCATACATCAAAATACACCAGCATATAGGAGAAACCAAGATAGCTTTATTGATGAATAACAAGGTTCAGGAAGAGATACAACCCAGAGGGCTCCAATCCAGCATCTCCTTCCCAGCAAATGGAATTCCTATCTTCAGCCCCTTCAAAGCATTAAGCACCCAATGATTCCAGTCTCAAACCAACAGCAATTCTTTGCAATAACAAAATTCCAGCCTCTAGATCTCATGGAGGAGAGATCCATATATAGATGTTTGGAGAGAGGATGATTCAGCTTGAGATCTGACTAGTGTCCTCTCCCTCTATCAGTTCTTGAGTCCACTTGGAGGTTCTTGCTTCCACTTGGAGATTTGGAACCTCTTACTCATCACCAGTCGAATTCCCGAGGCAAGTGTCATTTTGATGGCTTCCTGGGTCTTGACACCTTGAGAAATGAGCCTGCCACTTGTCCATTCTCGTTCAATGCAGGTAGCTATTGTTCCAGTTGACATTCAACACAGGTAGCCAGTGTTGGCTTTGACATTCAGCGCAAACAGCTAGTGTAGCCACTGCAATGATCCTGAATTGACTTGTTTTTGAGCAGTTTCAGGTGGAGAACTTCTGTGAATTGCTGTGGTTTGTTAGCCTTGTTCCTCTAGGGGTAGGAACAACATGTTTAGGGACTTTGGATCCCTTAGATTATGGACATTTCATGCTCAATGCTGTAAGGCACAAAAATGTCTATAACACTTGGAAGCTCTAATCCCAGCTCTGATTTCCAAAATTAGAACCTGCATAGTCAGATAACAAAAGCCAAGAAACTACGAGTTGTATGTAATATCATCTAAGTACTTCATTCAATATATCAACATGGTATTGAAATAAGTGAAACAACATCACATATAGGAAAATAGTGAATTCATTGCATTACTATAAATGGAAGGAGAAGATAACCATAAGTAGTAGTTGATCTTGTAGAAGAGCTCCTCCATATTGTTGACTTGTTGTTTCCTTGTCATAATATGCACCTCCAATCACCCTAAATGCATGGAATGATGACCACTCACGATAACATCATAAGGGTAGAATTATTCTCCAAAATTCAACCTCTAACCTCATAGTAGGCTGGAAATATATAGAAAATCAAGGTAAGTTAGAAGTAATTATCCAATTACCATTCTAGGGTAAGAGGTCCACTTTTGATGGAGGGATAGGATAAAAGGATAAGTGTTGAAAACTCCAATGTAGGTGTTAGTGTCAGTGTTTGCATACTTCCATCAGGGATCAAAATTTTCTCTTTGCATTTTCATTTCAGGGGTCCCATATTGAAATTTTTACATCATTTCATTAGATCATGTCAAGCTGATCCATTAATGGTTGTCTTCTCTTCAGAAAATCTAAATTTCTCCCTCATAGAGTATACTTGTTGACCCTTCTTCAGGTTGTCTTCAATTATGGTTTCATGGTCAATTTGCAATCATGTTTTCATTAGGTCATAGGGCATGCTTTCATTAGGTCTTAGGGTTTCATCACCAAGGTCAAGATGCCTGATTTTAAAGTATAAATAAAGGTCAACAATGGTATGAGGATGATAAATAAGTCAAGCATGATGGCTTGTAGGTCATAGCCACTGAATAATTATCTTTTAACCTAACGTAATTTTCACCTTAAAAACATGTTTTTGAGGTGAAAATAGAGTATTTTGAGTTTATTTGTATTTCTTACGTAATTTTAGGTCACTATATGTAATAATTGATCCCAGCTGCACCATATCATCTCTCCTTGCTACATGACAAAGAAACATTACCAAAATTAGTTCAAGATGAGCATTATCCACCAACAAATACACAAAGAAAAAAAGGCATTAAAAACAGAGTTTTGAAGAAGGACAATAAACATTAGAAAGTGGATTTTCAAGTGAAAAATCAAAATTTACTCCTTTTTAAGCTCCCACATTTCATTTTCAAGTTCATTGTTCTCATTTGGCAAGCAAGGAATCAAAAATTGAGAAGAAGAGGCAAGCTTGAGTGAGTTTTGGGCGAAGGAAGGTTGGAGCTGTGCTTCTGGAGGGTGGTGTCGCGCTTCTGGAGCAGTGGTTGAGTGGCGTTGAGCGTTGGTAGAGTGGCATTGTGTGTCTGAGTCAGGAAAGGTTGGCGTTGTGCATTGAAGACTTGGCATTGCGCATTGAGATCGGGGTTGCATGTCTCGAAAATTTCTGTAGTGTAATTTTACACTGGCACTGCACTTCTAGGGTGGCACTGCGTGTCTGTGCACCACCACTATGCGTTGTGCAGGAGGGATAGAAAAGCCTCAAATATTCATACAAACCTCAAATTTACCCTCTCTCACTTGCATACAAGTAAGTTTACCTCCTTTGCTGCAGTTTTGGTTTGCATATCAACGTCATAAGCATCATTATCCATGATAAATATGAAACCCTAAAATATCCATTTTATGCCTAAAACCCTAAACCCTCATTATTCATCCTATCACCTATCCCTACAGCTCTAAACTCTATCCCCTTATCCCTTTACCCCTATTCCATATCATTTCCATCCCTTTTATCCCTCTTCCCCAAGGGAAATTTCTCAAACAAGCCCTCCCTCTCACTTCCTACTCCCTCACTCATTTTTAGCCCATAAAGTCATTTCCCATACCCTCACTTCTAAAAAACTCTCACTCATTCCCTCCATACAACCTCCAGCCTTGAAAACATGGACACAGAGGAGCGAGACTATGAGGAGGAGGCAAACACAAGAAATGACACTTCAACAGATAGAGCTAGGCAGCAGAGAAAACCACACAAGGGAGGTAGAATTATTAGAGAAGAGCCTTTAAACCTTAGGGAATTGCAAGCATCTCAATTGGCTATCATATGTTTCAGATATCTTGCCTACTATGAATTCTGTGAGCAGGTAGAGAGAGTTCAACACCACCCTGATCTCACCAGACATTTTGTAGCTCATCTTCAGGACAACAGGGTGACTCTTGCTAGGGTGACATTCATAGTTTCACCTTCCATCATTTTAGATGCCATCAGGATTCCAAATGTAGGGGAGAAGTGGTACAAGGCCCAGGGCCTGGATGAACACTACTATAAGCCTTATATCAAACCCCAGTATAGAAATGAGGTGAAGAGACTTTTTCCTTTCAAATTTCTCAAAGATAAGTATGTCCCCATGATGAAAATCATCATGAAGTATTTCAACTAAGAGGGCATATTCTCCAGGATATACACCTATCACATTAGGCTCCTCATGCATTTTACTAGGGTGAGGATGTTAAACCTCCCTTAATTCTTGTTCAGAAATATTGAGAAGATGGCTCATTTTGTCCAAAAGAAGCCATACCCTTAGCAGGTGAGCAACCTCTATCGCTACTCCCTGATAAAGATGATTGTGCTTCATCATCTCAATCTCCTCAATATATCTTGGGAGACATTTATTTCTCATGACATCTTCAGGGGTCCTCAAATTCCTCCACCAGTGTCTCAAGAAGTAGGGGGGCCTTCTAGTAGTATTGAGGTGAAAACAGATGAGGAGGCCAAGGATACTAGAACTACTAAGATGCCTGTTTACATGACATATCAGAGGGGCACAAGGAGATTATTTGCAACCAATAGGCAAGTGTTTTCTCCATGAGATGTGGAAGGGGCCTTGCCTTCTTCATCAGCTCATAGGTAAATGCTAGCTCCATAGGATGTTGAAGGGGCTTTTCCTTCTTCATCAACACAATAGGTACAAGTGCAACATCTACACAGAGGGAAGGAAAATATGCCTGAGCAGATTTTTTATGATGAGGAGGAAAGGAACTTTGACTTGACTAAGCATGATGAGCTGAAGCAGTGTTATACTCATCATGGAGTGGAAGTCATTGACTTAGAGGCTCAGGACGAAGAAACCATAAAAGACATCATCATACAAGAAAGGGAATCTCAAGTACAAGCTTTGGTGGACAAATTAGAGAGGGAAAAATATGTTACCACAATTTTAGAGCAAGAAAACAAGGAATTGAGTGACAAACTAGTCCTCATGGAGCTAGAAATGCTCACGGTAAAACGACAAAGTGGCAAAGAGGCACAAGTCACTTTGACTCTTATTGAGAAAGAGATTGAAGATGATAGGGAGACTTGGATTGAGAGAGTCAACTTGCACCTTGAGAAGCTGATACAGAAGGCCAATAGAGACAATCAGATCATCAGAAACATGGCCTATCATTACAGGACCTGAAACAAGATTTGAAATATGAGGGTTAAGAAGATGAAAGCTAGGCTAAGGTGGGCTTTGAAAGGCAAAAAGGAGGAGGATAGGCTTAGGATGCTTGCTGAAGCTTCCAGGCTCATCAGGACACTTGATGATGGTTCTTCTCACCAATTTTGGGCAATTTTGGAGAAATTTTTGTCATTTGCCAATTTTTGAAATTCTACACACAGGAAAACTGCCTAAGTGCATAGCGCCACGCTTTTCCTAGGGGCACCCAATGAAGAAACAATTTGAATTTTTTGATTCAAAACGATGAGGACATGCACACTAGAAATTTTCAAAGTTTTTGGGGTAGAACTGGTCCACCAAAAGGTCAAACAACACCCTACAAAGGACCTTTCTGCCACTTTTTGGACACACGAAAGCAGTCTTGGGAGAATCAAGTTTTGAGGGGTCAACTGAACTTCAAATGTAGATATTCTAGGTATTTTGGAAGGTAGACTTGAATACCTCTCCAATGAGCTATCATGAGCTCAATGTGAATGTCGGGAAGGCCTCAAAAGGGACTTGAAAGTGGCGCTGCGCGTTGGGCCAGTGGTGCTACGCGTAGGGCAATTTTTGCACAGGATTGCTAGTTTTCCATTTTTTTTACTGTGAACATGGATTCTCTCTCATGGAGTTTGTTCCACCATTGTAAATGATGACTTGGCATGTAAATATGATAGATAAATAGTAATAGAGGGTAGATTCATTTCTTTAAAAGTCACTTTGAGCTCAAATGAATCAGTCGTTCACTTTTAGAGGCAAGTTGTTAAGATGCCTATATTCCTGTTTTCTTGTTCAATGTTGGTTATATTAGTTCCTCATCTTAGGGATTCAACCCTTGAGGATGGGAGGAGGTTGAATTCATGTCTATATCTTCTTCTTCTTTCTCATTGTAAAGGGTTGGACTTAGCTAGATGCTCAGACCTTGATTGTACACCTTTTGTAAGCAGTTTAGTAGGAGATTAATAAGAATTGCAGCTGTTTTTATGGGATCCATGTGGTATGGAGTTTTGGTACTGTTTCTTTTTATGTGATCATATTTTAATGTGTTTTATGTATTTCGTTAATAATTTCATTGCTTCTAGTTGAATGTTTTCAAGTTGATAGGTAGAACTCATTACATCAGTGCTCTGCCTTGGGAAACCATTCACCATTTCATGTTTTCTGTAGTCTAGGAAGGATCCATGGTTTCACATACTCTTCTTAGCTTCTCAAAAGTCTAAACATCTCACCCCATCAAGCCCTTGAGTGCTAAAGCCTATGCCTACCTTGCCCCATTAAACACCCTACAATTCTGACCTAGTTCCCTAGACCTAAACTGTCGAGCTCCTCCTTATCTGGCAAAACCCTTCAAAATCCAATCAAAACTTTGTGCTACTATACCTAGCCTAATATCCTTTATCTAATCCAGTCATCTTGGCTGAGATCCTTACGGAGAGAGCCCTCTCCCGTCCTAGTAGGGCTAGCTACTTTGGCTAAGCGTGGTTTGTGGTTACCCTAGCATTGCCTTCCTTCAACCCGAGGTTCAATCTAGGTGATAACATAGTGGCGACCATACTGGGGTACAAAAGACTAATCACCCTAGTAACATCTTTCATTTTAATTCTTAAGCTTATGGATGATGAGTTTTAGAATTTACTAGGCTAAATTGGAAAGTTGTAAATCAATATATAAAAGTTCGAAATTTGAGCACACTGGCTTCAGGAAAGTACACTAGGGCCAATCCAAATCCAAATCCTGCCACAATAGTGGATAATCCTAACTTGATTTGAAGAAGACCTAAAAGACAAGAAAGTTCAGTTAGTCCCACACCTTCAATAAGAGTAGATCCATGCCCTAACGAGTGGTTTTTTTAGAAGATCTCCCTTTGATATGTCATTTGATGTTTCCCTATTCAAAACCAGGTCAAAAAGTGCACTTGATGATATAGTTATAGATCCAGATTTTATTGCAAATCTAGAAGTCCAAAAGGAAAACTAGTCAATTGATGAGTATATCTTAAAGTCCCCTCAATCATCCCTAACTACTACTAAGATCCCTGAGATTTCTGAACAAATGTCCACTACCCTCAATTCATCATTATTTCCTTCAACCTCTGAAGTTCATTCCCAACCTCCATTCATACCTTCACTTCCCCATCAACCTATCATTCCCCATCAATCACCTATTACTCCTAGTTCTCCATCAACTACTCCATCAACTCCTGGTAGCCCATCCTTGCTTTAAATCCACCTTGAGTTATGGCTGCCCGGTATGCACCCGTTACTTTACCTCAGAATCTTGGTGCCATGCCCACTGATTATCAAAACAATATACCTTTCTTTGATGCCACTCAAACCATTATAGCTAAACAACATGTTTATAGAATGAATGATTGATTTGACCTCCATGAAGTAGAAATTGAAGATGTGTCGATGAGATTGTTTGTACAAAGCTTTGGAGGTGAAGTTTTAAAATGGTTCAAAGCTTTACCAGTAGCTTCTATCACCACTTTACCAATCCTCCATAGGAAATTCTTGGATCGGTGGGAGGTGAAGAAGAATCCACTTCAGATTTTGTCCGAGTATGAGAACATCAAGAGAAATGTCGGTGAAAGTGTGCAAGATTATTGTGTGAGGTTTAATGCAGTATACAATGCTATTCCTGCTAACATTAAACCACCGGAAGGATTGGATTTTCTCAAGTTTCCATATGGTTTTGATGCTGATATGGCATATCAGTTGCGGGAACAAGATCCTACCACACTATAAGACATGCAAAAGAATACAGTGAGTGTAGAAGCAAACTTGTTGGACAAAAGAGCAAGAACGAGATCAGAGAAAAGAGTGACCATAAAAGAAGAAGCATCTACCTCAGATGTAAAGATGGATACATTGATTCGAATAGTGGAAAGTATGGTTGATCAGTTAACCATCACAGATAGACCTAAACCACCAATTCAGAATCCAAATTTTAGAGAACATCAGCAACCCCAATTCTGAATCAAGCAGAGAGAACAAAAGGCCCCAGAGCAACCAGCGCAACAACAACAAATCAGAACTCCCTTACAAAAGAATTATGTTCAAGGAATGGAAGAAGAAGATGACAAAGATCCGGTAATTGAAAAAAATAACTTTTTCACTGCTAATGGTATGCCTATATTTCTGACTGAATATGAAGAATATGCAGAAGTTCTAGACATTCAAAGGGATGAAGATTACATCTTAGCAAATGATGTGGTTTTAGAGGCTGAATATGATGATTATCAACGTGGTTATATGAATGCTTTGACTGCACAATAGAGGCAATATTCTTTAAGGAGCAGAGATGTACCGGTCAATCCCATTCAAAAAAGAAAGGATGTGCAATCCAGGAATGATTCCTCAAACATTCAGAAGAAAGGGAAAGAGCTTGTTGATCTGGGTCCTAGCAAGGTACTATCAACAAGTATCACTACAAATGAGAAGAGCAATTAGCAAAAAGATAGTGAAGTGAAATAGCAAGCAGATAAGAAGGACATTGGTGTCAAATAGGTAGAAAAAGTTTCATCCTTTAATTTAGAAAGTGAAATTGCTAAATTGAAAGTGTTCATTCCTTTGATTGAGTTGGTTAAGAATAGCAATTATAAACACCATGTATCTAGAATATTTCAAATAGATCCTTCGTTACACATGGTGAATGTCAAAGATGATCATCCTGAACTCATTTGTGGTCCAACCATAGAAGGTCAGCATGAATATAGTGAAGTCCCTCCCTTTTATCTGAGTCTTAGACTACATGAGTACATTCTCCATAATGTTATGTTCGATTCCGGAGCTTCTCACAATTTGATGCCTAAAGCCATTATGGAAAATTTGGGCCTGGATATCACCCAGAAATATTATGATTTGTACTCCTTTGACTCTGGTAGAGTTCGTTTCATTGGTCTCATCAAAGATTTGGTGGTTTCTTTAGATCAAATCCCAACCAAAAATGTCTTGATGGATGTGGTAGTTACTGATATACCACCTCGATTTGGTATGCTCTTATCTATATTGTGGGGTGCTAAACTCAAAGGAACTTTACAACTTGACTTCGCTTATGCTACCATCCCTGTTTCGGTCGATTGAGGAAGTTGTACTGGGAAAAGAAAATGAAGTATATGATCACTAGTAAAGAGAAGCCTGTGAATCATCTAATAAATGTTGTACATACTGAGTTAGATTCCTTTGTTTTGTACTCTGATAGTGGATTGAACGATGTAGATATTTAGCTTGTAGAAGTAGATGATGTACTAGAAATTTTTGAGAATTTTAGAGTAGTTCTTAATCAAGAAAAAGAAAAAAATAGCAAGTTCTTCTGAGCAGCCTACACAACAAAAAATGGTCAGTGAAGAGTAGAAAAATAAAGTAATCAGCCAAGGTAAGGTAGAGAAGGAAACAAAATTTCAGCATCTAGAAGATGAAGCCAGCCTTTGAAGCATGGAATTTGATGGCGCTGTGGGTAAGGATGGTGTTGGTATTGGAATTTGTATTTGAAGCCTTGCTTTCCAGCCTGCCAAAGTCCCAAGTAATGTTGGAGTATGTTCCTACAAGTTAGATTTTGATTGTTCTAATAATGAAGCGGAGTATGAGGCTTTTATTACAGGTCTTAAATTTTTGAAGAGGCTTAATGCAAAAAGGATTTTTGTTTATGGTGATTTAGAGCTAGTGATTAAATAGGTAAAAGGAGAATATCAAGCAAAGAATCTGTGAATGAGAGCCTATAGAAATGCAGTTTTGGATGTTTTGAGGATGCTTCCTGAATATACCTTGACAGCAGTACCCCGGACTCAAAACATCATCGCAAATTCACTCGCTACTGTGGCTAGCAATTTGAAGATTCTAATGAATTCTAGCAACAAATTTGAAATTCATGTCAAACATAGGCCTGTTGTTCCTAATAATTTGAGGTACTGGCAAGTGTTTTGGGATGATAATGAAATTAATGCCTTTTTTCAGAATGAAGGAAAGTTTAAGAATGCTTCCATTGATGATGTTTGTGATTTTGATGAACAAGAGATTGAGGTAAATCAGATGGAGGTCTTACAGCAGAAGGATAATATTATTCCTAGAGGTCTCATACCTTTAGAGGAGCTTTTTGATGAGGATGATGTGGCAAGAAAACCAAACTTGATTCCTATGGACAAAAGAGTTGAAGGTGTACATCTTGGAACAACTGACAAGCCCAAGCTTGTAAAGTTATAAAAAGAATTGTCTCCCGAAGTAAATTCTAAGTATGTTAGATTACTTTATGAATTTTCTGATGTTTTTTTCTTGGGATTATTCAGATTTGAAGGTGTATGACAAGGATATTATTCAACATATTATTCCTATCAAGCCAGATCAAAAGCAATTTAGATAGAATTTGAGAAGGATCAATCCAAAGCTACTACCATCCATTGAGAAAGAGGTAAATAGATTGTTTAAAGTTGGCATCATTGTTCCAATTAGGTTTTCTGATTGGATTTCAAATTTGGTCCCGGTACGAAAGAAGATCGAAGAGATAAGGTTGTGCATAGATTTTCATAACCTCAACAAAGTATCCTTAAAGGATAATTACCCACTTCCTCAGATGGACCATATTCTGCAAAGAGTATTTGGAGCATCACGATGTCACTACTTGATGGTTACTCAGGCTATAATCAGATTTTGGTGTATGAAAAAGACCAAGACAAAACTGCCTTCACAAAACCTTGGGGAACTTTTCAGTATGCCAAAATGCCATTTGGATTGAAGAATGTTGGAGCCACTTTTCAGCGGGCGGTGGACATAAATTTTTCTAATGAGAGGGATGTTTTCTTGGTTGTTTATATAGATGATTTGATGATATTTTCTGGTTTTAATGATGAGAATTTGCACCACTTAAGGATTGTCTTTCAAAAATGTAGGAAGTTCAGGATTTCTCTCAACCCGAAAAGAGTCTTTTTGCCATGGACGAAGGTAAAATACTTGGTCATATCATTTATAAAGATGGGATTCACATTGATCATTCAAGGTTGGAGGCAATCCAGCATATAGACTTTCCACGCAACAAAAAGGAGATTCAGGCTTTCAATGGTAATATGAATTTCTTACGCAGATTTATACCCATTTTGGCTGAGAATTTAGGTGAAATAAATAATATGTTGAAGAAGGAAAACACTATGAAATGGATCGAGGATGCCATGAAGTCATTCAACTTGGTAAGTTTTTCTTTGACTATAGCCCCAGTATTGATTAGTCCTGGTTATACTCATGATTTTATTATATTTTCATTTGCATCCGAGCACACCATGGTTACGATTTTGATGCAAAAGAGAGATTAGGTGGAGCAACCCATTGCTTTTCTCAGTAGGACTATTTGAGATTCTGCCTTGTGCTACAATATCATTGAAAAACAAGCATTGGCTCTTATAAAAGCATTGAAGGATTTTAGAGTATACATTTTGCATTCACATACTATAGCCTATGTTCCTAATGCATCAATTAAGGATGTTCTCATGTAAACTGATCCGAAAGGAAGAAGAGGTAAGTGGATAGCAGCAATGTTGGAGTATGATCTTGAGATTAAACCTACAAAACTAATCAAAGGACAAGGCTTGGAAAAACTGATGGCTGAATCAAATATGCATGCTCTAGACATAAATATTATTGCAGCAATGTCAGAGGACGAAGATGGTGGTTCACTCATTCAAGTATCATAAATGTTTCTCAAATCACCTTGGTATTCTGATAGATTTTATTTTCTTCAGCATCTTTCGCCACCTCTTGGAATGTCAAGAAATAAAGGTAGGTCACTTAAACTCAAGTCTACAAAATTCTACATTTTAAATAGTGCTCTCTATTGGAAAGATTCGGGAGGAGTTCTTCTTAATTGTTTGGTTGAAGATGAAGCTCAGCAGGTAATGAATGATTTTCATAGAGGTGACTGTGGTGGTCATTTGTTTTGGAAAACAACATCTAACAAAATGTTGAGAGCAAGATATTATTGGCTGACTTTGTTTTCATATTTGTATAAGATAGTGAGGGCTGCCATGAATGCCAAGTTTTTCAAGGAAAACAGAAGTTTCTTCCTCTCCCTTTGAAGCCAGTTGAAGTAAACGCACTTTCCAGCAGTGGGGATTTGATTTCATAGGTCAAATCCATCCCACATCATCAACACAACATAGATGGATTTTGACAGCTACCGATTACTTCACCAAGTGGATTGAGGCCATTCCGACAAGGCAAGCCATGGACATGGTAATTAGCCAATTTTTAGAATCTAATATCTTATCTCATTTTGCTTTCCATCACAAGATTATAACAGATAATGTAGCAACATTTAATTCCAAGAAGATGGCTGAGTTTTGCAACAAGTACATTATTACATTGGGTCATTCCACAACATACTACCTACAAGGCAATGGATTAACTGAGTCATCGAATAAATCCTTGGTGAACATTATCAAGAAAATGTTGGAGGTGAAAAAGAAGAATTGGCATCGAAAGCTTGTTAATGCCTTATGGGACGACAGAGTGAGCAACAAAAAATCCATAGGTATGTCACCTTTTTAGTTGGTTTATGGTACTGATACAGTATTTCCTACATCACTTGCAGTCTTGGTCGTGATATTATTATAGGAAGCTGGCAGCGAAGAGGATGATATTCAGTGCAGAATTAATCAAATGATTCACCTTCAGTAAACAAGGGAAGAGGTTTCCAAAAACACTTTCCGGTTGCAAGAGAAGATAAAGAAGATTTATGATCGCAAAACCAAAGCAAAAGAGTTTCAGCTTGAAGATGTAGTGTTGCGATGGGATGCACAGAATGAGGAAAAGGGAAAGTATGGTAAGTTTAATAATTTATGGAAAGGAATGTATAAATCTCAGCTTATTGGGGATAGAATGCGTTTTTGTTGAAAGAAATGGATGGTGAGGATTGTTCAGGAGAGCCAATGAATGGTAGGCTCCTGAAGCACTACTACTTTCGAGATTGTTCCCTGAAGTTACTTCACCTTCATTTTATATACCAGTTTGATTTTCATTGCAAGGTTTCAAGTACACTATCATCTGAGCTTGGGGCCCGAAGTGAAGGCTATAAAGTTTGAATGATTAATGTCAAGTTTGGTTGATTTGGTTTCTAAGTCAAGTTTAGAGTCGGTTTGGTTGTGAGTCAATTTTTAGCTTGTATTGAGTCATTTTTCACTTTTTTGTTTTGACTGTATTGCCCAATGGATGAGGCATTTGGTCTATGGTGTTCTTGACACCTCCAAGGAGCTACCATCCCTAATAAGGCCAATGTTAGTGTCAGTATTTTCATACTTCCATCAGGGATCAAAATTTTCTCTTTGCATTTTCATTTTAGGTGTCCCATACTGAAATTTTTACATCATTTCATTAGGTCATGTCAAGCTCATCCATTGATGGTTTTCTTATCTTCATAAAATCTAAATTTCTCCCTCATAGAGTAGACTTGCTAACCCTTCTGCAGGTTGTCTTCAGTTATGGTTTCATGGTCAATTTGCAATCATGTTTTCATTAGATCTTAGGGTTTCATCACCAAGGTCAAGATGCCTGATTTTAAGGTGTAAATAATGGTCAACAAGGGTATGAGGATGATAAATAAGTCAAGCATGATGGCTTGTAGGTCATAGCCACTGAATAAATATATTTTAACCTAATGTAATTTTCACCTCAAAAACATGTTTTTGAGGTGAAAATAGAGTATTTTGAGTTTATTTGTATTTCTTATGTATTTTTAAGTCACTATATGTAATAACTAATCCCAGATGCACCAGAGAATCTCTCCTTGCTGCATGACAAAGAAACACTGCAAAAATCAATTCAAGATGAGCATTATCCACCTGCAAAGACACAGATAAGAAAAGGTATTAAAAACAAAGTTTTGAAGAAGGACAAGAAACATTAGAAAGTGGGTTTTTCAAGTGAAAAATAAAAATCTACTTCTATTTAAGCTCCCACATTTCATTTTCAAGTTCATTGTTCTCATTTGGCAAGAAAGGAATCAAAAAGTGAGAAGAAGAGGCAAGCTTGAGTGATTTGTGGGCGAAGGAAGGTTAGTGTTGCGCTTCTGGAGGGTGGCGTCGCGCTTCTGGAGCAGTGGTTGAGTGGCACTGCGCTTTGGCAGAGTCGCGCAGTGCGTCTGAGGGAGGCAAGGTTGGCACTGCGTGTTGAAGACTTGGTGCTGTGCGTTGACATCGGTGCTGCACGTCTGGAAAAATTCTACAGTGTAATTTTACATTGGCGCTGGGCTTCTAGGGTGACGTTGCACGTCTGCGCACTGGCATTGCGCGTTGTGTAGGAGGGCTAGAAAAGCCTCAAATCTTCATACAAACCTCAAATTTACCTTCTCTCACCTGCATACAAGTAAGTTGACCTCCTTTGCTGCAGTTTTGGTTTTCATATCAACATCATAAGAATCATTCTCCATGATAAATATGAAACCCTAAAATCTCCCTTTTATGCCTGAAACGCTAAACCCTCATTGTTCATCCTGTCACCTATCCCTACAACTCTAAACTATATCCCTTTATCCCTTTACCCCTATTCCATATTATTTCCATCCCTTTTATCCCTCTTCCCCAAGGGAAATTTCTCAGACAAGCCCTCCCTCTCACTTCCTACTCTCTCATTCATTTTTAGCCCATAAAGTTATTTCCCATCCCCTCACTCCTAAAACACTCTTAGTCATTCCCTCCATACAACCTCCAGCCTTGCAAACATGGACACAGAGGACTGAGACTATGAGGAGGAGGCAAACATAGGCACTAACACTTCAGCAGATAGAGATAGGCAGCAAATAAAACTACACAAGGGAGGAAGAATTATTAGAGAAGAGCCATTAAACCTTAGGGAATTGCAAGCCTCTCAGATGGTTGTCACATGTTTCAGATATCTTGGCTGCTATGAGTTCTATGAGAAAGTATAGAGAGTTCAACACCACCTTGAGCTCACCAAACTTTTTGTAGCTCATCTTCAGGATAACAGGGTGACTCTTTTTGTGGTGACATTCACAGTTTCACCTTCCATCATTTCAGATGCCACCAGGATTCTAAATGTAGGGGAGAAGTGGTACAAGGCCCAAGACCTGGATGAACACTACTATGAGCCTTATATCAAACCCCAGTACAGAAATGAGGTGAAGAGACGTTTTCCTTTCAAATTTCTTGAAGACAAGTATGTCCCCATGATGAAAATCATCATGAAGTATTTCACTTGTGAGGGCAGATTATCCAAGCTGTACACCTATCACATCAGGCTCCTCATCCATTTTACTAGGGTGAGGATGTTAAACCTCCATTACTTCTTGTTCAGGAATATTAAGAAGATGGCTCATTTTGTCCAGAAGAAGCCATACCCTCAACAGATGAGCAACCTTTATCACTACTCCCTGATCAAGATAATTGTCATTATCATCTCAGTCTCCTCAACATCTCTTGGGAGACATTTATTTCTCATGACATCTTCAGGGGTCCTCAAATTTCTCCACTAGTGCCTTAAGAAGTAGGGGGACCCTCTAGCAGTATTCAAGTGAAAACAGATGAGGAGACCAAGGATACTAGAACTAATGGGGTGCTCGTTTACATGACATATCAGAGGGGCACAAGGAGATTATTTTCAGCCGATAGGAAAGTGTTTTCTCCATGGTATGTGGAAGGGATCTTTCCTTCTTCATAAGTTCATAGGCAAATGCTAGCTCCACAGGATGTGGAAGGGGCTTTTCCTTCTTCATCGACAGAAGGTACAAGTGCAGCAGCTGCACAAAGGGAAGGAAAAGATGTCAGATCAGAGTTTTGATGACGAGGAGGAGAGGGACTTTGACTTGACTGAGCATGATGAGCCGGAGTAGCGTTATACTCATCATGGAGTCGAAATCATTGACTTAAAGGCTTAGGACGAAGAAACCATAAAAGGCATCATCATACAAGAAAGGGAAGCTCAAGTACAAGCTTTAGCGGAGAATTTGGAGAGGGCCAAATATGTCATCACATATTTGGAGCAAGAAAACAAGCAATTGAGTGACAAACAATTCCTCATGGAGCTTGAAATGCTCAAGGTAAAATGACAAAGTGGCAAAGAGGCACAATTCACTTTGACTCCTATTGAGAAAGATATTGAAGATGATAGGGAGACTTGGCTTGAGAGCATCAACTTTCACGTTGAGAAGCTACTATAGAAGGCCAATAGAGACAATCATATGATCAGACACATGACCTATAATTATAGGACCTGAAACAAGATTTGCAATATGAGGGTCAAGAAGATGAAAGCTAGGCTAAGGCGGAATTTGAAAGGAAAAAAATGCGGAGGATAGGTTTAGGATGCTTTCTGAAGCTTGGCTCATCAAGACACTTGATGATGGTGCCTCTCACCAATTTTGGGAAAGCTTGGAGAAATTTTTATCATTTTCCAATTTTTGAAATTCTACACAAAGGAAAACTGCCTAAGTTGTGCTTTTCCTAGGGGCACCCAATGAAGAAATGGTTTGAATTTTTGGATTTCAAGCAATGATTACATGCACCCTAGCAATTTTCAAAGTTTTTGGGGCAGAACTGGTCCACCAAAAGGTCAAAAAACACCCTAAAAATGACCTTTCTACCACTTTTTGGACACACAGAAGTAGTCTTCGGATAATCAAGTTTTGAGGGGTCAAATGAGCTTCAAATTAATATATTCTAGGATTTTTGGAAATTAGACTTGAATACCTTTCCAATGAACTATCCTAAGCTCAATTTTGATGCCAGGAAGGTCTCCAAAAGGGACCTGAAATTGGCGCTACGCCTAGGGAAGTTTTTGCGCATGATTGCTAGTTTTCCATTTTTTTGGCTGTGATCATGGATTCTCTCTCATGAAGGTTGTTTCACCATTGTAAATGATGACTTGGCATGTAAATATGATAGATAAATAGTAATAGAGGGTAGATTAATTGCTTTAAAAGTCAATTTGAGCTCAAATGAATCAGTTGTTCACTTTTAGAGGCAAGTTGTTAAGATGCTTATATTCTTGTTTTCTTGTTTAGTGTTGGTTAGAATAGCTCCTCATCTTAGGGATTCGACCCCTGAGGATGGGAGGAGGTTGAATTCATGGCTATATATTCTTCTTATTTCTCATTGTAAAGGGTTGGACTTAGCTGGATTCTCAAACCTTGATTGCACACCTTTTGTAAGCAGTTTAGCAGGAGATTAATAAGAATTGCAGCTATTTTTATGGGATCCATGTGGTATGGAGTTTTAGTACAATTTATTCTTATTTGATCATATGTTAATGTGTTTTATGTATTCCGTTAATCATTTCATTACTTCTAGTTCAATGTTTTCAAGTTGATAGGTAGAATTCATTACATCAGTGCTCTACCTTGGGAAACCATTCACCATTTCATGTTTTTTGCAGTCTACGAAGGATCCATGGTTTCACATGCTCTTCTTCGCTTCTCACCAGTCTAAAAATCTCACCCCATCAAGCACTTCAGTGTTAAATCCTATGCCTACCTTGCCCCATTAAACACCATGCAATTCTAACCTAGTTCCCTATACCTAAACTATTCAGCTCCTCCTGATCCAGAAAACCCCCTTCAAAATCCAATCAAAACTTCGTGCTACTATACCTAGCCTAATATCCTTTATCTCATCCAGTCATATTGGTTGAGGTCCTTATGGAGAGAGCCCTCTCCCGGCCTAGTAGGGCTAGCTACTTGGCTAAGCGTGGTTTGTGGTTACCCTAGCATTGGCTTCCTTCAGCCTGAGGTTCAATCCAGGTGATAATAGTAGGGATGGATAGGATTTGAATGTTTTATCCAAGGTAAGTAGTTCTAACAACCTCTGGAAACTCTTGGAAGGTGAAGCTTCTAGAATCCCAATAATTCTCTCATATTTCTAGAACCAACGCACTAGGTGCAAAGGGGAGCAACCTGCTAGTGACCAACACAGTCCATGGTGGAGCAACCTGCCGATGAACGCACCCCAGTAGGCTTATAGGGAGCATTGGTCCTGAAACTGGGTCAGATGAAGTACTTTAGGCATCAAAATCTGGGAAATGAAAGATACATGCTTAGGGATTTGTGCAAGATGATGACAAGGGGGAATAGGATGTTGATTAATCCCATTAGGGGGCTCACTAATTAGATGTGACAAAATGGCCTATAACCGTGGCAAATGACCCTAGTATTACACCAAGGAAAATTTTAAGGGTGGAAAATTATTTTAAGGATTAGAAACCTTGGAAAATATTACTAGTCCCTAATATGCAAACTATAAAATTTTTGGCAGTATCATTGTAAAAACTTAGTGATTTTTAATGTAAAATAATCTTATACTATAAATTTGATTGAATCATTTTTAGAAAAAATGGAAATTTAAGAATATTTTTTTCGGAAAAAACATGGAAAACTAGCCCACCTACAAATATTGACCTCTAAAATTTTCCCTGGATCGCACGTTCTTGCGGCCCCGGAATATTGTCATGGAAACTTTACCTAATATTTCATGGACAATTTCTGGTTGGATCTTGTTTTATCCAAGACATTTCAAGGTATAGAATCTATTTATTTCAACACAGACATCATGATGGTCGATCTAGTAAAATGGTGGCAAGGGGATTACATGGCTAAGATTGAAGAATGAATAGTATTGCACAAGTGTGTCTTTTATCTCAGAAAATTTGAGGAAGATGAGTAACTCCACTTGCTACCCAAGTGAAACCATGATTTTCACTCTACGAATTGCATTCATGCATGTTCACACTCCATCTAGTCGATTAGTATTGGTGTCCTCACCGATGATACAACAACCCTACCTTTTTTCAATGGCTCCTTACTGGGAACCCAAATTCTAAATTTGTCCTTCATTCATAGCAGCCAAAGGCATACCCATAACTTCAATGGAGCTAATGGTGTCATGGGTTTAGGCCAAGGCCAGATTCCATTTTCTTCCCAAATCAACTTAATCTATGATAATTACAATTTCTGGTATTGTCCAGTCGACCATCTTATTGCACCCTCTAAACACAATTACTTCATCTTCAACAACAAGAATTTGCAAGACAAAGTTAGATAAAATCAATGCTACATCGGTCCTCAGCTCAAGGTGGATCCGTTCTCATTAATTACCTCTATAAGATATTTAAGGTCGTCACATGCATTCCCACCCGCACAAGATCAACCAACAAATTTAGGTGGACAAACTCAAGCTCTAGAGAGAGACCTAGCGTCATCTAGATGAGAAATTCCATGTACGAGTTCTTTAAGTATGGATTGAAATTCTATCCCATTTTTTATCAATGCCTTGGTATTGATCATGGATATAATGGGAATTCTTCCATTTTCTCTTTGGGGTTTGTCAAATCGAGCTTACCACTTTCCATCAGTGGGAAATGTAGTCTGTTATTCTTATTCCATACATGGGAGGCCAAGGGCATGGAATCTTCAAGTTATTAAATTGTGGCTTCAATCATTGATTGCCACGAAGGATTTCGTCTATTCCTTTATCTTTGTTTCTTCAACGATGGCCACTAGGTTTTCTTTATTATGTCGGTCTCTTGAGTTAGCTACGAAATATTTAAGGCACAACTTCTGTTGTTCCAATATTTATAGAAACTAATTGGGGAATCCCTGTCTATGGATAGATATGAACATTGCAATGTTAAAAATTTTGAGCTCAAAATATAAGATAATTTTGGGTTTTTTAGTGCTAATTTTTCTTTTCACATGGGAAGGTAACATTGTGCAAGGTGTTATGTATTGGTGGTTTTTGAAGCATTTATGCTATAGGGATTAATAAACATGTGAGTGTGGCTGAAATACCCTCCCGGGTCTTCCTCGGACCCAAGGAAGACTATTTAAGATTAGCTGCAACTATCACAAAGAAACATGCATATATTCATATTGATCCATGATTAACAAAGCGAAAGATAGAGAATTACCTTAGTCCTTGGTGTAGCCCTGCTGGAGAACTCGATGTGGAAAAGTGGAAGATATCTCTGCCAGCTCCTAGATCAGAACCTGCACATAAACAAGATGAAGTGTAATCCTACAACATATAAACCTTGATAATCAAAACATCAATATATAAGAATATAAGCTAGCATGAATCTAAGCTACTTATTAATGACAGAATCGAATCAACATGTACAGGAATAAAATATCGACACCATCAAGTAGACAACAAAGAAAAAAATCTATATTATTAGATAGAAGAAGAATGATTACAACCATCTTGGTTGGATCAAGCCTCCTCTAGTCCTTCAGCTCCACTCTCTCTCTCTCTCAACTTCTTGGCAGCATAACAATACTAAAGCTCTTGCAAAGTTTCGACAACCATTCGACCCCTTCTACAGTGACCGAGCCAACAATATATAGATGGAGAGAGGCTCATCCTTGCCAATTCTATCATGATTTCCATTGAGGAAAAAGATTAGATGTTGCCTCGCTTTATTTCTCTTTCCCTTCCCATGAGACTCCATTAGGAATAGAAATGTCCTTAGTTAGGCTAGAGGCAGATGTTTCCTTCTTTTCGAGATGATAAGCAGAGCATTAGTCAGTCAACTCGCTCTTGGACATCAGGAATCTCATAAATATCTAGTAACACTTCCCTTTAGGCAAAACATATCATTAAACTAGGGACTAATGCATTTCACTAAGAGATGGAAAGTGTTATAACTCTCCTTTCTTGTTTCTAGGGAGTGTTACCCTGGAAAATTTAGGTATTGTCTTCAACCAATGTGTCTTTCTCCTCTGACCTGATGAGGAGTTCATTTTCCTGTATAACATATGCCCCCTAAAGTGTGAGGTTAGAGACGAAGACGATGGTCGAAATACTTTATAGATGTTGTAGTAAAAAAGAGAGATGACTGGAGCTTTAGGACTGTGGGAGACTTGAAACAAACCACATATGTCAAAAAAATATGTCATATCTTGAGTGGGGAATTCCCATGCTCAGTAGTTGTGTTAGATCGATTTCTCAAAAAATAGGTATGACGATCATGTATGCTGATAAGCACAATGTGGAACTATGTCGTGATATGATCAACCTGACGAGTTGTCTCTAAAACAGGAAGAGATCTATCAAAATGCAGGGAATGAGGTGTCCTACATCAGTTGAAATGAAATAGGACAATAATGATTGTTTTGGAGATAAATTTTGAGCAATGGGTTAAATAGATGGAGGGAAATTTTTGAAGTATATGGTGGATGGTTGATATAGGAAGCAGAGGATAAATGAATCCCTTTAACAATAGGAGGCATGACACAAAGGTTAACGAGGAAGCTTAGACTCATGAACACCAAAGATTGTTAGGATACCAGGATGAAGGAACATCATATTATGCTGGCTAAACTCACAGGATGGTAAGATTCAATGAGATGCTGAAAAAAGAGGTTTGCTGAGGGAGTGCCATGTTCAAGGGTAGGCTGCTACCAAAAAATCATTTCGAATACAGATATCGAGTCACTGTGTTGTCCATTTTTCCCCATATGATTAAGTTTAACGAGTCCAAATGGGTAAACTCAGTGGTCTTTTCATATTTAGAGAGTCTGAAAAGATCGTAGAGAGCAACTCCAGGGGGTACATTTGTCATGGTTGATGACCGGTGTGACAAAGGTTTAATATTATACCCGACATAGTTTCTTTTCTGTAAGTTAGTCTACTGAGTCCGAATAAACTGATAAATCTAAGCTCAATAGATGTATACCTCATTTTGTGACGAGTATAATGAGGAAAAATAAACTCGATATTCTTTGTGAAATTTTAATGAGTCAGACGAAGAGAAACTCAATAGATCTTCGTAGAATTTTAACGAGTCACATGAAGAAAACTCGATATGTCTTTTTTTCAGTTTAGGGAGCGAAAAAAAAAAGAGATAAATGAATTGTTCAAGTCTTCTTCATAGGATTTTTAAGAGTCCGAAGAAGGTAACTCAGGGATTTTTTCAATTCAAGAGCCAGAAAAGGTCCCAAAAAAGAAAGTGCTAATATCTTATTCATAGGAGTTTTATGAGCCCAAAGAAGGTAACTCATGTATTTTTCAGTTCAAGTGCGAGAAAAAGTCCCAAAAAAGAACATTCTCATCTGTAGTCTAACTTGGTCAACTCTGCATAAAGACACTAAAATATCATTAGAGCATACGTAGAATTTGACAGCATATTAATATGGCACATGTTTAAACAATATAGGAATGAAAAACTTCAATTTTGATGACTAGCTAGAGTGATTCATACCTCCAGGGTGACAATAAGAAGGGCGTAAGGACCTTATTTTCATTGTTTGAGTTATGTGAGAGTTCTCTGGAGAGAAAAAGGAGAAGAAACTTCTTGAGTGATTGCAAGCAATCTAGGCTACCATTCGATGTGTCATCAGTTCCAGGTAAATTTCTTCATCCCTATATTACATTTAAAAAAACTCATTTCAGACTATTTACTGGTTAATTTTGCAGTTTTTGGTAAGACATAAGTGACCTAGCTAGCTAACGTGGCCACCCAAGCTAAGGGACGTGTTAAATGCCCGGCCTGTAAAAGGGAGGGGAATTAGCATGATTTTTGGGCTCTGGAGGGCCACGTTAGCTGGCCAAGTGCAAGGAAAACTTGGTTTTCTTTACTTACTAATGGTTTTGGCCAGCTAAAGACTAATTTAAGGGTTTTGTTAGGCAAGAATTAAGAAATAATTGTATGGAGAGAAAGAGCTCATGATTTCGAGGAACTACAAATGCTAAACAATCTGGCTTGCTTAACAACTTTGTGAAGATGTGGGCTACTGAAATATGCCGGACTTGACTTGATGAATAGGAGGATCACCTTAGCTGGATCATCCAATGGTGGGATGAACGACAAGGTGTATTTAGCATTGAGGACCATGACCTCTCGATTGAAAGAGATGATATATATTTCCTCACTGTTTTATCACGTAGAGGTGCATGAGTAAACATGACAGGAGGGGTCCAGACATATTGTAGACCAGAAAGTGGGCTAGTGAGTAATAGGGTTCCCATTGAGCGGATCAGAACTAGACCGATGAGGGCTATTCTATGGATGATCATACACTTGGCAGGGTCTAAGAGCCAACATGTGGCTATAAATTCCGAGTTGCTACTAGCATTAGACTGCTTACAACCACAAGTATTCAATTGGTGTCAGGGATCCCTTCATCAGGTGAAAGCAGAGTTGACAGCTTGTAAGACTCGGGCACAAAGAGAGTTTGGGTATGGTACTTTAATTATCTCTTTCATCCTTGAGAGAGTGCCCTTGATGAGGCCACACATGAGTCTAGGTATAGTCAGTCCTAGGATGACGAGTATGAAGGGATGGGCTTCCCTAGCACCTCACACTGGAGGGGGGCCGATTAAACACTTTTTCGAGGATGACTTATTTGAGTGGCTCAGTAGCTAGATCCTGATGATTAAGGATTATGCTTATGCAGGCATGGATCACACAGGGGATCCAAAGCTGATATTGCTACCTATCACTCAGTGGGGGCCACAAGATAATAGGATCGATTAAAGTACCAACATGTTTTTTAGTATTTTTAAGTTTATGCAATTTTTTTGGTATGGGTGAAAAGGTTTTGACATGAAGTGTTTTCTTGACATAGATTTTGCACCGATATGTCTTGTTGGCATGCCTCTCCATTCTAGGTGAGGTGATCAGCTACCTAGGGAGGGAATAGTAGTAGAAAGTGCAACAGTCGCGAAAAAGGAGATGACACATAGAGTCTCCGCAAGGTTGCTAGGAGCCTAGAAGGATTGAGCATGGGTGTGTTGCCTCTTCCCATGAGAGAGATATCGGTCCATATGTAGCAACACACAATGGGTGTGCCAGAGCAATTTATGGTGCCTCTTAAGAGGTTAGCTAGATCAGTCATTTGTTACCATGAGCAACAAGATTAACAGGAGTAGGGTATGGCCAACGGGTGTCATAGCGAGGCTTAGCAGATCCATTTTGTACTTAAAACACCCAAGTTTTGGGAATTTTTGGGAATTTTTGCTATAGAAAGACTAGACTCGATCTATCTATATATATATATATATATATATATATATATATATATATATATATATATATATATATATTGGCAATTAATGGTGTACATGTTTGTTTTGATTTTTTGTAAATTTTTAACTTTGAAAATTTTACGTTCATACATTTAACTATAAAGAATGAGACAGATGCCAATATAATACATAATTTTCCAACAAATCAGCTAATGCATTAGATTCTCTTGGAATGTGTCCATATGTAATAAACTCAAATTGAAGTTCTAAAAATCACACCCTTAAAAAGTAACGTAACAATATTGGATTATGAATGTGATAGTGATTAGTAAATTGCATAACAATTAGCTGAGAGTCTAACCTGATCACGAGATTGGAGATGTCCTGAGATGAGGCTTCAGTAAGGAGTTTGATCACAGACATGTGCTTGGAAACATTGTTGGTGGTAGAACCAAGAAAAACTCCCCCGGAACTAAGTAGTTCTGACTGAGTTGTGTAAAGGAACCAAGCAGCTGATGCAATGTGTCGTGTGTGACAGCTAGCACCATCCGCATATTCGATGTATGGTAAGGGTTACGAAGACATTTGTGCAATGAGAGACATGTATGAGACAAATAACCATTTAAAAGCCAAAAAAATCCAGACACACCAAAAGAAGAAAAACTTATATACATAAAATTACAAAGTAGATGCCCGGTAGAACACTAGGAATAATACTTTTTCAGATAGAACCTGTTGTGGGGCTTGGTGAGTGGAATTCCATCACAATACTGAAGTCCATAGGAACCTTTGGAAAGGACCTTAGTAACGAAATATGGACCCACCGATAATGGTTGAAGGGTTGTTGCCCCCAAAAAATCATGCTTTTGATTGTAAAGTAAACTGAGGTCACCCTCTTGGTAAGATCGGGGCTTCACATTATTTTCATATTGGGCTTTGACTCGACACTTATGGAATTCGAGAGCCAATATGGCATCTTTAGAAGTCTCATCTAGTTGATTGAGTGATAGCAAGCGCTCTTCTTCAACGGTAGTATTGGGCAGGAGCTCAACATCTAATTTTAGGGAGGGAATCTAGCACTTTATAGGAAGAATTGCTTCCAAGCCGTGAGAAAGTTGAAATGGTGTAAAGCCTATAGTAGTTTTTACTGTTGTTCAGTATGCCCAAAGAGCAGGATATAACATGCGATGCTAGCAAGTTTTTTATTGCCTACTAACCGATGTATCATGGTTTTTAGGACACCATTGACGGCTTCCACTTGGTCGTTAGCCTGTTGGTAGTAGGAGGAAGAATTCTCTTGCCTAAAACCGAGCAACGATGTTAAGTCCAACATCATATGGTTCTAAAAGTGGGAACCATGGTCTGTAATGATCGTGCAGGGTATGCCGAAACGACAGATTAGATAATTGAACAAGAATAAATCAAGGGTTTCTCCATCAGCCCGAAAGGTGGGAATGGTTGTGGCTCATTTCATGAAGTAGTCCATAGTGACAATAATGAATTTGTTTCCATCAAATGAAGTGGGGTTATAGGTGACAAAGTCGATGCCCCATTTAGCAAAGGGACCGATGGAGATAATCGGGCAAAGAGGGGTAGGGGGTTCACACATTTTCTTGGTAAATATTTGACACAGATGACACTGCTGGACTACAATAATATAGTCTTTAAACAAGGTTGGCCAGTAGTACCCTGCATGCAAAAAAAATTGGGTGGTAGCCATGCAAGAAAGATGACCACCACATACCCCAGTATGGTAGTCATTTAGATCGTGTTCCGCCTCTGCATGAGTGAGACAACGTTGAAGAACTAAGGAAATGCCATGACGATATAGAGTATCGTTCAACACTAAGTAGTGCATGGCTTGGTGGTGGATGCGACAATGGGGGTTTGAGGAGAGATATGGGCAGAACCATTGTGTTTGGAGGTATACAAGAATGTATCCATACCAAGTATCAGATGAGTCGACCTTATAGATAGATCCATTTAGTAGAAGATCATGGACTACCTCATCTGGGTCAACTATGGGAAGGTCCGAAAATAATTCAGTGAAGACTAAGTATTTTTTAGCCTTGGAAGTGGAAAAATCTAGATAAAATTATTGGAGGATCACAATCCATTTGGAATATTTTCCTCCAATGACTTGATGAGAAAAAATGTGTCTCATGGGATTCTCCAAGGCAATTATAGTAGTCTGTCACAACAGGATATAGTGTCAAAAGTGATTGACAGCAAAGACAACTACCAAGGATAGTTTCTCCACATGTGAATATCGAATTTTGGGCCCATCCAGGCCTTTGGAGAGATAATAGATCACATGATCACTGTGATTATTGTGAGTTTGGACCAACACCGTACCAATGGAGGATGACTAGGCTACCAGGAATAAGAGAAAGTCGCATGAATAGTCAGGAGGAATAATTAGTGGAGTAGATATGAGTGCCTCTTTCAAGGCATCAAATGAGCGTTGGGCTTGATCATCCCACAATTATGGTACTCCTTTCTTTAGTAGGTGCATAAATCCTTTCATTAGTTCAGCGTAATTCACGATGAAACGGCACAAGAAGATTCCCTTCCCTTGCAAACAGTGGAGTTGTAAGATGGATTGTGGCACGGGAAATTGAGTAATTGACTTTACCTTATCGGGATCAACCCTTATCCCATGTTTGGAGACAATGAAACCAAGCAGGCATCCATACTCAACAAATAATACACACTTATGTGGATTCAGACGAATGTTATAGAACCTACACCTAAGAAATATTGCTCGAAGATGAGCTAGGTGTTGGGATCGTTTCTTGGAATGAGCTGGAAGATCATCCAAGTAATATTGAACAATATTTCTAATATCATGAAATGCATATTCCATGGCCCTTTGAAGCCTCGAAACTCACTACGACAACATGAGGGATAACCAACTGATCGGGGACTTGAATACCGTCCCTTATCTGTTTGGGTTGGTGGCTCCAACTGGAAATATGGGACCAGTTACCCAATCTAAAATATGGTAGGATGGGGTATGTGTTTGATTATCAAAGTTTATTTGGTAGATAAGGGTGGTTTCAACAGAAAAATCAAACTATCTATATATATTACTATTTACCTGGGCTTAAATCAAGATTTTTGCAATCTAGATAGGTGACTACCTTGAATAATAAATAATACTATTCACATAAGAAGTATAAAACTTTGGTAAAAAAAACTATTTCGATTAAATAGTTAATCGAAATGGTTGACTATAAAACTTATCACATCAAATATCAAACAAAATGTTTCTTATCAAAATTAAAGAGGATGACAGCGCACTATATTTCAAAAGTGAAGAAATAACAGGTTGTATTAAAACGTAATTGACAAACAATGTACATATAGAAGAAACAACTTAACAGTTCATAAAATAATCACTACACAATGATAAAAGTACCCGATTAGAGATGATTGATCCATAGACAATAAATCTACAATCCATGTGTTTTCTCCAAGATCGATCACAGAAAAATGGAAGTGCAATTCTTAGCAAACTTTCTCAAATAAACTTCATGGACTAGATCTTCAAAATTAAAGAAAGACTTTAAAAAGTACAGAAGTGTATGTTTTTTAAAGAGTCTCAAATAAAATTGTCAGACCCCTTTCTAAATACATTAAAGGGGTTTAAATATAAAAAAAAAAAATTACAAAAATAGCTAAGCACTAAATTATGAGGAGTGAAAGCACTCTCCTTAGAATCAGTGCCAAGAATGCAAAACTAAAATTGATTTAAAACTCAAAAATATGATCTTGATTGGTGTTGGCTCGTGATTTATTTCCACTTCTTGCAGATATCTATCATTGCCTGAAGTCCTAGAGGCTACCTAACACTTATATTTACTTGTCCCATATAAAATGTATCTGATAGTGATGGCATCATATGGATGATAGAATTGGTTAAGCATCGTAGGGCCATCAATTTACTATGCAGTTTTACCAAGTATGACCAATATGCTTCCCAATTCAAATGTGACAGTTATCTAATCCATTGTTCTTTCACCGCAAGACTTTCTTGCCAACTTTATTGCAATTCCTTAATATCGGCAAAATTACCTAGTGAACATTTTTTAATAAACCCTGCATACCAAATATTATCATTAACAATTTCGATCATATTGTTTGATGTTTCACTTGCACTAGAAACTACCCTTTCAGCCTGTTTTATCTGGATTTCCCAATCAATAAAGATAATGTCCTTGTGAGATTCTTTGATCTTTGGAAATTATGTTGTTTTTCCTTTTGAATTGTCCTGCCATGTGATCTAGTTTGAAATATTTTCGTCTATTTCCTCAAAGTTAATTTTAGAATCTGTGAATCGATTCACTAATGCATCGGCTTCTTGGCACAATGGGATAATCTCTACTAATTTCTTACAAAATATTGATTGTTAATTTGATAGCAACGAATTGATTTCTAAAGCTTGTTTCATGGATTCATTAACCTTTGGGTAATCCTTCATTTGATCTGCAGTAAATCGCAGCTGTTCGATTTTAGTATCTTTGGCTTTTAATTCTGCTTGCCCTTGAAGTCTTAGGCTCTCAAAACTCGGTTGCATTTGTTCAAGTTGTGATTTAACTTGTTCTTGTGCATTCACCTTTTCTCTTGTGAGTTGATCTTATAGCTACTTTATTTTTTCCTCCTTTTCTTTGATCAAATTTCTTACTTCTTCTTCTTTTTCATTTGTCACAGAAGCATAAGCTCTTGCAAGCTGAGATAATTTGGTCAAATTTTCGGATGGATCTATAGGTGTATCTTTCCAGACAACGTCAATTGGCTAGTTACCTGGCAAGATAATAGCAACATGTCCATTCTTTCTCTTTCGCCTTTGTCTCTTCATGAATACCCGATGTTTGGGACTATAGAAAATATCTAAAGGAGGAATTTCCTCTTCTTTCAAAACAATCTCTAAAGAAGGAAAAGCATGAACAAATTCAATATATTTTGAAGTAGTGAGATATTTTTCTGAAGATTTCTCAAGAGGTTTTGGTGTCTCGGGCAAAGTTTTTGTTTGACTTGTACCACCCCGTGGTTCATTGATTAACTGTTCAAATTTCCCCCATTCTTTTTGCATTTTCTCTTGATCAAGTCCCTTCTCAGTATTCTTTTTGTTGGAAGGTTCTTCCATGTCTTTCTCTATAGCAGACTCCTTTTGTGATTTAGCATCTTTGGATGCTTTATTTGCATCCTTTTCTAAGACATTAGTAGAAACCCTTTCTTCCTGAGATTCCCATAGGATTATTTGAAGTATATTCAAAGGCACATGCATTAACCTTTGATATCTATACTCCTTAAATTCTGCTAGTTCAGTTGGATTCAGTTTGAGGGTGGCTAAACTCTGTACTTGTGAAAATTGTTCAGTTGCTTCAAAAATATCATCAAAATGATTGTCCTCATGAATAAACACCTTAACTTTAAAAACCGAGGTAAAATTATACACGACCTTAATAGGGTCATATTTCCTTTCGTGAAACTCAACAAGATTTAGATTTTGAATGTGTTTGACTTCAACATGTGCATGTATGAAGTCATTCAAACAATAAACACCACACTGAAGTGGGAAAGTGGGCTAGAGAGATTTTTTGGACTCTTTGAGAGACCTAGTTACACCCTTGCTAACTGTCTGATATGAAATTTATCTGGCTAATAATTTATCAGGGACATACCACAGAAGTACATGTGGTGGAGTGGTGCTTCCAAAAACTCTAATATATGTGAATAATTCTTCTCCAAACCATCTCGCCACAGGTTGAATATTGACTTTGGCTTCTTCAGATAACCTTGGGGCTTTCTTGTCAAATACAGCTTGATGAATAGGGTTCATAACCCCCTGACAAATCTGATAGAAACGTTCATTGAAACAATATTTCCAAAGGGATTTATGATATACATGAATTGGTGTGGGATCTTGAGGAGTCCATTTCCATCCCATAATTGGAAAAGGAAAAATGAAACACACAACATCCATGACGGAGGCACACATATAAAATGAATGAATGGCTCTTGTAGTGACAAAATGGTTCTTCCTATATTCTATGATATGGTGGGCTAAGTTATTTGACAAAATTGTGGCCCAATCCATTATTATAGAATTAGAAGCGGCATCAATGGGAGGTACCCATTCAACTGAAAATTCGGTAGTGTTTGCATATCCAAATAACCTACATAGCATTGCGGAAATGTATAAATAAGGAGCAGCAAGAGAGGATACCAAATAAATACTAGTTCTATCCATCTTGTACTTGCTAGGATTTGACATCCATTGCTTTATAACTTCGAAGGGTTCTTCATTTTCAACAGAAAATTTCTCAACAAATGCTTTATCATAAACCATGTGTGGCTCAGTTAAATGATACATTCTTCTAATATCCTCTAGTTTAAAAGAGTCGATCACCGCTTGCCTTGAGGTTACAAATTATTTGTCTTCAATGGTCACATTTTCAACAACCCATTTCACCATATCAGTGTAGGGTAGTAATTTTGCCCTAGCTACTACCTTATGCAAAATAGAACATGCGACCTCAGGATAAGAAGTGTCTGAGGATTGAATATCATCTATCATTGCTTCCTTCTATATTTCCTTCTCGAATATATCATAAACATTTTCCCAGGACCCCGCGCCACACTTTGGTAGACAAGTTGTATCAGAAAATAACGGTGATGATACTAGATATGAAAACCTTATTCAAATTAATGAAACTAAAAAACTTAAATGCATCCATAATGGTGAGAAGACATCGAATGTTTCGAGCTACGAAGTCATAAATATTAATAACCTGAAACAATATCTGCGTAAGATTCTGGTCAACTCACATTAATGAAGTATATTGCAAACTATCTTATTGGATCAGATCATTAAAACTCATTAAATATAATTTAATGACGTGTTAGTGGGTCCAAATTCTCTCGCAAATCGGCTATTCGAAAGATCACATAATAGTTTGACTGCCAGTTTTGCAATTTTGCGATTTGCGAGATTGTGATGTGATGGATGTGAACATGCAGTTTTGATATTACAGTTAATTTGTTTGTAGGGTCCATCGTCCTATCGCAATAAGTAAAGGAAGGTTTAACATGTTTTATTGTTTTTTTGCGATGCAAAAATTCAGATATGAGCTGATCGGAAAGGAATATTCTTAGATTCTATGCATATCACAAATCGGTGATGTTTCAAATGGTAATGTTAAGTGTTTCACACAAAACTTTGCACAATGCGAAAAGCAATTTAACTTTGGAGTGGGGTTCTTGGATTGTTATTTATATTTTAATGAATTTTAAATCAAATTATTTTCTAAAGTTTCCCCATTTGTTATCTGTTATGAAACCAGCTCACAAATAGATAGAAAAGATAGATCAATGCCTTAGAAATAAGCCCCTTCAAGGGGGAAACCTCCTTTACATTACACAAATGAACAATTCTTGGATGATACAAATGACAAGACCTCCTTTCTATATATAGGAGTCTAAGCGGTCATAATATAATTAGAGCCGACATAACAACAATAATGTAAGGGAACAATAATAACAATAGTGGGCTTCTATGGGGCACAATAATAACAATATGGGGACTACATGGGCACAACAATATAATAAGGGCATTGTACTAATAACAATAAGGGGTTACACTAGTAGTATAGGGACCTAACATGCCCCTCTCCTTCAAAAAGTGTTGTCCTCAATGCTTGAGTAGTTCTTGATGCTTCTATATAAAATTCTTGTCCTCCCATGTGGAATCTTCAACGGGTAAGTTCTTCCACTTGATGAGATACTCTTAAATTGATCGATTTCATAGTTGTCAGGTTCTTGTTTCTGTGACTGCTCTAGGTGCCAATATGATTTTTCCTTCCTCGTCAAGTTCTGGTAATTTTTTTTTGAACTAGGATCTTCTACAAATTTTGAATGATTTGCCACACTTTTTCATCCTTCTTCCATTCTTCCCTTGCTTCGTTTATCCAATCTAGTTGATAATAGAAATATCACAAAAAAATGCTTCTACACCCTCATCCTTTCTTGAGAGTGCATCTGCCACAACATTTTGCTTCCATTTTTTGTAGATGATTTCAAAGTCATAACCAAACATCTTTGTGACCCACTTTTGTTGCTCTTCATAGGATAATATTTTTTCTAAAAAGTATTTAAGACTATCATGATCCATTTTTACCTTGAAGTGTCTTCCCATTAGGTAGGGTCACCATTTCTTAAGTGCATGTAGTATTTCCAACATTTCCTTCTCATAAATAGCTTTGTGTAAATACTTTTCTTTGATTGGACAACTTTCAAAAGCAATGGGTCTTTCATCTTGCATTAAAACAACACCAATTCCATTTCCTGAAGCATCACATTCCAGAATAAAGGTTTTTGTGAAGTCTGGCGTAGCTAAGATTGGTGCTTGGCACATTGCCTCTTTAAGATGTTCGAAGGCCTTTGTTGCTTCTGGAGTCCATGAAAATACATCTTTCTTCAATAATGTTGTTAGAGGTGCTGTTATTCTCCCATAATTCTTAACAAACTTGAGATAATACCCCGTCAACACGAGAAATCCTCGAAGATGCTTTATGGATGTGGGTATTTTCCATTCCTTAATGGCTTTAATTTTTCAAGGGTCTACCTTAACATTTTGATGAGATACAATATGACCCAGATATTTCACCTCTTGTACTCAAAAGAAATATTTGGATCTTTTTGCATATAATTGTTTCTCCTCCAATAGTTTGAGCACCCTGTCAACATGTTGAACATGATCCTTCCAAGACTTTCTGTAGATTAGTATATCATAAAAAATTACTAACACAAATTTTCTAAGGAATGGTTTGAAAATGGAATTCATCAAACCTTGAAATGTAGAAGGTGCATTGGTAAGGCCAAAAGGCATGACCAAAAATTCATAATGACCCTCATGAGTTCTAAATGTTGTTTGCAGAATGTCTTCAGTCTTCATTCTGATTTGATGATACCTTGAATGAAGATCCAACTTGGTGAAGTAAATTGATCCATGCAATTGATCCAATAATTCATCAATGGCAGGAATGGGAAATTTATCTTTAATAGTGCGCTTGTTGAGCTCCCTATAATCTAGACACATGTGCCATGATCCATCCTTCTTGTGCACCAATACTACTGGAGTAGAGAAAGAACTTTGAATAGGTTGAATTATACCACCCTCTAGCATTTCTGCAACCATACGTTTAATTTCACTCTTTTGGGCATAGGGATATCTATACGGCCTGATGTTTGGATGAACACTTCCTGGAATCAAATGAATAGCATGATCACGATCATGAATAGGTGGGAGGCCTTTTGGAGTCTCAAATACCTTGGAATGATTGTCCAAGACTTTTTGGAGATCTGGAGAAATAGATGATTTCGATGTGGGAACCTCTAGTGAACATAATTGTGAAATTATGCCTCATTGTTCCTTCTTTAGGAGCTTGATCATATTGCTAGAGCTGATTATCTTTCCCGGTTTCCCTGTAATACCCCTTAATTCAACTTCCTTTCCTTCCAAACAAAATTTCGTGAAAATTTCTTGAAAATTAAAAGCTATTGTACCCAAGGATTTTAGCCATTGGACTCCCAATACAACATCATCACCACCCATTGGAATTGAAAGCATTGGGCTATTCAATACATATTCTCCCATGGATAGCTTGATATTATGACAATTTCCAAAGTAATTTATGGTTTCTCCACTTGCAACCATCACTTGACACTCTGGTGCTAGATATAGGAAGCAATTCAATTCCTTGGCTATCTTACAATGAATAAAATTATGGGTACTTCCTGAATCAATCAACACTATTACCTTTTTCTTCCCGATATGTCCTTCTATCTTGATAGTTTTGAGGAGTGGTAATTCTAGCCAATGCATTACAAGATATGGTTGCATTCATTTCTTATTTATCTAGCCTTTTTTTCCTAGAGTATATCCTCTTCTTTTGACATTTCTTGTTCCCTTTCTTCCTCCTCTTCACAATCTATGTAAATAATTTCTTCTCAACACACTTATGACCTTTAGTGTATTTTCTATCACAATTATAACAAAGCCATTTTTCTCTTTTTCTTCCAATTGTTGTGGTGTAAACCTTGTAGGTTGTGGAAGGCTAGGGGAAACAACACTCCCATCTTTATAGTTGTGAGTGGTAGACTTCCTAGTTGCCATAATTTTGCTTTCAATTTTTCTTGCTAACCCGAATTCCTTCTCCAATTAACCAAGTTCGCAAAGGCAAACCTCATGTTGGATATTATCCTTTAAATTCCCTATGAAAACATCAACCCTATGCTCCTTTGGAATATCTTCTACCCTTATGTTCAATTTTTGGAAGTCCTCAATGTGCTCCATCATTGAACCCTTTTGTTTGAGATTTATCAATTGGCTAAAAGAGGTGTTGCTTTTTGTATCCTCATAATGTGCTATCATTTCTTCTGTAAAAATTGCCCAAGTGACAATTTGTTTATGAGAGAAAAGCCATCGATACCATAAAAACTAATTTTCTTCCAAATATAAAGTTGCAATACATACCTTTTGTGTGTTTTGCACATTATGGAGATCGAAAAATTTCTCCATCTGTAGTATCCATGTTCTGGGATCCTTGCTATCAAACTTCCTCATATCGATTTTGGAACATGGTGGGTCTTCAATCCAACATTAGAGTCTATGAAATCATGATCAACATTTCTTTTGTTCTCATCATGAGTTTCCTTTATTACCCTTTCACCATTAGTAACCATTTCTTGTAGAAACTTATTCCAATTTGTCTTCAATTCCTCCATCTTAGCATCCATGCCATTCATCTTAGCATCCATGCCATTCATATTAGCTTCCATGCCATCTATCTTAGCTTCAATGGCATCCATATTAACTTGTATGCCATTCATATTAGCTTCCACGCCATTCATCTTGGCTTCAGTTACCTTTTGTGAGTGTGAAATTTGTTGTACTTGGTCTTGTAATTTTGATATATCATGTTGCATTTCTTCCTCTTCTTTTCTTTCACTTTGTAAGAGCTAAATATTGAATCTGTTGTATATTTCAAATCACTTCCTACAGAAGCCCTTTCAGCCCTTTTTATAACCCCGCAAATATGATCAAGGTTGGATTCTCCAAGGAAGAGTAATGCCAAATCTCCCATGGTGACCTGATTATAGACTAGTTCAGTAGAGAAAAATTATATGAAGTGCCACATGTCACTGTTTCGACCTTAGTACCTGAAACTAATATACAAAAAACTACAGGCTTTCCTATTTCTGAAACTTCTTACAAAATTTTAATCTGATGCTCAGAAAAAACGTTATGACGATTTTCCCCAGGTCACCTGTTTGGAATATAATTCGGGAGTCTGCAAAAATCCCTAACTTCCTCAGATCATATCTCCAAAAATATAGCGACACAAGCTCTGAAATTTGTACCCGAAGTTTAGAATGATTTCGGCTCAAATGGGTTTTTTGTTTAGCTTCTGAAATGTCACAGAAACAAAGTTATAGTGAAAATTACGCGATGACTTGTTTAGAGAAGCGAAACCCTAGAATCCAAATCTATAATACCAAATGTTATGAAACTAGCTCACAAACAAATAGAAAAGATAGATCAACGCCTTAGAAATAAGACTCTTTGATGGGGAAACCTCCTTTACATTACACAAATGAACAATTCTTGGATGATACAAATGACAAGACCTCCTTTCTATATATAGGAGTCTAAGGGGTCATAATATAATCAGAGCCAACATAACAATAATAATGTAAGGGCACAATAATAACAATAGTGGGCTTCTATGGGGCACAATAGTAACAATATGGGGACTACTTGGGCACAACAATATAATAAGGGGGTTGTACTAATAACAATAATGGGTGACACTGGTAGTATAGGGACCTAACATTATCTAAAGAATTTTACCAAATGGGGGTTTGTTGTACTGCACAACACATACCAATGGAGGATGACGAGGCTGCCAAGTATAAGAGAAAGTCGCATGAATAGTCAGGAAGAATAATTAGTGGGGCAGATATGATTGCCTCTTTCAAGGCATCAAATGAGTGTTGAGCTTGATCATCCTGCAAGTATGGTACTCCTTTCTTTAGTAGGTGCATAAATCCTTTCGTTAGTTCAACGTAATTCACGATGAAACAACGCAAGAAGATTCCCTTCCCTTGCAAACATTGGAGTTGTAAGATGGATTGTGGTGTGGAAAATTGAGAAATTGCCTTTACCTTATTGTGATCAACCCTTATGCCATGTTTTAAGACAATGAAACCAAGCAGGTGTCCATACTCGATAAAGAATAAACACTTATGTGGATTCATACAGATGTTATAGAACTTACACCTAAGAAATATTGCTCGAAGATGAGTTAGGTGTTAGGATCATTTCTTGGAATGAGCTAAAAGATCATCCAAGTAAGCTTGAACAATATGTCTGATATCGTGAAATGCATAGTCCATGGCCCTTTGAAAGGTCACACTCGCATTCTTCAAATCGGATGGGAGCTTATGATATGAAAATATTCCCCAAGGAAAAATGAAGGCGGTTTTGTGCTAGTATGCAAGTTTTATAAAAATTTTGTTATATCCTGAGAAGTCATCCATGAGGGAGAAGGACTCGCAACCGGTGCAATCATCAATTATTTGGTCAATGAATGGACTCGGATAATTGCCTTTTGGACATGCAGCATTCAAATTGCAGTGTTCGACACAGAAACATATGGTACCTTGTTTTTTGTCTACAGGAACCACATTGGAAACCCATTTCGTCAAGGGAACGGGGTAGATAAAACCAGCATATAATAATTTTTCCACTTCAGTATTGATAGTTGCCGTTTTATGAGGGTGGACCGGTTCAAGCGTTTGCTGGACAAGCCTAGCATTTTCATAGACCTTGATCTCATGCTCGATAATAGAAGTATCTGTGTCAGGGATTTCCTCATAAAACGAAGAAATACTTCGCAAAATTCCTTGAAAAGGCAAGTGAAGGTTGCAATTTCCTCAAGATTGCAGTCGGCTCAAATCTAAATGTTTTCCACGAAACCTGTTTTGACTGAAATATCAATGAGAATATTCTTTGAAAGCTTTCCTAGGTTCCCTTCTGAATCCATAGTTTGGATAGTCGTAAAAATTGAGGGAACAATCTTAGGTGGTTCAAAAGGTAGGATTTTTATAGATGTCGCATTTGAACCAAATATCGAAGCGCGATTGTGAGAGGTTTCCCAAGGTCACTCTTCTAAAGACATGATATCTTGAATAGCTTCGCCTAAAGGTAGGAATTCATCGAGGAGATCATTAGAAGGATCCATGATGGGAGAGGAGGCAGTATCATTAGTCATAACTAAAGAAGCGGAAGAATCAGATGTAGAATCAATGACTTGATAAGCCAAATCAGCTAGTGAAAGTGGAATATGTTCTCCATAAGAGTCAATGTCTGAAGAGATCGGGAGGATCCAGGGATCGGTTGGGTCATGAGGAATGATGGAGACCATACAAATCATCTGTGGAACCTCGGGCGGTGGGAGAGGAAAGAAACCTAACAAGGAGGAACCCTTCAAAAGATCGGTACCAACACTAACATAAGAGTCGGTATGCCACCCACTAAGGGCACTATGATGCTAAGAAACAGGAAGTAATATAGGGTACAAAAAAGGAAAATTGGTCCACTGTGTGACTATTTTCCCATCCAATGGAAAGAGATGAGTCAGAAGACCAAAGAAACAATGGGAGTCATGGCATAAGTCCAACTGCGACCCAAAATCGTATTATAGTCGACATGACGATCTACGACTTCAATGTTAACCACTACCATTTTCCCACTCAGAGTGATGGGGTAGATGGCAAGGTATCCTTTTGGGATGAATGTGTGGCCATCGAATGCTTTAAGGGAATTTGATGGCAGTGCGAGGGTTGGAGAACCCAAGGCGAGCCAACATGAATTAGACATAATGCAGGTTGAAGTGCCTTTGCCAATGACCATTCTATGGATAGCTCTGCCTTTCGAAATAACCTACACTTGGAATGCAAGTTGGTGGGAATGGTGAGGCTTAAATTTCTCCATGTCAAAAATTTCTAGCATGGAATCCTGAGGCTCAACTCCACCAATGGCTAAAAGCAAAGCTTTCTGTTATGTTGGGTAAGTTTGCAATACTTCGAGTGCATACATGGTTGATGGCGCTTGTGCTAAATCTTCTACAATGTTGTAGTTCTGGGAAGCACGTGCAGAGGTATTATGTGTTGTGTGACAAAGTTCCCCTTTAGGGGTGCATATCACAAGATCAAACATAGGCCTTTCGATATGAAGATCATTAGGCGGTGGTGGATTTGAACTCAAGGCAGTGTTTGGAGTGTTAGCGATGGGAGTTCTGTAAGTTTTTGCTCGCATTTGAAGATAAATTGTTTCAAAGGTGTAAATGGTTGATGATCCTTCACCGGAGGAAGGATGGTTTGAACTGTCTTTGCAACCTTGTAGGGGTTGCAGTGGGTTCAAAATAAGATGTTTTTGCTACTGAGTAGGGAAAGGGTTGTGTAGGACTGACGGGGTCTAGCCAGTGTCATTTTGAGTAAGAAGATATGTGCATCCTTGAATACGATGACATATGTGTGTCATGTGGTCCTCTGCATAGATTTTGTAAGGGAACTTGACAGCTTTTTCCTTTCCACTATCATATTTGGCAGCAGCTTTCTAACTGGGGTTGTGTTGCGTAGTGGGCCTCCCTTCAGAAGGAGAGGTATTTTTTCTTGTTCTTCTTTTTCTTTCCGTTGGATTTTTGTGTATACTGCATAGAGTTTATCTCAACAGTTGGAAGAGAAGTCGATTGGGTAGAAGTAGCAGTATCAAAAGACAACTAGGTAATGTTCATGCTAAGTTGTTTTATTGTAGCCCTAAAGGTAGCACCAACAAGACCATCAGTGTGTGCACTGCGTTACTCAGTAGCGGGAGCATTGGAAGTTTGATGGGCATGGGGATTACATCGTATATCATTCCATACTGAGAGTAAATAAGATCTAAACACTGGGCACAATGAATGGATTGGTCTTCCGTGACTACACCTCCTAAGGCAACGTTCTTGGAAATTTGAAGAAGAAGTGATTTTTAGAACCAATTTGCTAAAAGATAATATAGAATGGGGGCCTTGACAAGCCTCCACCTACATCTCCATTCATGGATGTGATCAAAGATGTGGATGGAGGTGTCTTGACACAAGGTAGTAAGGAGTTTTGTTCTGATTTTGTAGTGGATAGGAAGCTGAAAGTGCTTTAAAATTTCCAATACTAGGGCACCAAAGGTATTGAGTGATGCACCTGGTAACTGAATGTACCACTTGCCAACATTTCCAGTAAGGGTGCAGGGGAAGAGCCTGAGCTGGATACTATCATCCACTATGGAGTTCAATACACACCATAGATGGTAGGTGGTGACATGTGTACCTAGATCATCCCCTTATTTCCCTTCAAACTTCAGGATGTCGACATGTATATTATGTGGGGTTGGGGACCATTGCAAGTTATGATAGATGGGGTCATTAGTTAGTTTACACATATCGAGGATATCAAGCGTTTCCAAAAAATTCAAAGTGTTTGGTGCCCCAAAGTTTGACCAGGGTGATGAAGAATGACTTGAAGGATCCTGGGGTCCTCCCATCATGTTATTTCCAATGGGATACATAGGATTCATTGGATAATAGCCTCCTTGCTGTGGTGGAACAGTCATATACGGTGGCGGTCCATAAGGGATACTAGGCTGGGGGGAAAAAACTGGTTTTCCCCAGGGTAAAAGGTTCCCCCTTCACTCAATTAAGGTTTACGAGGGGGTGCCCAAATAGATGGAGCAAGACTGGGTTGAGGGATTCCGCTAGCCATATAGTTTTTCATAAGCACATGACTAACACTAGAATATTCTCCATTTGGAGGAGGTAAGTCGATCAATGATGATCGAGGTTGTCCTATAGGCGAAGGGGGGACAGTGATGCCCCCGACTGGTATGTGCATGTTGGGAACATTTCCCCCAAACATCTAAGCCTGGGGGTTTGAACTTAACAAAGGGTTCCAACCAAAAGGATGACTAAATGTAGTCGTGCTAACCACGCTACTAAGAGCGATAGTCGCAGGTCTAGGAGTAAACAAAAAAAGGGGAAAAAATTGGGATGTACTGGGTTCCACTCATAGCAGGTATAACTAGGTTGCTCAGACTAGGCACAGTCTAGATAGAAGGGTGGAACAAAATTATAGTGTTACTAACTATAGGTGGGGGAAGTGATGGTGGACCAAAGTTATCCACAAAATACCATTACCCACTAGTCATGGGGTGGGATGTTGGATGTGGGTATTGTTGAAGACATGATAGGTACAGGTGCTACCTAAATTAACACTAGCCTAAGAGGATTAGTGAGGGGAGGATTATAAGGAGGTACACGTCCTTCATTAAAGAAGTCCTCACGCAAGATGGTTTCTTGGGAAGTGTTATGTGATCATTGTTAGATACTAGAGACTAATTTCCTAAAGAGGGAGAATTTGGATCACCAAGGCTCAGTTGGTTCTCCAGAGTCGGCCGAGGAAGACCTAGTTGTCACAGAGATTGACACTTAGGGCCATATGTATCCACGGTGACAAATATAATTTATAAAAAATAAAAGTGATATTTATTATAGTCTCAATGATAATAAACTAGCACCTAAAAATAAAAAAATACTCTAAAAGTCAATCAAAAAACAACCATGGGATATAACTCTATTTAATAACCACCATTTTCTCGAGATGAAACCCAGTATCACAATGGCTAAAAGAGAGAGCTAGCCAAATGTACAATTATGATTCCTCCTAAGCTTCACCTAAACCTCAAATTAAGGGGCCAAGTACTCTCGTGAAGACGAGCACCCTCCCAAAAAATGAAGACGCGATAGGTTCATTTATTTAGGTACCAGGGAAGCCCACCCCAGTCACCTTATGTTCGTCCCTAAAAATTTTTGCCACTAAGGTTACCTCAAATCACAGACACCACGGGGGGACATGGTCATAGATAGTACATTGTGTGGGCAGGATACCTGAGCCCCTGACTCAGCTCCGATATCCCCAAGGGAATCTCCAATACATAGAATACCCAATGGAGATGCAATCGAAGGCGGGATACCTTCTCTCACATTCCAATGTTGTCTCACATTTAAATCCTTTCTAAGGGGAGAAATCCTAGATGATATGAGTGTAGCAGGATTTTACTCTCTTTAATGACGCAAGTCTCAGTTTTGTGATCTTGGGTAGTTTACTCACCACTACCTAGCCCAAGATTCTAGCCTAGACTAATATGTGTGTATGCTTAAAAAGCGTTGTTGATTTATTTTATTACGAGATTAATTTTAAAGGTACTTTATTCATGTCTTTTGAGGGGGTGTTGATGTATCAAGTTTTATGAGACTCTAACTCAAACCATTCAAAAAATATTCTTTTCAATTCCAATTCGATGAGGAAGTCATTCTACAAGGAGAGACTTATCTATACATCAATTCAACACCATGCATCAAATGCATTAAACACATGCACAACTTGCAGACATGCAATGCTCTCTAACAACAAAGCCAATATATATGCATAATTAAACCAACTAAAACAAAAAATTTAAACAAATCTTTTTCATTTTCTTTTCCTAAAAAACAAATTCACTTAAGTTATTTTCCTAAAAAGAAAAATGATCATAGAAACAAGAAACCAAATAGAGTGCACAATTGTAGATCCCTAAAGCAAACTACAAGCAGCCTTCCAACCTAGGATTTCACAAAACAGGGTGAAAATCAAGATAATGGTTGACTAGTGCTTCTCAAGATAGGATACAGAGCATTAATAGCAGGACTAATGTTCTTTCCAAAATCATGGAGGACATTATAACTCATTGGATTGCACAAATAAGTTGCGTTAGAGAGGTAGAGGTTGTAAAAAGGGTCATTCAGGGTCTGATCAAAGGCTATGCATAGCAGAGGAATTTGTGAAGCATACTGAGTGGTCAGAATGGGAACCAAGAAGAACATGAAGGCTTGTAAAGAAAGAGAGATCTGGGAAATTGAAAGATCAAAACCAGTAACTAAGTATTAGTCCCTAGTGGAGTCCCCATTTATGCTATAGTGATTAATGCACGGGTGGTTGTGGTTGAAATACCCTCTCGGGTCTTCCCGGGACCCAAGGCATATTGTTTAATATTAGCAAAGAAACATGTATATATTCATATTGATCCGTGATTGAAAAAGCAAAAGGAGGAGGATTACCCCAATCTTTAGTGTAGCCCTACTAAAGAACTTGATGTGGAAACGTGGAATATCTCTCCACTAGCTCCTAGATCGGAACTTGCCTATAGACAAGACAAAGCATAATCCTACAACATATAAACCTTGATAATCAAAACATAAAAATATTACAATATAAGATAGCATGCATCTAAGATACTTATTAATCATGAAATCGAATCAACATGTAAAAGAATACAATATTAACACCATCAAGTAGAAAACACATAAATATATCTATATTATTAGATAGAAGAAGAATGATTACAACCATCTTGGCTGGATCAAGCCTCCTCTAGTCCTTCAACTCCACTCTCTCTCTCTCTCAAATTCTTGGTAGCATAACAATACTAAATATCTTGCAAAGTTTCGACAACCATTCGATCACTTCTACAATGACTGAGCCTCCAATATATAGATGGAGAGAGGCTCATCCTTGCCAATTCTTTCATGAATTCCATTGAGGAAAAATCTTGGATGTTGCCTCACTTTATTTCTCTTTCCCTTCCCATGAGACTCTGTTAGGAATAGTAATGTCCTTAGTTAGGCCAGAGGTGGATGTTTCCTGCTTTTCGAGCTGACATTTGAGTGAAAAGCATAGTGTCAGTCAGCCAACTCATGCTTTGACCTCTTGAATCTCATAAATATCTAGTAACTCTTCCCTTTATGAAAAACATATCATTAACCTAGCTACTAATGCCTTTGGCTAAGAGATGGAAAGTGTTATAACTCTCCTTGTTTATTTCTGGGGTGCATTACCCTAACAAATAGGTCTGTAATTTAGGTCTTCTCTTAAACCAATGTGTCTTTCTCCTCTGAGCTGATGAGGAGGTCATTTTCCTATATAACACTCATACTTTGCACATTTACTCAATTCCATAATTTTATGGAGGTTGAATTTAATTTTATGACATTCCCATTGAAAAACAAGAAGGAAACCCTAGTTCATCTTGCTAAGAAGGTAAATTATGCTATGTTAGGAGACTTGAATGTTGCACAAATGGAACATTCATTTGGTGATCTCATGATATCCTCAAGAGAATCAGAAATAGGAGTGGATTTAGTTTCAACTTATATGGTTGGTATGGCTTACCTAGAAAAGGTTGTTTTGTTTAAGCATGGAAGAAGCAGGTAAAATTCTTGATATATTTATTACAATGGGTCCAACAAGAATTTAAAAGGATAAGCCACCATATTTGTACCAGGAAAACTGACAAGAAAACTATTTCATCTTGGTTATGGGTCAACCACTCAAAACCTTTACCACTGAAGTCCATTTTCTCAGTCACACATTATTAGCATCACAATTGACCACAACCGTTACAAGGTATCTTTATCCTCTGATCTTCATTCATCATGGTTATGGGTCAACCAAAAAAAACCCTTGTCCTCGAAATCCATTTTCTTGGACACACGTTGTCAATATCACAGTTGACTCACAAGCATTACATGGTATCTCTATCCTCGGATCTTCGTGCATCATGATTATGGTCATCCACAAACACTCAATTATGGGTTACCCACAAATCCTTGGTTATGGGTCAACCATACAAACCTTGTCTTCAACAGCACTTGGTCCTCCACAATTCATCTTCAACAAAGGCTTCTCTGGAGGGAACTTCACGCAATGGGGATCATTGCTTCCTAAGGGGGGAGGAATGATCCAAATGAAAATTTACCCATGGTAATGTAAATAAAGGCCATAAATAACTCACCCATGGTATTATCCACCCATGGTATTTACCCATGGTAATGTAACTAAAAAAAGGCTCTAAATATGAGCCTTACTTTGTAAGAGGACAAATTGTCCAACACAATGTAGTTGTAATCATCATTTTGATGCAATAAAAAAAAAATAGTTTTCTGATTTATTTTTTGGATTGGTTTACTATGTGGGTTTCTTATAATTCTTCCTAATATAGGAGTTACTTAGATCTCCCTTGCCCGCTGTCCCCCACTTCCACCTCCACCCCCCCCCCCCAACCCCCACACAACCCCAAGCTCAAGATTAGGAGGGTAGACATATCTTGGTCAGAATATCCCATGAGGTCCTCCATTCATTAAAAAAATATAAAATGTTAGGAATGCTAATTATCTTGACATGTTTAATTCCTTCAATATCTTAGTTGGGATAATCTCTTTAGTTTTCTCACAGCAGTTAGCTCTTTAAGTAGGTTGATTGACTAGGTACAAGCTTTGGTTGCAACCCCTTCCTTCTCAATGATGCTCAATGGACCTCCTCCCTCAACATTCAAGTATTCACTTGGAATTCAACAAGGCTACCCTCTCTCTCCATTCTTATTTATTATTGTTGCATAAGGGTTGGGATGCACAATAAAGGTAGTAGTAGCACAAGGAAGGATAAAATCATTAAGACTCTATGGTGATGATCTTCCCATCTCCCATTAGTAGTTTATTGATGATATGATGCTAATGGGAGTTCCTATAGTAAGAGAACCTAGATCTCTAAAATAGATATTGGAGGACTTCATGGAGGCCTCAGGCACACCCATTAATGTTGGTAAATCTCAAATTTGTTTCTTTAGTATTAACGTAGTAGTGTAGGGGCACCTAGCTAGATTTTTGGGTTTTCAATGAAATTCTCTCCTTGCTAAACATATGGGGGCACCTTTGTTATAAAACTCCCTTATAGCTATTCACTTGAAGGAATAGTCTAAAAAATTGGATAGTTAGACCTTCAGATCTCTAAATTTTGCTAGCATATTAGTCTTGTTAAAATAATCATTGCAAGCCCTTTTGGTGTGTCTTTCTCTGTACTAGAAAATCCTAATGGAATCCTTAGATCCATCAATATTATCTACATATCCATTCTCTAGGAAGGGGTTATGCAGGGATGAAAATGGACCATTTTAGCCTGGGATAAATTATGTCTTCCTAAAATGGTGAGAGATCTTGATTTTTTTATCTAGAAATTCTAAAAAATGTTTTGGGGTAAACTTATGCTGGAGGTGGATCCAACGTGGCCAGGAGTTATGGAAGAAAATTTGGAGTAGGAAATACAACCCCTCTTAATCATGGTAACAACAATTGAGAGATCAAAACCTTGTTGAAGAACCTTCAATATGGAATTTTGCCAACACTAATAAATTATTTGTGCATCAACACTATTTCTTGGACATCCAGGGGGGTGCCTTGTTTTGGATGGAATTATGGCATCAATATCCAAAAATTGGAGGTAAGGAGGAATTTCTTGTTATAGAAAAGCTTATGAAATCTACAGATCTCTTGAAAATAGAATAATATTGGTACTAGACAACAGAGTGCACCTTGTGGAGAGAATGGACAAATAAGGAAAGTTGGCCGCAAACTTTTGATCAAGCCAATCTGGACACACCAATTGAAGAAATTCACAAACAAAATATTCCACTCTTTAAGGGACTGGAAAAACTCCAATGGAGATATAACCATAAGGGTATGTTCACAATCAAAGAGGCATATCAATTAGTTGCAATTCACACCAGTTGTCCTTATCCACTGATCTGAAAATAAGTTTGGGCTAAAAAATTATGGCCTAAAGTTAACCATTTTCTTTGGTTATTAGTACATAATATATCCCTTTCATGGTATAAAATCATTAGTAGAGGATTTGATGGCAATTCCCTTTGTTTTCTATGTGGATGCAGAGGACATGGAGAACTTTCTCAATACGTGCACTTTTTTCTAAAACTCTATGGTCTCAACTTTTCAGTGTATTTGAATAGTTAGAAAAAAATAGGAATGACATCATAGAAATGATAGAAGGTTGGAGATCCTCTATGACAAAGAATCCTACTGTAAAGTGATCTTGGGCCTTCATTCCATGGATTTTTCTATGGAACATATAGAAGAGAGGAACAATTGTATATTTAATAACATATAATCAAAAGAGTAGGTAATTCGAGAAAAATTATTGCATGGTGTCTATGAAATAGCACTACCCCACCCTTGCTCATTGTCAGACTGGGAAGTTGAAGGGGTTTGGATGCCATAATTTTTCATAATCTTCAGTTATTTATGTCTCCTTCTATCAATAATTTTCCCTCCAAGAATCACATATTCTAGTCCTCTAGTATCCTAGATCCCTCCTTCCCTCATATTCTTAAACTTAATTTTGATGGGGAATTTCAGGGCAATCCAAAATTTTTGGTCTTGGAGGAATCTTCTATGACAACTATGGACAACTAGTGTTTCTATTTGTAGATAGTGTGGGGCATTCAAGTAACAAAACAACTGAATATGTAACTCTAGAAACTAGCCTTGTTATCGCATCTTTGCAAGGATTCTCTAAGCTAATTGTGGAGGGTGATTCTCCGTTGGTCATCTCAAGAGTAAAGAAAATGATCAATGGAATTTCTCCATTAAAAGAAAAATTGTCAAAACTAGAGATTGGAAAAATATATCACACATATCAACCATCTAATCCATATCAGTCCAACCATTATTCCCTCTCATGTCATGAGAACAATAAATAATGTAGTAGACCTTCAGGAAAACTTGGGGTGGAATGGAATTCACCTTCATCTTTCAACAAGATGGAAAATTCACTTATAGGAGGACTAGAGATCTAGACCTGTCAATCTAATAAACAAATATTGAGAAACCACGTTAGTGGTCGAAGAACACGAAGTACTAGCTAGCATTGAGGAGAAGCTCTGAAACAAACTAAATCTTGCACCTCCAGTCAATCAGTCATTCCAAGCACTATTGATATTTTCATGTCCTCTTCATGGTTTCAGCTAACTTTTGGTTTTTCTACTTCATTTGGAATTTACCAGTACTTTGGTGTCATATATTGCATAATGAAGTCATGATCAGTAGATTGTTTTGTATGTATCTGGTTAGTATGTGGAAATTTGGAATAAAATAAATTAAATTTTTCATTGGTCTCCAATCTTGCACACCATGGAAAAAGGCTTTTCATATTATTTAAATTGGTATTAGATTAATAGAAAAAAAAATTGCATTAAAAAATAATTTTCATATTATTTAATCATGAAGATTCACCCCACTTTACCACGGATATTCTTAACCTATACATAGACTTTGCTACAATACCATGGCTTATCAATGGTAAAAACCCAAAAACATAATAAAATAGTTTATATTTATATATTTTAATTTAATTTAATTTTATAACATTTTTTAATTAAATTGAAAAAATAAAAAAGACATAACTACCATTGGGATAAATCTCAACCTTCTACTTCCACTAGCTTTATGGATCATCTTTGGTTTTGGTTTCGTATTGAGTTCTGACCCTAGTTTAGGTGTCAGTTGGCTCTACTCCCTAACATTTAGTTAATTGGCATGTTTCATGAGTAGTTATTTCAGTTTGTCTTCATAAGTTCGATTGTTTTCTTTGGATAAGAACGACAAGTCATAGTCACTCTCAGATGTTGTGTCCTCCATGAGACTTCAGACATGCATAGAGCTTAGTGGAAAATGAACATCATGTAGATGATGTTGAAGTATTCTCTTACACTTTTAATAGTAGAATGGAAAGTCAAATTGAAGCTCAAAGAAATAGGTATGTAGAGATTTCAAACATTTTGGCTTATCAAAGCAAGCAAGCAAGTTATATAGTTAGAAGCAAACTGTAACGCACTCTATGAATCAATTTTAGTTCTAGCTAAGAACTCATACTTGCATGGAGATCGACCACACTCTTTGGTCATCCCATTAATGGTTTCTATTGTCTCCATTATAATTGTGATAAAATGTGAGGAGACTATTCAAAAAGTACAAGGCAACATGGATATTGGAATTGTAGATATGTATGCAAAGTCTTCTAGTTTAAATAAAAAATAAAACCCTTAATAGAAATTAAAAAGCTCAATCAATTAAACACCAAAAGGGACAAAATTCTCAATGTGCATAGATCTAATGTTGAGATTGCTTTATACTCTTTTTATTTTGTTGGGATGATTAATATATTACACTGAAAAGACCTTAAATCAATTAAACGCCAATATAAATCAAAAACCTCAAGAGTGTTGCTCTAATGTTAATATGGATACATACTCAACTTTTTATATTGGGTTTATCATTATGAATATGAATCTATGCTTATTTTCTCGTCACTAGGCTCATAAATATATAGAGGATTATGAAGACAAAGTAAAGAAAGAATTGTAAAAAGAAAGCACTGGATATCCCACAATTAGGTTGTAGAATCTCGGCTCAAAAAATGTTACAAGGTGATTATAGGAACATCACAAATTATTGGCAAATGCAATATTAAAAATTAAACTACTTCAATTCTTATGCACAAAGACAGTTTTCCATTAAGATGCTTAATGCTTAGTATTTATTTCTTTTGACTTACATCATTACAACAATGTTATTACATCCTCTCTAAAAGTGAAAATATAAGATGAAAGGGTAGGGATCCAACATCTACTGATCTTCCAGCCGTCATCTCTATTGAGATTGTTAGGCCTTCTTTCGATCTCAATAGCTTCCCTGAGTTTACGATGATGGAACTGGGCAATTTTGGCAACAACTTTAGCCTCCTCAATACAAACCTGATGCTTGGCCTTAGCCACATATTCTACTAATGCTGAAGACTTGATTCTCCCATGTCTTAGGTCAGCTACATGTTCGCTAATCCTCTGATGGATGGAGCGCCCTGTTTCCCCGATGTAGGGGGTCCCACAAGAACAAGGGATCAAGTAGACACCCTTCATGTCCTTGGGGTTAACAGGATCTTTTACCAATCGGGGGGAATTACGAATTGTTCTGAGGGGTCTAAATGAAGAGGGAATATCATACCTCTTAAGGATCCAAGCAATCTTGTCTGTGGTTCCTTGGACATAGGGAAGATGGACACCTAGCCGGCGCTCCTTAGGTTCTTTACTCATAACTGCATTTCTAGATGCTTTAAGGAAAGCCTTTTGACCTAGGCGCCTACTATATCCATTCTCAACGAAGACATCAAGGAGATGGGATCTCTCCTTATCAAAGCTCTCATTATCAGAAATCCTGAGGGCACGAGTGGCGAGGGTGTTAAGGACACCCATCTTCTGAGCAGGGAAATGATGGGAATCGGCATGAAGATACTGCTCAGTATGCGTTTTCTTCCGGAACACCGAGTGGGAGAGAAAGCCGTCCTTATTCTTAGAAATAAGAATATCTAGGAAAGGGAGGCTACCATTGACCTCTTTCTCCATGGTGAACTTAATGGCAGAGGACTGACCGTTGAGGTGATTGAAGAAGTGATCCAGCTCCTCTTGGCCATGGGACCAGATGACATTAGTATCATCCACATACCTTTTCCAAAGCTTGGGAAGGAGACAAGACGAGGCTAAAGCTTTGGCTTCGAAATCTTCCATAAAAATATTCGCAACAATCGGGGAAAGGGGGGAGCCCATGGCAACACCACAAGTCTGTTCAAAGAACTCACCCTCGAAACAGAAGAAAGTGGAAGTGAGACAGATCTCAACCAGATGGGCGGTATCAGGATCTGTTAGGTGATAGATCACTTCCAAGGCCTCCTTTATAGGGATGCAAGTATAAAGAGAGACCACATCAATGCTGACAAGAATGTCCTCAGGGGCAAGCCTAATATCCTTAAGCTCCTTAATGAAAGAAGCAGAGTCTTTAACGAAGGACTCAGTGCGGCCTACTAGGGGGTTAAGTTTAAGGGCAAGGAACTTGGCAAGAAGGTAGGTTGGACCACCAATGGTGTTGACGATGGGCCTCAAAGGGGCCCCTTCATTGTGGATCTTAGGTAACCCATAAATCCTAGGAATAATGGGACTACTCTCAATGATTTTGTGGCCCAGGGAACTCACCGAGTTACTAGACTTGATGGCGAGAGCCACAGTCCTAGAAATCTTCTTCAAAGGGTTCTTGGGTAGTTTTTTATAACTGCCACTATTATGAAGATGATCTAACATCTTCTTACCATAATCATCCTTGTTAAGGATGACCATAGCCCCTCCTTTGTCAGCCTTCAGAATGACAATATCTTCGTTCTGATTTAAGGACTTAAGGGCAGAGAATTCCATACTGCTGAGGTTCTTCCGAGGGGGCTTAGCCTTTCTAAGGATGACAGCACAATCCTGCCTAATAGTGTCCTTGATATTGTCTGGAAGATCTCTAATCCCGTATTCCACATCGCAAATAATGTCCTCCACTGGAATGCTTCTAGGGGCGAGGGCAAAGTTTAAACCCTTACTTAAAAGGCTAAAAACAGAAGGGGAGAAAGAAAAACTAGATAGGTTAACAACCTTATTATTCCGCGAAGAAGGGGGAGGAATAACCGGTTCGACATTCAAAACCTCATTGTTATCAAAATCCTTATTATTGTTAAGAAATTCTTTATCATTATGAAATAAAATATTATTATTAGTATCATTTAAATTGTTATCAGAACAAATCTTATTCATACTATTAATGTTATTAGAACAAATATTATTCATACTATTATTATTATTCTCATGTATAACATTACAAATATTGTAATTATTACTAATATTATTATTATTCTTATTGCTATTATTATTATATGAATAATTAATAATATTATTATTGTTATTATTAATAAGATTCATACTATTATCCTTATGTATAATATTACAATCACTCTTAATAATACTATTATAATCATTAATATTACTACACCTATATAACTTATTAATATTAATAATCCTGTTGTCGTTATTATCATAAAGGTTATATTTATCAAACAAGGAATTATTACGGTCGTCGGAAGGATCGACCGTGCTGACAGACGGCCTCCTGCATGTGGAACGATGCAATTGACCCGGTATGTCCGACAGCGAACCTTCAATCCGGTTGGCAGCGCCATAGCATCGGTCATTCGAGCCCTTGTTGACAGACGGCTTCTTGCACGCAGACTGAAGAAAATGATCAGGTTTATTCAAAGGCGAACCTCCCCTCCGGTTAGTAACGACATTGCACCGTTTACTCGAGCATTGAGGTGGATCTAAAGGCGAAACAGAACCATCCCTCCGGTTAGCCACGCCACCATTCTGGGTAATCAAGCAATGAAGCAGATCCAGCGAAGGTAAAGCTGAAAATTCACTTCGGTCAGCAACGCTATCCCTCCGGGCAATCGAGCAGTTGTGAATAAGTTGGATTGGAGAGCAGCGTGCAACACTCTGCAACAAACCCTGGTATTAAAAGGGAGAGATAAAACCTTCTCGGTCGACAGCACCACCACTGCGTTTATGATGAACGGAGAACCTGAGGGAGCAGCACACTCAGGAACCAAAGTGCAAACCTTCTTACCTACTGCCGTGGAGACCTGATCAGTCGAACGAACAATCTCAGACGAGCTAGATTTCTGGATGATAGGCAGATCCGAAGAAATTGGTGGATAAGCCATGCGAGAATTGCATGAATGATCCGCTTCGCAAACTGAAGAAGGGGCAGGCTTAACCCTGCCAACGGAAGGAGAGTAATATGAAACGAAATGAGCCGGATCCGCTTCGCAAACTAAAGAAGGGGCAGGCTTAACACTGCCAACGGAAGGAGAGTAATATGAAACGGAATGAGTCGGCTGCCTAGGATGAGGATCAGGAACATCAGAGTTCTCCCCAGAGGTCCCTTGACCTGCTATGGGAGAGGAGAAAGACGCCCAAGAATGGAGGGCGACTTTTGACAAGCAGAAATGCGGCTCAGGGAAAAATCATCCACTAATTCACCACCAGTATATTTCCGAGCTAAACACTGAAAATTCGCAGCTTGCTTTTGTCCCCTGATCTCCTCCAAACGCACCGATTTTAATGCAGAACATGCATCTATTCTGGCCCACAGGGAGGGGGAGATCAAGTTCGAAAGCTCCAAGTGCAAACTCAGAAGATCAAGAGAGAATCGACAGAGGTCTCTCCTGACCCTATTAATTTCAGATCTCAAAAGTGCAAGGTTGGCTTTCACGAACACCCCATGGTTAGAAGGAGTGTGGAGGCGATGGCTGATCTGAGCGAAGACCGGGATAACCATGGAATCTCTGCACCTCTTCAGAAAAGCTAGATCTGTCTTCAACTTTGAGACCTGCAAGCCCGCCCGTTCAAAATGATTAACCTTAGATGTAATGGCCTTACCATCTAAGGCCATTACATCTAAGGTTCATCATTTTGAACGGGCACGCTTGCAGGTCTCTAAGTTGAAGACAGATCTAGCTTTTCTGAAGAGGTGCAGAGATTCCGTGGTTATCCCGGTCTTCGCTCAGATCAACCAGTGCCTCCACACTCCTTCTAACCATGGGGTGTTCGTGAAAGCCAACCTTGTGCTTTTGAGATCTGAAATTAATAGGGTCAGGAGAGACCTCTGTCGATTCTCTCTTGATCTTCTGATTTTTCACTTGGAGCTTTCGAACTTGATCTCCCCCTCCCTATGGGCCAGAATAGATGCATGTTCTGCATTAAAATCGGTGCATTTGGAGGAGATTAGGGGACAAAAGTAAGCTGCGAAGTTTCAGTGTTTAGCTCAGAAATCCACTGGTGGTGAATCAGTGGATGATTTTTGACTGAGCCGCATTTTTGCTTGTCAAAAGTCGGCCCTCCGTTCTTGTGTGTCTTTCTCCTCTCCCGTAGCAGGTCAAGGGACCTCTGGGGAGCACTCTGTTGTTCCTGATCCTCATCCCAGGTAGTCAGCTCATTCCGTTTCATATTACTCTCCTTCCGTTGGCAGTGTTAATCTTGCCCCTTATTTAGTTTGCGAAGCGGATCCGGCTCATTCCATTTCATATTACTCTCCTTCCGTTGGCAGTGTTAAGCTTGCCCCTTCTTCAGTTTGCGAAGCGGATAATTCATGCCGTTCTCGCATAGCTTATCCACCAGTTTCTCTGGATCTGCCTATCATCCAGAAATATGGCTCGTCTGAGATTGTTCATTCGACTGATCAGGTTTCCACGACAGCAGGTAAGAAGGTTTGTACTTTGGTTCCTGAGTGCGCTGCTCCCTCAGGTTCTCTGGTTCATCATAAGCACAGTGGTGGTGCTACTGACCGAGAAGGTTTTGTCTCTCCCTCTCAAGACCAGGGTTTGTTGCAGAGTGTCGCACGCTGCTCTCCGATCCAACTTATTCGCAGCTGCTCGATTTCCCGGAGGGATAGCGTTGCTGACCGAAGTGAATTTTCAGTTTTACCTTCACTGGATCTGCTTCATTCCTCAATTACCCTGAATGGTGGCGTGGCTAACCAGAGGTATGGTTTTGTTTTGCCTTTAGATCCACCTCAATGCTCAAGTAACCGGTGCAATGGTGTTACTAATCGGAGGGGAGGTTTGCCTTTGAATAAACCTGATCATTTTCTTCAGTCTGCGTGCAAGAAGCCGTCTGTCAACAAGGGCTCGAATGACCGGTGCTGTGGCGCTGCCAACCGGATTGAAGGTTCGCCGTCGGACATACCGGGTCAATTGCATCGTTCCACATGCAGGAGGCCGTCTGTCAGAAGGGTCAATCCTTCCGGTGACCGTAATAATTCCTTGTTTGATAAATATAACCTTTATGATAATAACGATATCAGGATTATTAATATTAATAAGTTATATAGGTGTAGTAATATTAATTATAATAGTAATATTATTAATAATAATGATTTATATAATAGTAATATAGTAAATGTGAATAATACTAACAGTATGGATCATAGTTCGGATAGGAATTATGAGAATCTTAATATTAACAATAGTAAGGATATTAATAATGATAAGTCATATAAGCTATTTGATTGTAATATTAATGATTATAATAGTATTATTAAGAGTGATTGTAATATTATACATAAGGATAATAGTATGAATCTTATTAAACAATAATAATATTATTAATTATTCATATAATAATAATAGCAATAAGAATAATAATAATATTAGTAATAATTACAATATTTGTAATGTTATACATGAGAATAATAATAATAGTATGAATAATATTTGTTCTAATAACATTAATAGTATGAATAAGATTTGTTCTGATAACAATTTAAATGATACTAATAATAATATTTTATTCCATAATGATAAAGAATTTCTTAACAATAACAAGGATTTTGATAACAATGAGGTTTTGAATGTCGACCCGGTTATTCCTCCCCCTTCTTCGCAGAATAATAAGGTTGTTAACCTATCTAGTTTTTCTTTCTCCCCTTCTGTTTTTAGCCTTTTAAGCAAGGGTTTAAACTTTTCCCTCACCCCTAGAAGCATCCCAGTGGAGGACATTATTTGCGACGTGGAATACAGGATTAGAGATCTTTCGGATAATATCAATGACACTATTAGGCAGGATTGTGTTGTCATCCTTAGAAAGGCTAAGCCCCCTCGGAAGAACCTCAACAGTATGGAATTCTCTGCCCTTAAGTCCTTAAATCAGAACGAAGATATTGTCATTCTGAAGGCTGACAAAGGAGGGGCTACGGTCATCCTTAACAAGGATGATTACCGTAAGAAGATGTTAGATCATCTTCACAATAGTGGCAGTTACAAAAAATTGCCCAAGAACCCTCTGAAGAAGATTTCTAGGATTGTGGCTCTCGCCATCAAGTCTAGTAACTCGGTGAGTTCCCTGGGCCACAAACTCATTGAGAGTAGTCCCATTACTCCTAGGATCTATGGGTTACCTAAGATCCACAAGGAAGGGGCCCCTCTGAGGCCCATCGTCAACACCATTGGTGGTCCAACCTACCTTCTTGCCAAGTTCCTTGCTCTTAAACTTAAGCCCCTAGTAGGCTGCACTGAGTACTTCGTTAAAGACTCTGCTTTCTTCATTAAGGAGCTTAAGGATATCAGGCTTGCCCCTGAGGACATTCTTGTCAGCTTTGATGTGGTCTCTCTTTATACTTGCATCCCTATAAAGGAGGCCTTGGAAGTGATCTATCGCCTAACAGATCTCGGTTCTGCCCATCTGGTTGAGATCTGTCTCACTTCCACTTTCTTCTGTTTCAAGGGTGAGTTCTTTGAACAGACTTGTGGTATTGCCATGGGCTCCCCCCTTTCCCCGATTGTTGCGAATCTTTTTATGGAAGATTTCGAAGCCAAAGCTTTAGCCTCGGCTCGTCTCCTTCCCAAGCTTTGGAAAAGGTATGTGGATGATACTAATGTCATCTGGTCCCATGGCCAAGAGGAGCTGGATCACTTCTTCAATCACCTCAACGGTCAGTCCTCTGCCATTAAGTTCACCATGGAGAAAGAGGTCAATGGTAGCCTCCCTTTCCTAGATATTCTTATTTCTAAGAATAAGGACGACTTTCTCTCCCACTCAGTGTTCCGAAAGAAAACGCATACTGAGCAGTATCTTCATGCCGATTCCCATCATTTCCCTGCTCAGAAGATGGATGTCCTTAACACCCTCGCCACTCGTGCCCTCAGGATTTCTGTTAATGAGAGCTTTGATAAGGAGAGAACCCATCTCCTTGATGTCTTCGTTGAGAATGGATATAGTAGGCGCCTAGGTCAGAAGGCTTTCCTTAAAGCATCTAGAAATGCAGTTATGAGGAAAGAACTTAAGGAGCGCCGGCTAGGTGTCCATCTTCCCTATGTCCAAGGAACCACGGAAAAGATTGCTCGGATCCTTAAGATGTATGATATTCCCTCTTCATTTAGACCCCTCAGCACAATTCGTAATTCCCTCCGATCGATAAAAGATCTCGTTAACCCCAAGGACATGAAGGGTGTCTACTTGATCCCTTGTTCTTGTGGGACACCCTACATCGGGGAAACAGGGCACTCCATCCATCAGAGGATCAGCGAACATGCAGCTGACCTAAGACATGGGAGAACCAAGTCTTCAGCATTAGCAGAACATGTGGCTAAGACCAAGCATCATGTTTGTATTGAGGAGGCTAAGGTTGTTGCCAAAATTGCCCAGTTCCATCATCGTAAACTCAGGGAAGCTATTGAGATCGAAAGAAGGCCTAACAATCTCAATAGAGATGATAGCTGAAATATCAGTAGATGTTGGATCCCTGCCCTTTCATCTTAGTCTTCCCCCCCCCCCTCTTTCATCTTTTTCGCTTTCGTCGTTCCCCTTGGAGCCTTCCTGTCTCCTAGGGTTTATCCTTCTTGCTCTGGACTCTGTCCGGTCCTTCTCCTTTTATTTTGAGTCGCTCCTTTTCCCTGATTGATATTGGTATTTATAATCATAACAATATTTATTTACTTATTTTATTATTATTATTATTTATTTTATTATTTTTTCGTAACTAATTTATTTTTATTATTATTATAATATATATATATATATATATATATCTATATATATATATATATATATATATATATATATATATATATATATATATATATATATATATATATATATTTTAATTTATTGATTTATTGATCTATTAACAAATATATATTACTATTATTATTATATATTTATTTGCTTATTTTTATTTTGAGTCGCTCCTTTTTCCCTGATTATTATCGGTATTTATAATCCTAACAATTTTTTTTACTTATTTTTATTATTATTATTATTATTATTTATTTTATTATTATTATTATTTATTTTTATTATTATTATTATTTATTTATTTTTGTATTTTATTAATTTTTTCGTAACTAATTTTTATATATTATTATTTTTAATTTATAATTGATTTATTTATTAACAAATATATATTATCATTGTTTATTTTCTTATTTGTATTATTATTATTATTTTGTTATTTCTTTCGTAACCAATTTATATATATTATTTTTAATTTTATATATATTTTAATTAACGAAGTTATATTATTATTATTATTATTAGGTATTTATTTGCTTATTTTTATTTTTATTATTATTTATTTATTTATTTGTTTTATTTAACTATCATCTTACATTTACCCTATTTATATTTTATACAAAAGTTAGGTCTTCAATTTAACTAATTCCCATTTAATTAAAATTTTTAATTATTAAATTATACATTTTTAACTAATTAATAACGTAAACACCTTCTAAAATTATTTCATTTATATAATTATATATTTATATATAGGTATGGTCATCTTCCTTTTAATGATCAATTTGACTTTTTGAATGTCCCTAAGTCAAAGCTAGTCATTGATCTAGATAGTCGTTGGAGGCCCTGCTCAGACTATTTAACATGCAAAGCTGGATCTATTTCTTCAACTTGTCCTGACGATGAGCCACACTTACTGGTTCGAAAGGCATCGACAAAGGTCTTTCTATATGTGATTTACGCCGAAGCTCTTCTTATAACTGTTACGGATCACAGAAGTCTCAATTCAACAAAAATAAAAAGCTTAAAAATCATTTTTTTTTGCAAGTGAGATAGGTGTACAGTCACCTATCGTCGAACTATATATCAGTCAGATTATAGGAGATATACTTATGCAAGGGGAGGAAGTTTCAGTATCTTATCGTAAGGTTTTCACGTATAATATGATTTTAAAAAATAAAGATATGTAAATAGGACGTGATGAAAGGCGGAGAATAGGTATAGAGTTTTTTTTACAATTTTTTGGAATATGTATAGATTATTGTGTCGAGAGGCATTTTACAACCTAGTATAAGGGTAGATTTGTAGGCATTATATCTAATGTAAGGAAGATTGTATGTCAACAATTTTAAAGCGGTGCAGTAAGAAGCCATTACAGTTCATTGGTTGAGTGATGTCAGATTGGGGGTTATACGAGTTCTCTGTTGATGAGTAATGAGCAGTGTGAGTATCGTGGTCAGCAGTGAGAGCAGCAAGCAGTGAACAATGAGCTATGTGAGAGTAGGGAGATTTTATGTGGCAGAAGTATCGAGCAGCGAGCAGGGAGAAGCCTATAGCCTAAGCAGGGAACAACAATACCCTGAACTGCGGGGAGAAGTGTGAAGTAATCTTGGCATTTTATATACCTACATCTTTCTCGGAACAGGTTGGATGGAAAATGCATTCAAACATGACAACGGGACAAGAAATTTCAGAACATGTGGAGACAAATGATTTAGGACAAGTGAAAATTTCCTCATCCGCCAAAGTTGGGAAGTGGGTTTGGGTTAATGCCAAATAATATCGAGGCATTTTAAAACAAAGATTAGCCTGTCTAAAATGGGAGCATACAAGGAAAAAATGGTCTCAAAAGGAAAGTACTCGAGCCCTTCGCAATAAGCACTCAAACAAGTCCCCTCTACAAGAACGTGGCAACAAGAAGTCCATAGGAAAAGTCATTGATGATTCTGCCTTATATAGTCCACATCCACACCTCTCACTTGGTCATATGGTCTTTATGCAAAAGAATTGTTAAATGCAAAACAAAGGTTGGAGGTTTTAGAAGTTAAAGAGCAAGAAAGAGATCATAACATTCATATAATAACAGCTGAGAACAAGGCTTTAGTAGAAAGAAATAAAGTTTTGAAAGAACAAGTGGCATTGCTACAGGAAGCTCTCATGTTAGGGAAGACAGAATGGCAACACATGAATGCAGATCTGCAAAACATAAATAAAGATGTAGTGGAAAGTACAAAGGTGGTGAATGCGAAATCATCCTAGGATAAAGGGAAAACAATTACCGAAATAGACAGCCATGAAGAGAAAGCAAGAGAAGAAAGGAAAGGATATTCCACCAAATTTTCCAAAACTTGGGCTTAAGTTATTAGCAAATCTGCTAATAAGGAAGGAGAAACAAACATTCAGGTTAACAACATGCAAGATAGAGAAGGTAAGGAAAGACAAAATAGAGCAGAAAACATAATTATTAAAGGGGTGAAAGAGTATGGGAAAAATGAATGTACTCTTGACTTTGCAAGAGACTTCTTGAAAGACAAGTTGTTATGACAAGGACAAATATGCTAAGCATGGAGGGTAGGTAAGTTTAACGGTGAGAGAGCTAGACCCATAAAATTCATCATGCCTAGCTTGTGTGATAAATATATCATTCTAAGAAAGACTCATCTCTTGATGGGTTCTCACTTTTTCCTAGAAGAAGATTTAACTGTAAAACAACAAGAGGAGAGGGAGGAAATGTTAAAGGTTAGGGCAACAAGAGATGAAGGCAAGAGAGCTTGGATTTACAAAGGCAAAGTTGTGATAACATGATTTGGACCTCCTTCCAAAATAGAGCAACAAGATGGTAATAAAGAAGAGGCAACAAACTCTTCAACAGGAAATTAGGAAGCAAGGTTAGTATGGGAAAGTAGGGACAAAGACTCAAATGTGAGTCTTGCATGTCAAAATAAATAGCAATGAATTCATACCCAGGTTCCTTAAGATTAGTTTGTTGGAACTACAGAGGTTACCCATGGAGCTGAGGACTTGGGTTAGGACCTATTGCAGAAGAGAGAGATATAATTTGCCTCATAGAAACACATGAGAATGAAGGGTGCAAGACACCTCTGTTTGAAGGATACTAGAAGATGGCAGTGTGGAAAAAGGCAGCAAGGAATGTCAAAGGACAGGAGGGTATCATGGTTTTAGTGAGGGAGAAAGAAGTTCGTCTCATTCAGTTAGAAAAAGAAAATTCAAATAAGCAATTCATTTGGTTTAAAATATCAAAAAATGGAAACCATATCAGAATTGCAACATGCTATTTTGCACCGCAAATTTCAAAAATCTACAAAGGTAGAGAGCTTGACCACAAAGATCCATTTGCAACCTTAAAAGCGGATATTGCGACATATTCTTAGCTAGGTGAATTCTTTATAGTGGGTGATTTCAATGCTAGGACTGTAAGTGAGCAAGCTAGCATTCTTTGTTGTAAAGAAGATTGCGACCCTATTTGGCTTACAGAAGAGAGTAACCATTAGTGGGAAAGAATTTCAGAGGACAAGGTTTGCAATCACTTTGGTGAACAATTTCTTACTCTCTATGGGGCCTTTGATTTCGTCATTTGTAATGGCTTGACTAAATGGGCAAAGTCCGGTAATTTCACTTGCAATACTTACAATGGAGCAAGTGTAGTCGATTATGTAATTTTCTTACATGGTTTGTGTGAGAAAATGGAGGAATTTTTTATTGGAGATCAGCTGTGGGACTTAAAATCAGATCACAAGCCAATTTATTTAAGTTTCTCTTGGACGAGAAAGAAACAATTAGAGTAAAAAATTCAACATTTCCAACAAAATCTCCCTCAGAGAAGAATTCTTTCGACTCCAGTAAATCACAATACCTTCAAAATAACGCTAGAGATGCTCTTCGAGAAGGAGAAAATCACAAATCACAACCTTCATAGTCATGAATTAACACATTTAATTCAATGCACACTTGCAGAGTGAAAAAAGAGAAAAAATTAAGAAGTCTAAAACAAATTTCTTTCTGGTTAATGCTTGGTTTGACAAGGAATGAAAAAAGGCAAGGAGAATGTGGAAAGAGTCAAACAAGGATAACATAAAGCTCAAATATTACAAGTCGTTATTAAGCAAGAAAAGGGTCGATTTCATGGTTTCAAGGAGGGAAGAACTAATCTTCCTTGGGAAAAATAATCCCAAATTATTTTGGAAGGAGCTCCAACCGAGAAAGGTACAAACTAGAAATAGTGTTACAACTTCTAAATGGTTTGGCTATGCAAGACAACTCTATGAGCAAGATCCCAAGGTTGACCCTCCCCCTTTGGCCAACACTGATACTGAACTCTTCATGGTGCAAGAGGTAGAGATGGTATCAAGAAGTTGGGTGTTGGAAAAGAAAAAGACTTATCTGAACTCCAAGCAGAATATCTAAAGTGGGGCTCAAAGATCCTTGCAGCTCACATTACGAAAATTTTCAACAACATCATACAACAGAGGCTCCCCGCAGATTCGACAACTAGCCTAGAAATACCTCTTTTCAAGAGTAGTGACATCAATAATCCCTCCAATTATAGGACCATCATGATAAACCCTTTGTTTTCAAAGCTATTTGGAAGCATGCTAGAAAATAAAATTAGCAAGTGGGCAGAAGAAAGAGATAAGCGTGCTAAAGGGAAAGCAGGTTTTAGACCTAAGCATTCCATAGTTGATCATTGTATAACTTTAAGGAACATCATTGAAAACGTTTGGGAGAAAAAAGAAGAAGTCTTTTGTTTCTTTGTTGATTTAAGAAAAGTGCTTGACACGGTTCCTAGGGATAAGTTTTGGCACATAATGGAGGAACTTGGGGCTCCTAAGAATTTGAGAGCAGTTGTGCACAAGCTGTATCAAGAAGTGAAAGTCAAAATTAAAACTTCAATAGAAAATTCTGAAAGTTTTAGAAGATATATTAGGGTCAAGCAAGGTTTCCCATTATCTCCTACCATTTTTGGTTTATATATTGACAAGCTTGAGGAGTGGTTAAATTTTCAAGGGGGTGATGGTATCTATTTGGGAAAGTTTTTTATACGGCTTCTTTTAATGGAGATTACCTTATTCTGATTGCTAAATTAGCTCTTGGTTTGCAAGATCACTTACTATCCCTTGAGAATTTTTTTAGAGGTGTGGGGATGCAAGTCAATTCAGCAAAACGAAAGTAGTGGTTTTCTCTAAAAAATGAAAACATAACAGGCATAAGTTCTACTTTGAAGGCAACATTCTGGAAGAAGTTGCGGATTACAAATGCCTCGGAATTGAATTCAACAAAAATCTAATTTGGGATGGTTGTAGAAAGAAAATAACTTTGGGGGTTTGGAAATCATTTTATGCTTTTCAAAATAGGTGTAGAGAGGCAGAGTTATGGGACTGGAAAAACACACAAACTCCTTTTGGGCTTCTAGTGATTCTGGTGTTTCTCTATGGTTGTGAACTATGGGCCAGCAGTAAATCTGACATGCAATGGAGACAAGTTGAGAAAATTCAAAAGCATTTGATTACAAACAAATTCAAGATTAAAAGTGCAGTTCCTTATGCTATCTTGTTAAGTAAAACAGGGGTTGTTCATATTGAAGCAATTTATATGGTGTGAGTCAAAAGGTATTTAAAAAAAAGAGCAAATGGAAGAGGGTAGATGGCCTAAGGTTGTCTTTAATGACAAATTGTGCAATAGAAAATAAATAAATTAAAAATAAATAAATAAAATTAAAATAAATAAATAAATTGGATACAGCAAAGAAACAAATGGTTTAGTAGATGGGGTATTTGATTGAGCACATGTTCCATAAACAGGAAAGAGATAAAATATTTTGTTATGGATAAGTTCCACAAGCATACTTGGGATAAGGAGCTAGGAAGAAAGAAAAGGTACTATATTGAAGTGTTTAATCCCGCTCATAGTCGTCAACCAAAAGCATACATAGAGGCCAATATCTCTTGGAGAGCCAAAATTATTATTTCTCGGTTAAGGACTAATTCTCATCAACTCCATTGTGAAACAGGGCACTAGAAAAGGCCAAAAGAAGTGTGGTAGGAAAGGGTATGCATTTTTTGTTCTTTCGGAAAGTGGAAACAGAAAATCATTTCATTTTAGATGTGAGGCCTTCAAAGAAAATGAGGAAAGTTATGCAGATATGCTAGCAACTAGCTCTTGGGATAATCTATTTAGCGAGGGGTTTGTCAAGAATTTGGAAGCATTTATTGTGAAGCTTCATAGAAAAAGGGTCAAATACATCAAGAAGATGAAGAAGATATATGTCCCATAGGCTATATTTAGCCTCGTGGACATCAAATAATTTATTTCTTTCTTTCTTTATTTCTTACTACTACTACTACTACTAATAATAATAAAACCTTAAAAAATCGACACAATCTTCCATGTTCCCTTTAGTCCTTCTAAGTGCAATAAATTTAGTATGTTATATTATAACTACTACTAATAATAATAATAATAATAATAGCTTAAAAAATCAACACAATCTCCCATGTTATATTTAGTCCTTCTAAGTGTAATAAACTCGATTTGAGCCAAGTAATAAAAATAATAAAATTTAACTCGTCATATTTAATCGTTTTTTAATAAAATTAGGAACAATTTTTTAGATAAAAGTAAATCATAATACCATGGGCCAATATCATGGTTTATCAAAAACATGGGTTGTCTAGTCTTTCGATTATTATGTTATGGATCTAAGCTTTTAATTATTTGTACAATATCATGGGCCAATACCATATGCCCAAAAACTATAACTTATTTCACAATCAAAATATTTTATAAATATTTTATTTTAATTTTATTTTATGTCATTTTTTAATTAAATCTAAAAGAAATAAGGTTATAATTACTTTTGAGATATATTTAAACCCTCCATCCTCATGACCATATAGATTAAATAGAGGTTTTAATAAAATTAAAAAATAGAATACTTTTTATATACACATGTGAAATTTATATAATAGAAATAATATTATAAAGAATTGGGATATTAACCAAGGATCCAAGCGAAGAGAGAAACCAAAGTGACTAACAGTGATAGAGGAAAGATAGTGCATGATTTTTTGAAGTTTTTTATTATTGTATTTTCTTTCACAAGATTGATCCAAAATATAGGTTTAGTATTTTACAACCAATTATGTTTTTTAATTTAGATACTTTCTTAAATACAGTACAATGGGATCATATTTGAGAGAGAGGGGGGGGAGGGATAGAGTGGGGGAGAGAGAGAGGGGGGAGGGGAGGAAGGAAGAGAGAGAGGAGGTGGGGGGAGAAGGAGAGAGGGAGGGAGGGAGACATGGATTTGGAGGGGGAAAGAGTGGGAGGGAATAACAAAGACATTGAGAGATAGAGATGGAGAGAGAGAGAGAGAGAGTGACAAGGGAGAGACGGATATTGAATGAGGGAGAGAGACAAGGGAATAGAGATAAAATGAGAGCATAGAGATAGGGAAAGAAGGGGAAGAGAGAGAGAGAGAGGGATACATAGATATGGAGGGGGATAGGGGGAGTGAGAGAAGGAGAGAGGGAGGGAGATAGTGATAGAGTTGCAGGCTGGAGAGAAAGATTGTGATGGGGGGAGAGACAAAGGGAAGTGGGAGAGGAAGGGAGAAAGAGGAAGGAAGAGAGAGAAGGAAAGATAGATGGAATTGGAAGGGGTGAGAGAGGGAGGGAAGAAGAAAGAGATAAAGAGATAAAGGTGGAGAGGGAGAGGAAGTGACAAGGGAGAGATGGAGAGACGGTGAGAGAGAGAGGAGAGTTGGAGAGAGAGAGAGAGAGAGAGAGAGAGAGAGAGAGAGAGAGAGAGAGAGTAGGGGAAGATAGAGAGAAGGAGAAGAGAGAGAGGGAGAGGAAGAGGGAGGGGGGAGAGAGACAGGGATATGGAGAGATAATGTGTATGTTTTGGGGCTGAGAAGGAGAGACAATGGGAGATAGAGATATAAATGGAGGGGGGAAAGAGGGAAGAAGAGAGAGGGAGGAAGAGAGATAGATATGGAGAGAGAAGTGGAATAGAGAGAGAGAGAGAGAGAGAGAGAGAGAGAGAGAGAGGGAAGAGAAATGAGGGGGAGAGGGAGTGGGAGAGATAGATAGATATGGAGATAGAGTGTGTGTGTGTTTGTGTGTGTATGTTTGTGAGATGATATAAAGAGATAAAGAAGGAGATACAGAAGGAGATAGAGATATAGATGGAGGGGACAAGAGGGAAGAAGAGGGATACAAAGAGAGGTAGGATGGAAGAGAGATATATATGGAGAGAGATAGAGAGAGAGAGAAAGAGAGTGTGACATGTGTTTAGGAGGGTGATATAGAGAGAAAAATAAGGAGATATGGAGGGAAGTATAGATATATATGGCAAGGGAGGAGAGGGAAGAAGAGAGAGATAGAGAGAAGGAAGGAGAGGTGTAAAGAGAGAAATGGGGGAGAGAGTGGTGGGCCCCAGTATTGCAGCAATAATGCTGCAACTCCTGGGACTCCCTTCTTTACTTTTATCAACCCGGTAGTTCATAACAAACTTGGAAGCGACGGTGCTGTATGCACAAGTACTAGCTCTTGCCGCGACTGTCACTTGATCAGCTGGCACAAGTCCGCTAGGATCTTAATCCAACTTCTATGAGCTCTTAGAAGAATATTTTTAACTGATGGATGAAAGCTAACTCAAAGAAGGTTGATCTACTTGCAGAAAGAAACTGGGAAGCTGAAAGGAAACGTAAACCCTAGCAAACCCTAACTTTACCAGCTAGCCCTACGGATGCAAGAAAGAGGATGCAAGCTACTGAAAGAGATGCCATTGACTTCTAGGAAGGTAGAATGCATGTGTCTAAGCTACTTCTACAGTAACATCTGAAAAAAAACATCTTTTTGTATTTTTGAATAAGTTGCCAGAATTATCATGCATGCGATTTAACTGTTTTTGACTGTGCAAAGGTGGATTGGCGAGAGGAAATGCTTGGAGGAGGTCGGGAAGGTTCAGAGAGGGCCTAAGGGGTCCCTAACACCCTTCCAGAGAGTTTCAAAGAGTTTGGCTATCAAGAAACCTCATTCATGAGCTTCTACAGGAAGTCTGCAGGGGTTCTACAGGATGTTCTGGAATTTCTACAGGATGTCTGTAATTTTCTACAGGATGCTCAGAAATGGGATTTTGGAGGATGGATGGAGAGAGAAAGGTGAAGGAGTGAGTATGGGGGTAGGAAAAGGGTGTGAGGAGGTCCAGGACTTTGTGGATGGAGCTGAGGAGAGATGAAGATGGTTGGATTTGTTCAAAGAGGAGTGAAGAAATGTTGCACAAAAATTAGGGTTATGTGAGCAAATTTGGAAAACGTGAGGCAAGAATTTGCGTTAGGGGATGGAGCAGATGGGATTGATGGAGTATGGGCAGATAGAGAAGTGGTACGGGTGCTCTGCAAGTTGTTCCTTTAACTGAACACACAATGACTTGGAAAATCAGAGACCTAGTTACGTTAACCTAATCTGATCTAGCTAACAGTAAAGAGAATGAACAGAAGTTTATTTGCAATGAAACCATGTATAATAACTATGCAACGAAGCAATCAAGAATCTGAACATGTAACCAACTTCTGCAAATAAAAATCGAACACTAATGATTGCATGGTGAAGCAAAGACAATGTTTTTGTTGGCAGCAAGGTCACCTTTGTCCCAGCTCATGATCCCACTAAGGGAGAGGTGAGATTAGAGGTCCTTGATGGCCTTTTTCTAGATATCTTCCCTGTTAATAACCTATCAACTCAATCTGAACATAAAAATCCTTTTTAATCATCAAAAGCAATCTAAATAACAAAGCAAGATTTAAATCTAAATAGCAGATTTTATTCTAAGAATGCAACAAAGACACATAAAGGTAAACAAAGGAGGTATTGGGCACTTGAGTTGGGCCCAACCCCAAGAGATACAGCCTCCTAAGAGAGATTAGAGCTGATGCAAAGCTGGATTCATCTTTATTGAGCAAGAAATAATAGTTACATCAAAAACTGTCCACAAGGGAAAGCTTGAAAGTGTGCTGAAATGAAGAGCTAATCTACTGCTTAGAAAATGACTAAAATCGAACTACAAACTAGCTAACTTCTGCCTACAAAGTGACTAACTGAAATGAGGCCCTAAGCCTTCTTATTTATACAAATTGAGGACCCCAACAACCCTCCTAAACTTTAGGAACTCGGCTGCCAAAACTTGTAGTTAACAGCACCTTTACTAGCCCTTACTCGGCTGCCCTTGTGATAATCGATTTGGTGGCCCTTGAACTCTGAGCTGATGGTGGAGAATTTGAGATAAGGGCCCATAAATGAAGGGGACACCTTCCTACAAATCCTCTCCCTTGTTCTTCCACGAATTTGGCTGCCAAGTGCTCATTAAAACCTTTGATTTTGTCTCAAAATTGACTAAAAATCTGCACGAAGCACCCATTAGACTTGTTGGCCTAATGACTAAACCAATTCACTCTATTAGCATAAATATAATAAAAAACATGCAATAAACTAATGAGAATGGTGGATTAAGTCGAATTAGGAAGTTGAATGAGCCCATATAATTATCCATTTTTGGGGCTCATCATCACCCCCTACTGAAAGTGTTGCTCATCCTCTGAGCAACTAATCTATCTCCTCATCTTTGATGGCCCTGGTGGCTTCCCTGTCATGCCAAGCTTCTGAAGTGATGTCCTCTTCTCGGTCATGAAACCATGCTTTTCTCTCTACTTCTTCCCATTGCCTGTGCTCCTTTTCGTGTAGAAGTTTTGTTATCTCCTCAACCTCAGCCTGCAGCTTGTCCTCTCTTTGATGTTCATCAAATGTTTCCTTGTCTTTCCTTCTTCCTGTGATTGTTTGGCCACCTTTTCCTCCAATTTCTCGGTCTCTCTTAGCTTAGCCAGTGTTTCCTGTAGAATAGTCTCAGCATCCTGTAGAGAGGCCTTTGTGTCCAACATTTTCATTCTTTCTCTCCTGGTGGATGTCTTCGGGCTTCCCCGTTCATAGGTGATGGATGCCCTTGAGGGAGACCTCTCCTTTTGTGTAGTTGGGGTGTCTACAATCATGATTCTCTCTTTTAACGGTGACTGGGGTCTGCTAGTTTTTATCCGCATGCTCTTTCTTGCCTCAAAATACATGGAAGGCTCCCTATTTTGCTTCCCTTTTTGTTTTGGATATGTGCTTAGGGTAGCCAGCACAGCTGCTGCCTCCCTAGCTAAAATCTCAGGCGATTTTTCCTTTTGTTGCCCTGTTTCCATGCTTCCTATAGAAAGTCCTGTGTCGACTGTTTTCTGGCTTCCTGTAGAAACTGTCTTCACTGTTTCGGTCTGCTTGGCTGGGGGTGTCTTTCCTTTTAATTTTTGTGTGGTTGCCTTGGTTGTGCCCTCCTTTGTTTGGAATTTTTCAGTCCTCTCTACTCTACCTATGTCTTTGATTTAGGTTGTAGGGACATTAATAATTCCTCCATTATCTCATCGTCATGACCCTAAATTTTGTCACAAAAGGTCATCCAATTGGCACGGGTGAAGAGGTTCACCACCTCGGGATGTTCACGCAATTTCCTGGAGTCTGAGGGTTCCTTCCTGATAGATCCCCCTGGCATGGTGAGAGTGCTATGTTTTAGGTTCTGAGCAGAGAGGGACTGTTGTTTTATGGTTTCCTCCTTTGAACCTCAGGACAGGATCTCTCAAGTGTTTATATTTTAACTTGCACCAATTCCCTGGTTCTAAAACTTTTGCTGCCCAAAACTCGGCTGTCCGTATGTAAAAGGAAGAATCAGGTTTTCACAGATAGGGCACAGAGCTCAATTTTCATCCTTAGCATACATACAATTATGAAAATTCAAATACTTCATATGCAGGTTAGCCCTCACGGTGCTTCATCTTTTTTCAGGAGAAATTTTTTTATCAGGGACCATGGAGGAGAGTTTTGACGCAGAACTGACTGAGTAATTTCGAGCAACACACAGGAAAACCACTATTTTCGACTCACGGGCAGACTTGTCTCTGACTTCCTTATTCAATATAGTTCAATTCATCACCTTTCGAACACACCATGCATAGAAGAGTGTTTTTTGAGCCTACCTCTTTTGGGACTCCAAATTTGTCGAAGAAAAATCCATTTTCTCTGCTCCGGAAGGCTATGCTGTATTTCCTGTAGAGCCTCTTCTTGTAGAACGCATTGCCGACTTCTGTAGGATGTCACGGCGCCTCTGAATGAGCCTGGGACGCTGGAGAATTTTGAAACAGGCCGAAAAGATCGGGCTAACAGACTGTGGAGGAGGAGGATGTGTACTTTGCTGAGAACGGTTGTAAATGTAAATGAGCAGCAGCCAACGTGAGTTCTTCAGCCGATAATTTTTGAATTATGGCGCAATTCATGGCGAGGAGGTGAGGTGGCCAGGTGTACATGGCCACATGCAGACTGCAGTGCTATCATGAACTGCATGTTCTCTTCTGGATCAGTTGCACTGGAGTTCAAACAGCCAACACTCCTTGTTTTTTAATTTTCACGTGAGTCGACTGTCAACGTATACTGCATGATTTCTGGCTGAGCACTAGAGAAGGCACTGTCAGGTTAAATTTGCTAGATTCCTGGCTTAATCCCACCATTTCATTCGTTTAAGCATTTTTGAATCATATTGATGCAAATATAGGAACTGGTTTAGATGCATACCTGTAAGTCGACGTGCTGCTGGGTCCTTTTTGCTGCTGCATGCATTTGTTTTTGTGGTTGCATGATGGCTTGGTGGCTAATTCATAGCTATTTTTTGTTGTACAGGTATTCTCTGGCTGGACCTAAGCTGCAGGAATTTGTTTCCATGTTCAGATCTGCACCCTCAAGTTGCTGATGTTGAATTTTTACAAGGCAAAAACTTGTTTTCTCCATTTCTCCCGAACGATAGACTGGATTGATTTGAAACTTTCTGAGCATGTTCCTATCATCATTATGCACCTCCCATAGCAAAATTGTGATCAATGGATGCACAAATTTCGAGAAAAATAGAAAATGGCTGAATATTACAGAGATCAATTTCTCGGAAACCGTGCATTGGAATTGGCTAAAACTGCTTGGGTAGGCTACTATCACCCATGTGCATCTCCCCATGAAACAGGTTTTGAAATGGATGCACGGATATGGAGAAAATGAAAAAATGGCTGAAGGTGGAGGCTGATTTCTTGGAAACCGTGCACCAGAATTGGCTGAAATTGCTCGGGCATGTTGCTATCCTCCCTATACAATTCCCTGTAAAACGGTTTTGTAACTGGATGCACAGTTTTCACGTGAGGGAAAAAACGAATTCTGTTCTATGTATTTTTTCTTCAAAGCATTCTGCAAGTTTTTGCATGGTAAAAGAAAATGAGCTTGGGCTGTGATGCAGGCATGGAATTGATGGGAGAGAGGTTTGAGGATTGTAGGAGGACTTATGAACCCGTGAAGAAACTATCATGTTTGCCAAACTGCCTTTTTGAAATCAATTTCTAGCTTCCTGTAGAAATCCTGTAATTTCTACAGGAACTTCCTGTAAAACACGCAGGTTTTAGGAAAGAAGCACAATGAGATGGAAAAAATGATGGAGAAAGGTGAGGGATGGAAACATGGTTGCTTGCAGGCCTCATGGATAGATTCTTGGCCTTCAGGTCCTCTTCAGAGATCAATTTTGGCTTGTTTGTAGGCTTCCTGTAGAAGACATAGAACTTCCTGTAGAAACACAGAACTTCCTGTAGAAGGCACAGAAATTCCTCTGTCTTTGTTTTGAGCGATCCTCCTAACCTGCAATCTCCTTGCTGCAACCTGCAATTATTCAAATGGAAATTAGGTTTATTTTTCTTTTTTCTTCTTTTTTTTTTTTTTAAACAACTAGGGCACCTCATGGAGGTTTTCACCCTAATTCCCTGCCCTGGGCGCCTCCAAGGGAGGTTTTCACCCAGGGATCTTATTCTCTTTTTATTTTCTCTTCTTTCCAACCGATTGACTGCCTCATGGAGGTTTTCAATCAATGAGCCAATCTAAGGCACCTCCGAGGAGAGTTTCACCTTGGACTTTTATTTTCTTCTTATTTTCATTTTTTTCTTCTTTTTTTCTTTTTTCTTTTTTCTACCCTACCCTACTTGAAAAAAAAAATCATTTTCAAGTATAAGAATACTTCCAATTGAGCCATGTGCACATCGAGATTAGAGACAAAATGATGTGGAGGCTCGAAATGCATGCTTTGACAGGTATCCGGATTTCAAAGACCAAATGATTTGACTTTGAAGGGATCAAGCATAGCTGAGGAAGAGAGTACTGCTGCAACTTAGTGACTGTCTGGGACCATATCTCAATATAAATCTAATATCTTTGGTCTTTTTGCTGATCTGGATCATTCTTCATGTCACCTTCAATCATGACCTTCTCATCTTCCTCTTTTTGTCGATTTTTCTCCGGAATACATGGAGGATTTGATGGTAACCATGAGGGAGCACTCTCGATCTTTGATTCTGATGTCTTCTCTTCATCAAGTGCAGCCCATGGTTCTTTGATCTCCTCTTTTGAATCTTCTTTTACTGGATGTGGTCCTTTAATGCCATCAATATAATCTCTTTCTTGCAATACTCTTCCTGAGCTATGGTGAAGATCATTGAGCTCAAGAGGAGTCATTTGGACATGTTGTGCCTCAGCTTTGAAATTGGGTTGAGCTACTCCAATGGGCAGGTTTGGAAATGGTGGTATGGGTAGTTGAGTGGGGGTGTATATTTGAGATGGATGTGGATGGGTTTGTGGTTGGACAGGTGATGGAGGCAAATGAGCGGGAGGAGAGTTGTACTGGGGCCTCCACCCCTGATGAGGTGCATTCCACTAAGGTTGTGGCGGAGCATAAGAGTGAAATGAATGAGTAGTTGGTTGGGCATAATGTGGATATGTGAATGACCGAGGAGGAGGTGTGGACAGGAAGGATGAGCAGGGGGATCCCAAGAAGGCATGGAAGTGGCTTAATAGGGGTCATAATAGGTCTGGGATGTCCCTTGCATTCCCTGCTGGTAAGGTATGGGTCCATGTGGCCTCCTTTGATTCATATAATAGAGTGGTTCAGTGGTTCCTTTGGCTCTATGATATGCAGCTTTAAGTCCAGGCAAGGAAGGGCACTGATTCGTAGGATGGTATTCTTCACAGACGAAACACACTTCTAGGGAGTGCATTGGACATTCGTTCCTAGGATGCTTTTTAGTGCACCTAGGAAAAAAGATGATCAAAGCCTCCTTGGCTTCCTCTTGCTTCCTTTGGATCTGTAAGGTATTCAGTTGCATGGCAAGAAACTATCTCATCTCACTCTTGAAATATTCCATTTGATTTGCACATTCGTTTTTGGATAAGGTACTGCTCCCAACATTTCTGCTTGTAGCCATTTGATCGAGAGGAATGTTTTCTTCTTCTTCTCCCCTAGAGGTTCTTCAAATATGTCTTGCTGTCCACCTAGGGGTTCTTCTTAATCACAACCATCGAAGAAGAGAGAAGGTTGGCTGTGTGAAGTAGTGGGGGCGTTGTTCAATCATTTTTCTGACTTATCTCTACTCCTGCAAGGCATGAAATGAAATCTTTTTCGTTGATTTTTGCTTCTTCTTCTTTTTCTGCTTGTACCTACAAAATTAAAATAGATTGAACTACAACTAACTATCTTGCTGAAATGAAAATGCAGAATTGAAATGAAAGCAGGAAAGGACTGATCTATTTTGCTGAAATGAATTGCAGGAATGAAATGCTAGGCTACGCTTGCGGAATTGAAATGCTAATCTACGCTTGCAGAATTGAAATGCTAATCTACGCTTGCAGAAATGAAATTGCGGAATTGAAATGCTAATCTATGAAAGCAGGAAATGTCTAATCTACTTTTGCAGAAATGAAATTGCAGAATGGAAATGAAATAAACTACTTAGCAGAAGGTTGTAGTAGAAAATAGAAGAAAAACAACAATCACCAATACTCTGACGCTTCCCCGGCAACGGCGCCAAAAAGGTGGTGGGCCCCAGTATTGCAGCAATAATGCTGCAACTCCTGGGACTCCCTTCTTTACTTTTATCAACCCGGTAGTTCGTAACAAACTTGGAAGCGACGGTGCTATATGCACAAGTACTAGCTCTTGCCACGGCTGTCACTTGATCAACTGGCACAAGTCCGCTAGGAGCTTAAGCCAACTTCTATGAGCTCTTAGAAGAAGCTTTTTAACTGATGGATGAAAACTAACTCAAAGAAGGCTGATCTACTTGTGGAAAGAAACTGGGAAGCTGAAAGGAAACGTAAACCCTAACAAACCCTAATTTTACCAACTAGCCCTACTGATGCAAGAAAGAGGATGCAAGCTACTGAAAGAGATGCCATTGACTTCTAGGAAGGTAGAATGCATGTGTCTAAGCTACTTCTACAGTAACATCTGAAAAAAAAAAACATCTTTTTTGTATTTTTGAATAAGTTGCCAGAATTATCATGCATGCAATTTAACTGTTTTTTACTGTGTAGAGGTGGATTGGCTAGAGGAAATGCTTGGAGGAGGTCGGGAAGGTTCAGAGAGGACCTAAGGGGTCCCTAACACCCTTCTAGAGAGTTTCACAGAGTTTGGCTATCAAGAAACCTCATTCGTGAGCTTCTACAGGAAGTCTGCAGGGGTTCTACAGGATGTTCTGGAATTTCTACAGGATGTCTGTAATTTTCTACAGGATGCTCAGAAATGGGATTTTGGAAGCTGGATGGAGAGAGAAAGGTGAAGGAGTGAGTATGGGGGTAGGATAGGGGTGTGAGGAGGTCCAGGACTTGGTGGATGGAGCTGAGGAGAGATGAAGATGACTGGATTTGTTCAAAGAGGAGTGAACAAATGTTGCACAAAAATTAGGGTTATGTGAGTAAATGTGGCAAACGTGAGGCAAGAATCCACGTTAGGGGATGGAGCAGATGGGATTGATGGAGTATGGGCAGATAGAGAAGTGGTACAGGTGCTCTGCAAGTTGTTCCTTTAACTGAACACACAATGACTTGGAAAATCAGAGACCTAGTTACGTTAACCTAATCTGATCTAGCTAACAGTAAAGAGAATGAACAGAAGTTTATTTGCAATGAAACTGTGTATAATAACTATGCAACGAAGAAATCAAGAATATGAACATGTAACCAACTTCTGCAAATAAAAATCGAACACTAATGATTGCATGGCAAAGCAAATATAGTGTTTTTGTTGGCAGCAACGTCACCTTTGTCCCAGCTCATGATCCCACTGAGGGAGAGGTGAGATCAGAGGTCCTTGATGACCTTTTTCTGGATATCTTCACTGTTAATAACCTATCAACTCAATCTGAACATAAAAATCCTTTTTAATCATCAAAAGCAATCTAAATAACAAAGCAAGATTTAAATCTAAATAGCAGATTTTATTCTAAGAATGCAGAAAAGACACATAAAGGTAAACAAAGGAGGTACTGGGAACTTGAGTTGGGCCCAACCCCAAGAGCTACAGCCTCCTAAGAGAGATTAGAGTTGGTGCAAAGCTGGATTCATCTTTATTGAGCAAAAAATAATAGTTACATCAAAAACTGTCCACAAGGGAAAGCTTGAAAGTGTGCTGAAATGAAGAGCTAATCTACCGCTTAGAAAATGACTAAAATCGAACTACAAACTAGCTAACTTCTGCCTACAAAGTGACTAACTGAAATGAGGCCCTAAGCCTTCTTATTTATACAAATTGAGGACCCCAACAACCCTCCTAAACTTTAGGAACTCGGCTGCCAAAACTTGTAGTTAACAACACCTTTACTAGCCCTTACTCGGCTGCCCTTGTGATAATCAATTTGGTGGCCCTTGAACTCTGAGCTGATGGTGGAGAATTTGAGATAAGGGCCCATAAATGAAGGGGAAACCTTCCTACAAATCCTCTCCCTTGTTCTTCCACGAATTTGGCTGCCAAGTGCTCATTAAAACCTTTGATTTTGTCTCAAAATTGACTAAAAATCTACACGAAGCACCCATTAGACTTGTTGGCATAATGACTAAACCAATTCACTCTATTAGCATAAATATAATAAAAAACATGCAATAAACTAATGAGAATGGTGGATTAAGTCAAATTAGGAGGTTGAATGAGCCCATATAATCATCCATTTTTGGGGCTCATCAGAGAGGGAGGGGGAGAAAGAGAAACAGAGAGGGATGGAGATAGACACAGAGATGGAAGGTGGAGAGAAAGGGAACAAGAAAGAAACACACAGAGATAAATATGGACATAGAAGTTAGATCTAGAAATTCATGAATATTTTTTCTTTTCACTAAAATAGATGTATTAAATAATATAGTTGTTGATTTCTAACCCTATTTTATTTTTTTCACTAGATGTTTTGATTTCAGTGTAGATGTCGATTTCTAATCCTATTTGATAGCTTGCACTAGATGCATTGATTTCAGTGTAGATGTTGATTTCTACTCCTATTTTATTACTTGCACTGGATGCATTGTTTCAGTGTAGAAATTGATTTCTAATCCTATTTGATTTCTTGCACTAGATGCATTGATTTCATATATATTTTGATTTCTAATCCTATTTGATTGTTTGCACTAGATGCATTAATTTCAGTGTAGATGTTGATTTCTGGTCTGATGCAACTAGATGTATGATGTACATTAATTTCAAAATAATTAGATTAATAGTGTGCATTGATTTTAATGCAAGCACATAAAAATAATTGATGACATGTATTGACTTCTATGTTACAAAAATTCAACCATAAATACAATACATGAATTTCCATCCTAAATAAAACGTTCACTTACCCGAAATTCTTGCTTCCTAAAACTCTAAACTCTTTGTAATTGACTTCTTTCTTATTATTTCCATTTTCCATCATTCAACATTGTTAATCACTTTGCATTCAAATGAGGTAATATAAAACAACTACCATTGAAAATTATTTGGGGTTTAACACTCCCTAAGTCACAATGATTTACTTTGGAGAAAGCTACTGTTAATATTAGAGAGCAAGAGAGACAAGGTATGATGTTTACTACAGTAGCTCGAGTTAAATATTTGAATGGTCTATGATTTCAACTGCCTTTTTCATATGATCGATATGAAAAAATGACAAAACTAATAGGTGTGACAATAAGAACAGTAAAAGAAAATAGTTTGACATTGATCACAATGAAGCTTGTCTGTATTGACTACATTCTTATTATTCACATTTTCTATCATTCAACATTGTTACATTGTCACTTTGCATTCAATATTTTTATTTCATCATTTTTCGTCATTCAAGTTACTAACAGTCTCTCTCTCATTTCAAAAAATTGAGGTAACTAAGAAAATTTAAAATTAAATTGATCAAATTAATTTTAAACATATTTAGTATATTTAAAATTATCAGAATAATTAGATGTTAAAAAAATTTTGTGACCGTGCATGGTTGAAACTAGCCTTGATCCATCTTAACCCTAGATCTATCAAGCATCGAGAGGGATTAGATCTCTCGAGGTGCAAACATTTCCACAATTTTTTCACTCAAAAAATAGGTTTGCAACTCGAAAGATTTGATCCCTCTTGGTGTTTGATAGATCCATGGTTAAGAATGATTTAGGCTGGTAGTATTAAAATCAAAGAAAAATGTTTATGTAATAAATAAAATTCAAAGAAATTAATTATAACAAAATATATATGGTTGTTTAATGGTTTTCAAAAAATGTAATTATGTTGATGGTATATAGAGTGTCTAAAATTTTAATATAATTAATAATTATTATTAAATTTATAGTAGAATTTTAATTTTTATGAAATTTTCTTAATAATAATTATAAATTAAAGGTTGAGATTTATCTCAAAAGTAATTGTAACAAAGCCAAGGTATTGTAACAAAACCTATTTATAGGTTGAGGATCTCCATCATAGAGTAGGGATGAATCTACATGGTTAAAAATCTTATTATACGTTTTTTTGAATCTATATATGTTTAACTTATATACTTTCGCAACCATATAAACTAAATGGTTAGTAAATGCCAATAGACATTAATTCATAATAAGCATTAAAGAACTTACTTCATAAAATATTGGTTGTTGTTAAAATTTAATAAAAAAACAAATAATAGAACTAACTAAATTATAACTTTATTTTAAATTATTATTATTATTATTATGTGAGTTAAAATTGGTATTATCTCAAAGTATCAAAAAACAATTGTCATATGTCCATTGTTAGGTTCTCATTTTGTCTATTTTTTACTGTATATTTTGCCATTGTATTACCCTCTTCAACCCTTAAGCGAAAGCCTTTGCTAGGTGTTTTGGCTTAATCACTCCAAAAGGTACAGAATAACTTTCCTCATTACTACATGTTTAATTATTTAACACGTAATCATGCTACCTTTATAATTATTTGCTGAAGATGATTAAAGTGTTGACTAATTGCTAAAACTGCCTAACTGGCAGGATCACATTCTGTCGTTGTTGAAACAGCGGAAACAGCACAAACTATGAAGCTGAAATAGCAAGAACAGCATGAACCTCGATGCTGAAACACCACGAACAACATGCGCACTTTGAGGAACAGTTGGGATTTGCGTAACAAATATGCATCGGCAAAAGAGTCTGACCGATGACTATATTGGTCGTAATGATCATGATCCTCATGGCTGTAACAATATTTTGTTATCAAGAACTGGCTTTCCTATTTTTGGTACAAAAAGGGTTGAAACCGAATGTATGAAAATCTCTTGTAATAGATGTCTCCTCTATAAAGAGGAGACATCTACATTAGAGAGGGGGGTAACAACTGGTAACATAAAACTTGTAGTGAAGTGATGAGACTGAATCTCTCTCTGTAATATGGTTTATTGGCAGATGAATACAATTCTGTTCTGAGCATTTTCTTTTAATTCCTGTGTTCTGGGGAATCTTGTGAGAAGGACAGGGCCCACCTTCATCACAAGATTCACCCATCTTCTTTCAGTTGTGTGGTGTGTGTGTGTGATTTTTGTTTATATTACAGTTACTGCTTCTAATGATATTTACTGAAACTCTGTTTTCCTTTTAGCTGATTGATGTTGCATATGAGTACCTCACCGGTGATTAGGATTCACAGAGTGTATGTGTGAACTGGACAACAGAGGCAGGTGCTGAAAGCCCTTACTCTGAGGATAGGGTCCTGATCCTTTGTTACAGGATAGCCATCACTTCCATTTGCAGACTTGTTTCTTTTAAGTTATTTGTTCTTCATTTTATGAAATAGGCTGTAACTATTGTAACTGTTGTAACACAGAGTAGGGATTTCCACAGAAGATCCTGATGAATTTCTTTTTGAATTTGATATAATGTGTAGAAGCTATGATTATGTTAATTCTGCTCAGAAATTAAAATTGTTTCCAGCTACATTAAAAGGGAACGCATTAAGATGGTTCATGAGCTTGGGAGCTCATGTGATTACAACATGGGACCAGATGAAGGAGAAATTTTTGGCTAAATACCAAGATTATTGTTGAACAAGAGAAAGGAAGGAGGAATTATTCAAGATGACTCAGAAGGAGGACGAAAGTCTAGAAGACTTCGTGGAAAGGCTACAATATAACTTACAGCAATCTGATCATCCTGATATGAGTAAGGATATTCTTAAGTCAATACTGCTAAGAGGGGTACAAGATGATTGTTTAGGTATGTTAAACATGCTTGGAAAAGGAGACATATCTAAGGAATCCTATGATGAGATTATCAATCTCTGTAAAAGATGTTCGAGAGGAGTAGCAAGCAGACCAAAGAGCAAAGACAGTACATACTCAAGAGTCCAGAAATCAGCAAGTGGAGGAGCAACATGGGCTGAAATAGGTAACTTACTTGAAGAATTTAAAACTGAAATGTTAAGCTCTTTTGCTTCACAAATTAATACCTTGCAGGTTAGAAAGAAGTAGGCAGAAGCAGAAGCTGCTCTGCCTATTTTCTGCTCTAAATGCAGGGAGAAACACACACTAAGGGAATGCCCCCTGGACAAGGTACCGATCTGCACTATCTGTGAAAAGGACCATGAAACTCAACAATGCCCTTCTTTGCCAGGAATAAAGGCAGCACTGCAGCCAACTGAAGAAGAAGCTAAAGCAATGTACCTCCTCACACAGAGAAGACAATGGCAACCACGAGGACTAGGTACGAATTCTAACATGTCGTTTAATCGTTGGAATAATCATCCTCCTTTTCAAACAAATTACCCACCCTTCAACCAAAGGCAGTACCCACACCTTAATCAAATGAATTTTCCACCCATGCAGCAACCAAGCCCTCCTTTTGTTGATCCTATGATGTGGAATCCCTGGCCTTTACAGCAACCCTATCAATGGAACCCGAATTGGACAGCTCCACAGATCCCATTTCCAAACCAATTACCTCAGTATCAGCAATCTCTCTCCTTACCATCAAATGCCCCACCTAATAATCAGACAATAAGACATCAGCTGCCTGTACAACCTAACCCCAACCCGAATAATAATAAAGCTCTACAAGTAATTGATGTTCAAAACCAACTAGTTTCCCCTCTGCAATGCAATGACATTCATTTACGCTCAGGAAGAATACTTGAACCCATTATTGATGACATCACTTTTGATTCTGATAAAGAAGAAATCGGAAAAGAAAAGTCATCTAATGCTGAAACAGTTGGATCATCCTCTAATGACAATGCTGAAACAGTTGAAACATCCTCTAAAAATATTGCTGAAGCAGCAGAGCCACCATTCCCTGAACGTTTGGCTCTTACCAAAACACTTGAGCCACCTGCTTTTAATTTAGGAGAGCTGCAGAATTTATATGTTAAAATTCCATGCTTACAAGCACTAAGAGATGTACCGATTTATGCCAGAACTGTTAGAGATATTTGTATTAAGAAACCTGGGAGAAAAGCTAAAAACCCCCTCACAGTTCATGTGATGGGTGATCTAGCTGCTCTAATGTCAGAAAAAAATCCCCCTGTGAAATATGGTGACCCTAGTCACCCTACATTCACAGTTCAGGTTGGTAAAACCTTTGTTTCTAGAGTTTTGGTAGATCTGGGTGCTGCAATAAACATAATGACACTTGAAACAGCACAGTTACTGCAGTTAAAATTTGTTATTAGGGAAACCCCAACCATTCTAGAGCTGGCTGACCGCTCCACAATCAAACTTGAAGGATTCATTGAAGACCTGATAATTTCAGTCGAATCTTGGAACTACCCAGCTGATTTTGTGGTGTTACAAACCAAAAATAAGTTGGGGGGTCATCCATTGATTTTAGGGAGACCTTGGTTGGCTACATCAGATGCCTTTATTAGCTGTAGGTTAGGTTCAATGACAATTTCTAATGGATGTGAAACCAAACAGCTTACTCTGTACCCTCATGCCACACCTATGATTAACAATGATAATTCAGTATGGTTAGATTATGAGGATGATGAGACTCAACCCATTTTGACTGTCGGACAAGCCCTAACTTTTAAAGATTCAACCGAAGATGAATTAATTAGTAGTTTCATTTCTGAACCTTCTTCGGTTAATTCTGAAATACATGATCACTTGACTTCAATCTTGGAATCTGAATCACAGCAGAATCTTAAAACCGAAGACTTATCTCAGACATCAGCTGACACCCCCTCCAAAAGTATAGCAGTCGAAATCGAGCCTGGCAAAACATTAAATATAAACCCTAACTTAACAGATGCTGAAACATGATTTCAAAGCTACTTGCATGACAGACGTATACTATACCTTTTTGGGGGAATCTGCTATCCCTCAATGCACTTAATTTCCTGTTTATGTATTTATTTTTAAATTAGATTTCTTAACTAATAATCCCTGTCAAGGGTTACCATGTTACAACTAATTATTTTGCAGATCTTAGCTTTGGATGGTGGCTGAAAAAAAAAAAAAGAATCCAGGATAGGAGGAATTAATCTGCAGATTGGAAAAACATGGCCATTTCCTGTTGCTGATGCACCATTTCCTGTTGTTGATACACCATTTCCCATTGCTGATACACCATTTCCCGTTGCTGATACACCATTTTCCTGTTACTGATACATCATTTCCCATTGCTGATACACCATTTTCCCATTGCTGATACACCATTTCCCGTTACCGATACACCATGTTCCTATTACTGATACACCAAATCCCACTGCTTAAACACCAATCTTTTCTATTTTTCTTAAATATCCCCATTCGTACTCCCGAGAATGAACTATTATTCCAAATATATATATATATATATATATATATATATATATATATATATATATATCATTCTTGATTCAAGGGAATCAGCCGTTTATCATGTTAATAATACCCCTTCACTACTACTTCTCGTGAATAATAAAAACCTCATGGATAAAAACCCTCACACCTTACAAATCCTTTTTGATCATTTAAGGACGAGGTAACACTTTTCGGCGCAGCAACCAAAGGTAATTGTAAAGGTACGCATGTTATGTGTGAATATTAAATTGTAGATAATGAGGAGATAGTTGATATGACCGCTAAAAGTGTCGTACTGCCAACCATATCATTCAGCCGCAGTTGGGGGGATTACCGAAATATTGCAATCATTATAGGACATGCCTATCACCGCCAGCCCTATTCCTCCCGGTTGTGTCTAATCCACCCTGCTTATGCCTGACCATGTCATAATTCTATTTTGCAATGTTTTGCTCTGTTTTGACTTCGGCAACTCGGCTCTGCACTTTGTATTCTACCTAAAACAGTAACCATGGGTGGAGATGCTGTTAGACATGAACTGGGCTTGACAGCATTACTGGAATTTTACCCAGACGCATACCAAATCTTCCTTCAGGCAGGATGGGTGGACTATTTTAGAAGACTTCCGGAATTTGATTTGCAGCAAGTTCTTGAATTTGCATGCAACCTAAGGGAGGGGTATTCTACTGTCCAAGGGGTCAGAATCCCAGTAACAGAAGAATACATAGCACAAGTTTCAGGGCTTCCAACCAACGACATTCACTGGTTCAATAGGAAGCATCTTATCCTCAATGCGCGGCAAGATTTCCTGCTACCCGGGGAGCAGGTGGAAGCAAAAGGCAGGGGTGTTGCGCTTCGGTCATTACCACCGCCTTGGCCAAAAGTTGTAGAATTCGTCAAGCACTACTTCACTTACGAGGGCCGCTACCAGGTAGTCTACCAACATGACTTTGTCTTATTGAATCATTTGCGGCATGGTCGTCTAGTAAATATGCCTTATTATCTCCTTGGATGTCTGAAAAATATGGCACATTACACTGCGAACGCTAGGCATCAACTCCTCTATCTCACACACCATCGCTTGGTCCAACTCCTGATAAATAGAGGCTTCATTCTGCATAACCCGCCTCCCCCCATTAACCCTCCCCAGCAAGCTGAGGAAAATCCTCAGCAAAATGAAGGAAATTCCCAGCAAGAAGCTGAAACTCAGCAACCAGCAGTAGGAACACCCCAATTAAGCATTGAGAATCCGCTGCACTCCTCATCCCATGATGAAGCCAAACCATCCACTCCCATAGTTCACATGCCTACCGATGATTCAGACGAGGATACCCTCATCACTTTCCTAAAAAGAAAAAAACAACAGAAAACTGCATCCCCGTCAAAAAGAAGAACCAGGGCCTCAGTAAAGGCAACCACTAGTCCTTATGAGTCCCTGAGTAAAAGTCCTCGCAAGAGGAAGACTACTGTCTCTCCTGGTTCCCTATCTCGGCAACGAACTAGGTTGTTTGTAGTAACCGAGGCCGTTCCTCCTATTATCTTAAAACCTTGTATTTCCCATAGCCCTGAACCTTCATCTCCTTCACCTTCAGATGCCCAAATTCAAAGTGTTCACAATTTTGTAACATCATTTTTCTCAACAGAGGCAGCTGTTCCACAAGAACCAGCTGCCAACAAATTCAAACCAGACATCCAAGCTGATATAGGACATGTGGCTGTTACCCAAGAACTAGCCACAGACCCAATAGGTGAAACACAAGAACCACCTGTTGGGGAGAAAAAAGAAGACGACCTGCATGTGGATGTTACACAAGAACCACCTGTTGGGGAGCAAAAAGAAGACGACCTGCATGTGGCTGTTACATAAGAACCAGCTACAAACCCAATAGGTGAAACACAAGAACCACCTGTTGGGGAGCAAAAAGAAGATGACCTACATGTGGCTATTACACAAGAACCAGCTATATACCCAATAGGTGAAACACAAGAACCACCTGTTGGGGAGCAAGAAGAAGATGCCCTAGGTGAAACTGATACACAAACAGACCCAATAGGTGAAAGACAAGAACCACCTGTTGGGGACACATATGAGGAAGATAATGCTAAACAACAATTTTATTTTCCTTTGGAATCTGTAACTGTAGAAGCCCCAGTCACTCTAGCCTCCCTACAAGAAGAAAATGAGTTCTTAAAATCAGAAATTAAGGCCTATCAGAAAGAATTAGCAATGGCTAGGGAAGCCTATAAAGAAAAACTCAACCTGTACATGTTAGCTCAAGTAGCATCTCAAGCTGAAAAGAGTGTAGAGAAAGAACAATACAGTGAATACATGTGCAGTGAATGTGGGGATATCTATACTCAGGCAGGATATAAAATAATTGCAGTCCCATTGACTGGATCTAGTCCTGTTATATTTAAAAAGGAACACCCTACTGTTCCACAAGAACCAGCAAGGTCTTCAGGGATTTCAGCGGAAGAAACAGAACGACTCTGGCCTACCCAAATCAGTGATCAGTAGAAATCTGAAGAAGAAACAGAACCACTCCGACCTACCCAAGTCATTGATGAGCAGAAATCAGAGGAAGAAATGGAACCACCCCGGCCTACTCAAATTATTGATGAGAAGAAACCTGAAGAGGAAACAAAACCACTCCAGCCTACCCAAATTATTGATGAGCAGAAACCTGAAGAGGAAATGGAACCACCCCGGCCTACCCAAATTATTGATGAGCATAAACGTGAAGAGGAAACAGAACCACTCCGGCCTACCCAAGTTATTGATGAGCAGAAACCAGAATCAAAATCTTTCACAACTGTGCATATACAAACTGAACCTCCATGTGTTAGTGATGCTCATGCACAGACTTCTACTTTTTAAGAATTAAGCTACACATGGAAAGCAGAATATGAGCTTTCCCAAAGAAAGGCATTTCAACAACAGAAATCATTATGGTTTAACTATGCCTATAGGAATTGGGAAGCAATGGAACAGTCTCATGCATAGCACAAAGAAAATAAGCAATTAAAAGCCAGACTGTCCCTTATCCTTGATTTGGTCCAGCGCTTACTGGCTTCAAGAAAGCCTTCTTTTAATTATTCTGTATTCTTGAGAGAACGCTTGGTGTTCCTTCAACTGAAAGCAATAAAGGATGGCAGACAACACCAGGTCTCTACACCACAGCAATTCATTGAAACTTTTTCAGAAGCACCAAACAATGATCAGAATTTGCTGTGCGAACTCTATCTTCATAACAAGGCTATGCCTGAAGATAGAAAGATTAATTTACTTCCTATTTGTGGTGATATTCAAATAAGAGCTTTTATTTCCTTTTTGGCCAACCAATTCACTTGGCAGAATGCTTTCATGTCTGCACAACACAATGAGGAGAACTGTCTTCTCTGGATTCGCCCGGAACCACAGAATGCAACCATATTCCTCATGGAACATCAACGGAATCTACGAGAGATAGGCATGACCGATCACATTAGGAATCTGCAAGCAGCAGTCTTGGAAGACTGCTAGCACTATGTCAAAGCTAAAGGACCTTTGGCCATAAAAGCAAATGAATTTTTCTGGGAATAGTGTCCCAAAGAAAGAAGGGAATACCATCCCTACAATCCCCTCAATCTGCAGGCAGCAATCTCAAGGATACCTGCTTATGTAAAATGCATGAGACAATGTGTTGAACGGTGGATTGGGTACCGTTTTCATTTCCCTCTTTTATGGCTTCCTGGAGAACAATACAAGGCTCAATTTTCATTGACTAAAAAGGAAGAATTGGCAGTATGGAAAAGCATTCAGAATGCCCAAGGGTTCAGAGATATGGCTGACAACACTTTCTACACTTACTGTATAAGCAATCTACATTGTTCAGCCCAGTATTCTGATTCCGATTCAGATTAGGCGTTGCATGTGGATATGCAATATTTTCAGTTGGGGGGGAATGTTAGGTTCCCATTTTGTCTATTTTTTACTGTATATTTTGCCATTGTATTACCCTCTTCAACCCTTAAGTGAAAGCCTTTGCTAAGTGTTTTGGCTTAATCACTCCAAAAGGTACAGAATAACTTTCCTCATTACTACATGTTTAATTATTTAAAACGTAATCATGCTATCTTTATAATTATTTCGTGAAGATGATTAAAGTGTTGACTAATTGCTGAAACTGCCTAACTGGCAGGATCACATTCTGTCGTTGCTGAAACAACGAAAACAGCGCAAACTGTGAAGCTGAAACAACAAGAACAGCATGAACCTCGATGCTGAAACACCACGAACAGCATCATTTGCGTAACAAATCTACATCGGAAAAAGAGTCTGACCAATTACTATATTGGTCGTAATGATCATGATCCTCATGGCTATAACAATATTTTGTTATCAAGAACTGGCTTTCCTATTTTTGGTACAAAAAGGGTTGAAACTGAATGTATGAAAATCTCTTGTAATAGATGTCTCCTCTATAAAGAGGAGACATCTACATTAGAGAGGGGGGTAACAACTGGTAACACAGAACTTGTAGTGAAGTGATGAGACTGAATCTCTCTCTGTAATATGGTTTATTGGCAGATGAATACAATTCTGTTCTGAGCATTTTCTTTTAATTCCTATGTTCTGGGGAATCTTGTGAGAAGGACAAGGCCCACCTTCATCACAAGATTCACCCATCTTATTTCTGTTGTGTGGTGTGTGTGTGTGATTTCTGTTTATATTACAGTTACTGCTTCTAATGATATTTACTGAAACTCTGTTTTCCTTTTAGCTGATTGATGTTGCATATGAGTACCTCACCGGTGATTAGGATTCACAGAGTGTATGTGTGAACTGGACAACAGAGGCAGGTGCTGAAAGCCCTTACTCTGAGGATAGGGTCCTGATCCTTTGTTACAGGACAGCCATCACTTCCTTTTGCAGACTTGTTTCTTTTAAGTTATTTGTTCTTACTTAATTTTCTGAAATAGGCTGTAACTACTGTAACTGTTGTAACACAGAGTAGGGATTTCATAAAATAGGTAAACCATTTATACTACGGCTTTTAATACCATTAAGATTGAGTACATACAGTACGTAGTCACCTTTGGAATAATCAGACTTTCCCGGGTTGATAATTAATGTGGCACTTGACTGTTTTATCACTAAACAATTAAAGCGACCAACATCCATGTTTTTCCTGAGTTCACCATAGGTGGTCTTAAAGGAGAAAGTCATACCAAAACAAAAAAAATTGTTGTGAGTTAATGAGCCTATCAACTATGGAACTATAAAGAGATACGCTACTAAGGTATATAGCAAAAAATCAGTAGTCCGAGGAAGTCACTAGAGAAAGATCTTTGGCACTAGAACTTGAAGGAGCAGGAGGTTTTACCTCACACTGGAGATGGCTCTCTAAGACAAATATCCAGGCATCCAAACTCTCCAAGAACGAATGTTGGAACCATTGGGCACACTTTATATCATTCAAGATAGAAAAGATGTCATATTGCTCCTCGTGTTTCTCCTTTAGAACTCTGCCTAGGAGGGTTTTTAACTGCTAATGAAGAGTAATAGAGTTGAGGTATTTTTTTCGTCCTCCCCTCGTGTGGCCAAGGTTAGGAACCAAATGAGCTACCACCCCAAGGAAGCCAGAGTCAGAGAAAGCTTAACAATCATCAGTAGAAAGGGACTCAAGGTGACAGATCTTAGCATGGATATCAAAGGGATACTAGATTGGTAGATGGTTGCAGCCTCTTACGCCTATTTCTGGGCACGTGTTCTACCCTAGGGTCTAAAGCCACCCCCCCTGTTAGCAGTTGGTAGTTGTGCATTCACTTTTGAGGCATGGAGCTCGGAAAAGGAGAATATTGAGAGCAAATTTTAGGGATCATAACTCTACGGGTAGAGAAGTAGAGGCAAAGTATATCCAACAAAATGTGAAGGTGAGAATTGGTGAAAGGCATGAATACAAAAAGAATGCAAAGAGGTGATAGGGTAGGTAGAGGACATTGGATAGGGAAAGACTTTATACCATATTCCACACACCACAATTCTAGAATCCAAAATCCATAAACTATAGAACACCAACCAAAGTTTCAACCAATAAGTATACGGCCAAAGGAAAAGTGAACAAAGTCATTAGTCATAGTGAGTGCCCCAAAGAAAATGGTGTTGCAATTACTGCAGGAGGAAAACCTAGCTCCAAAGGAGGCCACAACATCTCAAGTAGAAATCTGACAACTCAGCTAGTAGCTAAGCAATCTCCATTTCCCACTCTCTCTTTAATTGCCCAATTGAGAAATCTCCTTTTCCCAATCCAAATTGTGGACAAATCCAAACCACTATAGCTCCATTGGATGGAGAAAACAAGTCCAATTCCAGAAAAATAAAAAGGAAATTCTATGAGCAAGCAAGTGAATTACCCTACAAAATCCCCTCAACGTTGTAAGAATCCAAAAGAAATCCCACCTGTGATGAGGGAGGGATTGAATTACACCTTATAACACACACCACAAGCTTTATGTATTCGAAGTGAAGGTTGAAATGAATTCTTTCCATATTCATAACTTGAAGGAGAAGGATTCACACACATCTACATGTGAGGGGATGGCCATGCCAACCCCCTCCTAAATGTTAAGTGAGGCATTGTGGTGGAGGGCTCACCCCAAACATCCTCTCTTCCCTCATTAACCACCCTGATCAAGGATATTATTGTTACTATTATTAATTATAAAAATAATTAATATATAATTTAACCATATCTACTTTTAAAAAAGCATGGAATAAAATCATTATTTATGGAGATTTATCTCCACCTTACCATGGATATTCTTAATCTATAAATAAAACGGAGTTTCTTACAATACCACTACATTCCACGAAGAGCATAAGTGGGCATAATGGTTAACAACATGTGTTTCCTCCTAAGAAGTCACAAGTTCAAAACCAGATGGGGTAGAGTATGTATGCCTTCGTAGACTTAATAGTCAAATCATTGCACAGAGATGGGTGCCTTGTCCCACAAACAAAGGGGTCTCGTACACCCATTTGGTGTTTGGCTTAGCCGTGACCTTAAAATTGGATAATAATAATAATAATAATAATATGGAATTTGTTCATATAACATTTTTTTTTAATTGATCAATTTAATTAAAAGAGAAAAAAATTGGCATAACTACTTTGGAGATAAATTTCAACCTTTGATTTGTATATACTACTGAATATTCTAGAATATTCCATTGAGGTTAAATCCCTACCATCCACCTAATAATTATTGATAATTAAATTAAAATTATGGAAGCCCAATTCTAAAATAAACATGTTTATCTACATAATTAATTATTTTTTATAATTAATAATAATAATCTAATTAGGTTTTATGAAATTTTTTAAATTTTAGCAATACTAGATATATTACGAGGTAAGTGATTTGATATCTATCCACATTTATTGACCATTTAAATTAAGATCAATCTAACTAATAACCGAAATGACTTTTTTAACTAAAATCTTTTATTAAAATTTGGCAATGCAATTTCCAGTGAGATTTTGATTTCTTGTTGTTTTAAATGTACTTTTTGAATGCATAAATAGATTCAATTCCATGAAAAACCTTTGATACATTTAAACTTTGCAAATTAAAGAACTTGAACTTATGATTCTTAAAACTTTCTATTGGATTTTGGGCAAAATTGGCCAAAAAAATGCCGGAAAAGACCATTTTATCTATTAGTTAAACTACATGTTCAATTGTGTGTTCTCTAGCCCAATATGGAAGAGATGTTGTAATGTTATGTTATGTAATGTAATGCTATGCACTGTGGACTCGATAATTAAAATTATAAAATTAAAATTAAGCTAAAATTAAAATTAAAAATAAAAATTAGCTTCATTTTGACGAAATCTATATTAGCTCCATTTTCTTATTTTGAATCTTAAATCACTTTTGAATTTATATGATTTTTTATTATCTTTTGTAATTATTGTTTTGTGTTTTTGTGGGTAATCTTTTAAAAATTACTATATTTTTTTTCCATACCATATATTTAAATATGAAATTATATCATTTTGACTTTACACTTTATTTGTGGAAAATAAACCAGCCTAGATCCATCTTAACTCTGGATCTATCAAGCGTCGAGAGAGATCAAATCTCTCAATGTGCAAACATTTTCTATGTTTTACACTTAAAAAAGAAATGCATACCTCAAGAGATTTGATCCATGTTCTTGATAAACCAGGGGTTAAAATGAATTTAAGCTATTTTATACACTAGTTTAGAAAAACTTTTATTATTTAAAACTAAAAGAAACTCACTTTACTCACTTTTAATTTTCAAAATACTTTGATGTACTTCAAATTTGATCATTGGATGTCATAAAAAACTCTATCGTTTTTGTCCAAGCCTAATTATCTTAAGAGGAGCAGTTTGGGTTTCATTGGGTTGAAGTCTAAAAGTGAGTCATTTTACCAATTATGCAAACTGGTGAATCCCAAACGGAGGTGAGTGGTTTTACATTAACAACCTCCTCCTTCTAGGTCAATTGAGGTGACGAATAACTATTGGTGTACATGCACATCAGTTAGCTTTAGTTAGCTTTAGCATTTGCATGTGGTGTACATGCACATTAACATAGCATAAAGTACACTTTGCTTTAGTTAGCTTTAGTGGCATACATGCACATTAACATAGCATAAAGCACACTCAATTTTAGTTAGCTTTAATTAGCCATAGTGCTTGCATGCAATTAAGCTTAACTTAGTTACTTTATGTATTGATTCTCTAATCAATATTGAGATATTGAATTCATTCCCTTCCAATTTTATTTTTCAATTCTTGAAAGTTTATGAAATTATTCTCCAGCTAGGTCCTCACCTTTTCTCTAATCATTTTTCATGGTATCATAGCAGCGAGGGGCCTCGAGAAGGTGCATGGAAAATTTTTTGCAGGTTTGAAGATCAAAGCATTGGAAATTGTTGGGAGATTGAAAGTGTTGGAATTTTCCAAAAACTAAAAGTGTTGAAGATTGTTGAAGAATTGAGTTGGTGAAAGAATGGAATTCCCAACTTCTGTCATTTTCACTTCGTACAATTACTATGAAGGGAAGTTTGTTTCATATTAGTAGCAAAGGCTTGTACTAGATATCCATGGGAATTGAGACAAAACCAATATTAGAGGATGAGAAGTTCAATTGGCTTAACAGATCTCACATGGCTTATGGAAGATCGTGTATATTTGTGTCTCATCGTGATATTCTTTATCAAATCATAGATATTGAATTGCCACATGAAATCCGGACTACATTGTAAGGATTACATGGTGATGAAGATGATATAGAAGAGTACCATTTGTAGATGGAGTGCTCGATCTATCATAGTAGTCATGAAATCGGTGAAGAATTCTTCAACAACATGGAAAAATATTCTCGAGACAGTGTTGCACATGAAAACCCTACTTTTTTTCCTAATGAAGTTGTTACGCTTGAGAATTTTATCATGTCCAATAACAAAGATGTTGCACATAAGGAAATTTATTTTGCCACTGGTGATGAAGACTGTGCTACAAATGGAGACACTTCTTTCGAAACCATAGAAGAAGACTTTGATTCCTCTACTATTAATGATGTTGATGATATAGATCTAACAAGGTCTCAATTTGATGATGCCCTTAGTGGCAAAGCATGCATGCACATGCTTGCATCCACGAAGGCATCCCTAAAGATTGCATGCAACTTCCAACACTCTAGCGAATATATTTCTTGTGGGTAAAAAATAATAATGATTTACAAAAATTATTAAACATTATAATTAGAATTCAACGAATTAGTTACTCATTACATGAGACAACTTAATAAAATAATTTAACAATGCTAGATAATAAGCATTTGTTCGATGAAATTCTTAAAGCAGATAAAAATTTATCAATTTTATTTTCTTTTTTAAAATATAATAAATTGATAATTTGTTAAATTAATTTTAACCAATATTTAAAACAATTTTTTAACTATCACTCTAACCTTTAAAACATATTCAACGATTTACCAATCAACACTTATGATTTAATAACAACAACCCGATCTTAAAACATATTCAACAATTTACCAATCAACACTTATGATTTAATAACAACCCGATCTTATCCTATTAGAGTCTATTCCAACAACTCCTTGAACCTTATCACTATATACTAATATATTGTTTTGGGAAAATTTAAAAAAATAAAAACAAAAACAAAACAGAACAGATCAGAATAGAAGAGTTGTTTTCCCAAAGCTCAAATAAAAGAATAACAAATTATTTTCCCATACATTCGAACTAAACCGTCAAATTTGTTATTTATAAGGAAAAGTATTGTCCTCCAAATTCGTTTGCGGGATCACAAATCTCAAGGCAAAATCGTGAAGAAGTTGAGTACATCTAAAGCCGTTTTTCAAGATTGTGTTCTCTAATAAAAAATAAATTCTCCAAAAAGAATGAATGGTATGTTTCTTCATATCGTTATGGATTTGCAATGCATTGCATTTTTGGAAGCTTATGGCATTTTAATTAAAAAGATATTTCTCAAAATTTATCAATGATCACCTGTACCTTAATGGAGAACCGTTAGCTTGGGTGGTAAAGATCTATTCGAAAAAGACATTACATTCCTTATTTTAAAATTTCAAAAACTCAAATACTTAGCATGGTAATACAATATCACTTATATTATATATAACTATAAAATATGAAACAACTATAGGCTCTACTATTTGTTATTCTATATACTTTGTTATGTAGTTATCACAGTGAAATATAGTATTGAATTCTATTTAGAATGACAAAGACAAAGGTCTCAACTATGGTGTTAGTCTTTCTCTCTGCAACTATTGACATTATAAAAACAATTTTCAAATTTATTGGGTGTAAAAGATTAAGAATGAAGAATTCTCTAATAATGGTCTATGTTTTGGAAAAAATATGTTTCTAATTACTATACATACATATTTTTATAAATAGTGATTTAAGTTTTAGTATTTTTAAGGATATAGCATAGTTTATATATTGTAAAAGGTGATAGTAAATATAATTATGTTATCATCCTGAGAGAGCATATCTTTGATGGTAATTATGTAGTGATGAGCATATAAGTTTACAACTTCAAGAAAGTGACATGTTTTTGGAACTATGGCCTTTGTAAAGAAACTTTCTTAATATCAATGATGTTTAAAGTAAAGTTAAGAATGTGTAGCTTCCCCAATAAAGCATAATGCAATGTGTTGGGCACACCAAGTTCAAACATAAATGAAACGCATAAATTGAATCATCTAATAGTTATTCATCATTATATTTGGAAAATGACATAACAAAAATATGTGTGGCATAGGCCTTGATTATCTAGCCAGAAAAATTGACAAGAGTTGGTTAGTGGTGTGTTTACTTCACCAAAAAAGAGAACAAGGTGATGAAATATTACTCTAATAATGATTATGGATAAGCTCCAAGTGCTTAATTCTTATAGACATTTATTTGATTCATATTTTGAGTAGGCTACTAATAAGACACAAATGATGTAGAAATTTGAGTAAATATTGTCAATCCAAGGGATAACTCATATCTTAACTCACCAATCATGCGAAATTAATTCCATTGTGTTCGATAGCATGTTAGTTAGTCTAGTTATTCTTCATAAGTTTCATAATTGCCACTAAATATGTTTTGTGATTAAATTCAAGCTTCCAAAGTGTCTTGATGACTAATGGTCAAGAAAACTAGGTCAAATCACATGTATCCATGGTAACCCTCACAATGTTTTTGAGCCCTTGATTAAGCATTAAACTAATTATAGGTGGGCTCTACAACATTGTTAAAATCGATGTCAAGCAGAACCTCACTTGCCATCCACATGTCTAAATTAAAAAGTGGGTGGGATTAGGAAGGGATTTAATCAAGATTCCATAAGAGAATCCCAATTTTCACTCGCCACCATCAAATGATCCCTAATCAAATGGACTCAAATCCTCTTTTTAGCTCTTAAGGTAGATGACCCTCTTCTTCTTAGAGTATGAAAATTATAAGCATGCAAGTGAGCCTTGATATGTTTCACTCTATTAGTGGTAAGTCAGGTTCATTATAGCTTCATCTTAATCCCTCCTACATATTTTCTCCCACCATCGTATGTCATTTTAATCAATGGTTCTCATGAAAAAAATTATTTAGGTAGAAGCATTCAATGAATAAAAGGTTGTAGATGTCGATGAAACAAGCTATGGACTATTGATGATGTCACATATTTATTATAAAGAGTTACACAATCTTACTAAAAGTGCCCATAACATATGTTGATTTCTTCATATCTAATTCTAGGAGTTTTAAAATCCTTCTTTCATATTCTCTTAATGAACTTCATCCACTGTTGATCTTGATAAAGTCCAAGAATTGTCAATATTTGTGTGATTCACTTGGAAATAATATGTATATCATGCTCCATCTATGGCATTTAAATATTATGTAAGAATATAAAACATGAAACTTAGTCCTAGAGAAATGACCAAGAACTTTGAGTTCATTGTCAATCATTAATTAAGATTACTTTGATGATAAAAAAAATCCATCAATGAGATTAGGATTAATTGTTTTGTTAATTCACTTCAAATGACCCTCATGCTTAACATTGTTCATTCCATGCAGAATTTCATCTTTTTTGCATAACTTTTGCAAAAGTTGAGTACATTAATATTTCATCATATATGCAAAACATCTAATAAATATGATTGGAACTCTTACATGGCGTCAAGAGCCAACTTTTTCAACTTTATATGATTATATACTTTTTATGACATGCATGAACCTTGACATGCATTACCAAATATGTTTTTGCACACAACTATTATCTTGCATCATTATGGCTTTGTACTTGTGAACATTAGTTTGAAGCTTAAACTTGTCATTAATGAAGGATGAAAATATATATAAGGGATAATAGAGATGGCATGGAAAAAAAACATCTTAAAGGATATGTGTAGACTTCTAAAGATATGGTCAATGGCTAGCCACCAAATGTTGAAAGAATTAAACTTATAGCTTCATTATGTGGAGATCATCATATGGGATAGTGAACACTACAATCATGGACTCAAGGATCTTTCTTGCAATCTTCCATGGTCATTGGAGAATTATCGGCATGATTAAGTTAAATACTCCTCAATTATATGAAAAATAAAAATGTGAAGAGATGAGGGTGTTAATTCCAAATAATATATGGCATCTTAATTTTTCCCTTGCAGGCTTAAGAACATTATAAATATTTTCTAGATGCTCTTATAGATTGGGGGATACAATAATTTTATATAATCCATAATATTTCATGGCCCTAATAAATTATAGGAATTCACCTTCACCAAGGTTTGCATGATACATTCATAGGGCTATTGTTGAAGACACGACAAAATTTGCACAATAAAGGGGATAAATAATCAAACTTTAGTAGTAGAAAGGAAATTTTACCATGGGATCAAATCCTTTCAATGAAATATTTCCACATGGCCATAGGTAACTATCATTGGCATGTTTCTAATCATGTTGCAATAGAGGAAGCCCTGTGCACTAGTCATGTTGGAAGTAACATAACATTGAGAATAGGAGACTCTTTATGGGAATCAAACCATTTATTCTTCCAAAATATCCTTCTTTATCGTGATGTGATGGAATATGAGAAGGAATAATAGATAAAGGGAATTATGGGATACATAAGAAAAAATAGAACCGAAAATTTCAAAGCAAGTTCAATTATGATTCAACAACCATAATTGGGATTCATTGTAAAATACATGTGTCTGGTAATTCCTTTATTTATTCTACTTATTATTAAAGCACTCCCTTTTGAAGTATAACATATGTCATGTATGTATCACTCTTCTCTTTATTTATAGATACAATCATGAACTCCGTAGAGTAAAAGAACAATTGTTTAAATGAGTTATATCTTTTTTCCCCTGGAAAAATCATAATCTTTCATTATACTTTGAAAAATTACATATTGTAGATGCACCTAAGTGCATATGCTATAGTTTGTCAGCCTGATGGCTCAGCAAAATAGATAATAGATATATCAGCATAGATAACCAGTTCATCACGCAGGATGATCATTTAGTTTCTGTTTGGTTTATATACATATTGCCACGCAGGGCCGGTTATATACTTTCTGTCAAAATGTAATCAAAAAACCTGTACAGTTTATATCATATATTCAGTTCATGGGTTGTCCGCCCTGTGGTATTGAGGGTCTATATAAGGCCAATGATAATATTGAAAAGCATTTGACCCTCTCTGCTCCTGGATCATCCACTCTCCTCGGGGTAGTGTCGTGGCCACCTTGGATAGTTCGTCGGCACTGCTGTTGTGTTCCCTGTAAATATGAGTACAAGTAATATCATTAAAATGTACCTTCATGATATTTATTTCATCCAGTATATTGCTGAGTGTGTGTGTGTGACATGCAGTTGTAGCATTAAACCAGTCTATGATGATCTTTGAGTCGCCGAAAATATGTATGTTCATGCAATTGTGGCCCAATGAGAAATGCATGAGGTGACGAAGTGTAATGAGTTCAGCATAATTGTTTGATCTAGTCCCCAATCCCAATTTGACTTTATAATAGTGTTGTTCGTTTATGTAGAGGATAAATCCTCCCCCACATCCCTGCTGATGGGTTGCGCCATCAAAGAAAGCCCATGGGGTATTCTTATCTATGAGAGTTTAAATGAGTTATATCATTTCAACTATATAATTGAATTATATTGTAGTCGTATTTTTCAAGTATATGTGATTCCTTATCGTTTTGGTGGAAAATCCTAGTCTCATAAACCAATTGAATAGGCCTTCCTATAAAAAAAATTGGCTCAAAATTCAACTCAATTGGATTTCCTTTGATTCAAATTGGATTCATGCATAAATATCTTTTTATTCATTTTTCCCATTCATTTTATTATTTTTCCTATGGGGAAAATCATAGTTTATTTCAATGAAAAGAATTACATTTTTCAAATGTTTTGTTAGCAACGCACATATTACTGTGTATCTTCAAAGTTCCTCTTGAAAAAAGGATGGATATCACATCACCACTTACATTAATAACAAAATTAAGTTATCAAAAATCTCCAAACATCATAAAAATGAGAGCTCAAAAGTATCATATATAGTTCATAAATATCCCACAGTATTCTATAGGGAATAGTTCCTATTTAAATACATACCCATATAATAATAAAAAATCATAAACTAATTAAAAACCAAATCATAAGAAAGAATCCCCTCTTTATCCATAGCCAAAAATAATTAAATTTTGATCAATTAAGATATCATGAAAAGGAGGGTGATAATACTTAGAAATTGATCCCTCTCAATCCTCCTATATGAACCATTTCCCATGAACCATTTGTATCCTAACTTTAGACAAAGCATAAAAAATTATGTTATTCATGTTGTACCCATTATTAAAAGGGAGATAGTTTAAAATAGTGCTTGCACCCTGAACCTCTTCCAAAAAGGGATGCAACAAGAAATTGAAGTAAATATGTACCTTCCATATCCACTTGATTAGAAGCATATAATCCCAAAATACTTGCAAACTATGAACCTTTTTAACTAGCCAAAAGAAGAAAAGTTTAAGTGACATCAACTTTGCATAGTTATTTGCTACATGGTTGAATCCAACCCTAAATTTTGGAATGTGAGAATCATTATAAAAAACGCTTTTCCTAACCCATATCTCTGAGATTCACCCCATGTAGCTCCATAAAAAATGAAAAATCACCATCCATGTTCATTACCTTTGCAACAATTTGACTAGGAGGCTTGTCTTGCTTCATATTTGGAAGATGCTCAACCCCTAAATTACAAAATAAATTGGGAGAAATTTGTTATCTTCAAATAGATTGCATTCCTAGTCAACAAAATTCCTAGTGCTAGGATCATAAGAAGTGATTTATGGCATTTCACAAAAGGTTTACGACACCAATCTCTAAGAAATCCCTCCACAAATCACGTATACCACACATTTCTTAACTAAGTCAAAATTTCAATCTCCCTCCAAACATAGATAGAAAAACAACAATACATAACAATATTATTATTAGTGTCTTCAAAAGTGTTGCATACAAGGAACCTATTAAGTCCATCTCTATTCCTTTTCTAAATATCATACTAGGTTGGATCTTCATTGCTCAATAAAAACCACATAAAAGCTTTGTCCTTTGAAGGGAATTCAAATTTCTAGGCTTTCCTCCACTAGCATTCAATGCTCCTTTGAACTCCTTCCAAGCTTATAGCAGGATATTTAGCATTTGGATTATAAATCCCAAAGGGATTAGTTGACCATGTAAGCTCACCATCTCTCACAATTATTCTAACATAAATTGATTGCATCTATCCCAAAAGAAAACCCAAGATAGTGCATCCTCACCTATGAAATCAAAACCATCAACTAATAATCACTCTTGATCCCATATAGAGGTAAGATTGAGATCAATAATTTGGGGAAGCCTGAAGAAAGCTATGTATCTTAGCACTTTAGTCATATGACCTAGTAGCATGAAATATATTTCACTTCCTACTCATGGATCCTCCCTCAACATAACATTAATCTCATTCCCTACCATCCACACTAAACCATCCCCAATTAATGAATCCCATAACCATATCTTTTAAGATGACAAAAAATTATGCATACTCTTTCAAGGCTTCTTTATCTAATCTCCATTAACATCAAGAAATTTATATTTTGTTGAAGAAACTAATGCCATGAACATTTCCCTTGTATCATTCTCCAAACAGTTTTGGCTACTAGAGCCTTTGAAAAATGACAAATATTTTTGAGTCCCCGTCCTCTAAGGTATTTTGTAACTACTAAATTTTCCATTTTACCCAAGGGATACCTTGTTTGTCACTACATCTTAACCAAATAAACCCAAAGATCATTTCCTTAGCTACTCTAAAGTTCCCTTTGGAATCCCAAAAGTGGCATCCATTATATTGGAATAACCTTTATAATTTCCTTAACCAAAACTAGCAACCACCCCTAGATAACCATCAATGAAACCAAAGAGAAATCCTCTTCTCAAATTTGGAAATATACCATTTCTAGACTTACTTCATGTAAATATTAGGTTTCAAAAAGAAGCCTCAACATTTTAGGCCCTTATCCAAATCAACCTATTTAAAAGGGAAAACATTTTTAAAATATTCCAAGTGTATATCCTCAAGCCATACAAAAGAAATAAAGGATGTCCTTACATTTACCAACATCCCTATAGCAACATAGTACTACTCAGAGATCTCTCTAATTTTTTCCACATGTCTTCTTGTTCATCACAAAATATTAAAGTTTCATCAACAAATGGTTAATGGGTCAAGAGAAAAGACACCCAAACTTTCAAAACTTTGAAAGTTATAAACCTCTTTACATCAATTATAATCCTATTGAAACCTTCAGATGCAATAAGGAAAAGAAGTGGTGATAAATGACATCCATATCTAAGTCTTTTACCATTCCAAAAAAAACTCTAACGTAGTTCCCTTAATTAGCACTAAAAATTAAATAGATAAAATATTCAGAACCAAATTGACAAAGGGAACATAGAAACCAAGATGCATCAACGTCAACCTGAAACATATCCAAAAAAACCCATGAGGTATAAAGAAATTTGTTTGTGTGGAGTTTATTCTACATCAAGGCACTGGTTCAAATCTCATGATGATGGATTGAGGGTTTGAGTGACTCGTGGGGGATAAAAATTGTCCCACATGGAATCCAAGATTGACTAAGTCTTGCACAATCCTGGTGACAACATCCTACCAATGGGAATATTGTTCTTCCATCCAACATTGGTGTTGGCCCCAACCTAGGTTCAACCTAGTTGGAAAAGAAAAAACAACCAAGCGTGTCATCTTATGTAGAAAGATTGATATTTTCCACCACAACTTTTAGGCTTCTAGTTTTGATTGAATGTAATGTTCTTTGTCTACCCCAATAGCTTCAAGAATATATATTACTTCCACGAAACCAAACTTTTCATGTAATACTAACTTGGATAACATCTTTTTTTTTAGCCTCATAGAAAATACCTTAACAACAATTTTGTATATGAAATTATAGAGAGAAATGGATTACAATTCTTCAAAAGTGGTTATCAATCTTCAAGATGATGCAAAGGAAAGTAGTAATAAATGCTGCCAACACTCTCCTCTGAGCTATTTATTCCCCAATAAATTTCATAATATCTCCTTCAACATGCTCACAAAAGCTCAAGAATAATTCTACTATCCAACCATCAAGACTTGAAATTTTGTCCTTTTCAAAACTATGAAGTATTATTTAAAACGCTTTCTTTGGAACTTGCTCCATTAAATTTCAATTCTCAACTTTATTGACAAAATTTGGAAAGAAGATGTTGATGGGTTGGAATGTACCCCAACAACTAGGGGATATCCCTAGTGTAGAATCCAAATCAAACTCTACACCGTTTGGTTTAGGACTCCCATATGGTATGTAGGCCCAACTACCATCTCTTTTGGTTAAGGTTCACCTCGGACAACTGAAGTGTGAATTAATGGAGAATGAATGGGGCTTCAACAAATGAAAGCAAATAACTTATGAACAACCAATAGAATAGATACCATGAATAGAAACAACATAATTTTAAAGCATGAATCTCAAGAAAAGCATTGTTAGCAAGACTTCAAATAAGGTCCACACATACATAAGGGATAAATTTACCAATCATGAAATATTTTGAGATTGTTAACCATATATACCATAGGTGAGCACACAGTCCATAGTGATATAATTCCAACATCAATAAAACAGTGTACTAATGTAAGCGTAGGGTAAGAATATCATATACAATCCATTTGTTGCAAGAAAAATCCCACAATGCATGAAGACACATAAAGAGACAATACACCAGAGCACATAAGAACTTTAATTCATTGGGATGAAAATATCTATGGCACCATTATATAAGATCTCCATCAAATCTATAAGAGGAAATATACAATTACTTCTTGCATTCACTAGAACATCTTAAGTTATCAAAACCATATACACCAAAATGAGTCCAAATCTAAAATCCCCTTTACAATGTGTCATAGGTTATATTTATAAAAAAGGGGCGACTCTTGGTCTACCCATGACTCTTGAACTACCCGATGACCTTTCATATTCATATGAGATTCTACATTATACTAGTCTCTATCTTACTATGCACAAAAATGGTGTTAATAATTTAACAATGGATAATTCTAAAACATCCATATGTAATTCATTCATAAGGTGTGTATGCCAAAGCTTGTATCCAACTTCTACTTCGACCACCTTTTTTTGTTCATCCCCGTGTCTGTGAAGACACTCTAAGGCATCCGGTATTAAAGTGTTCTTCTTGACCTTGACCTAATTTAATAAAGTCACCATCTTGGTATATATCCTCACTGGTTCTACCACATATTGAGTAATTGTTTCTTTCATCACCTGAAGCTCTCCATGGTAGAGGATTGTTTGAGAAGATTTAGAAATTCTTGGATTTCTTAGAGAACTTCTTCTTGATTCCTCACTTCCTTGACTACTCTGATAAAAGGAACTTTATGTAACTCAACCATTGATTCCAATCCACTAATAAAATGTTTATCTGAGACCATAACTCAGTCCACATCCTTTCTAACTTGTCGCGTGATTGGATCATGATACGTATTTGGATTTTGTCATTTTGGGCGGTTATCTAGTGTTTCAAGGGGAGAGTTTTCAGCACATTTGGATATTTGGAAGCCCACTCACATATGTTTTTGATAGCTACCGTGGCTTGTTTGAGCATGTCCATCTTCTCCTTGGTCTTAGCTTGTGTGACTAGAAAGGGTGATACAGTTTGATGCAACTTAACATCTCTTAGTATACTAAGTTCATGGCTTCCTCCAAAGTTGATACCTCTTCTTCAATGGATTCTTGTAACTCTTTTGTATTAGAGTCTGCTATACATTGATCTTTGTTCTCTTCTTCCACCCTCCTTCTCTCGTCTTACGATTTCACAACTCTTTGCTTAGAAGCATAGAGATTGCCCTAAAGTTTTGCAATTTGTTTATTCATCCTGCCTACATTTATCTCTGTCATAGTCACAAAGGCATTCTCGGCTGAAGAAATCATCTCAGGGTTCAAAGTGGTATCCAAGAAAATCTCCTTTTCTATGGTGACTGATAAAGGTTTTGCGGGGTTCCTGGAATAACAATTTCTCCTCTCCTGCATAATTTTACAGTTGACTTGATCAAAATTCGATATGGTCAGGTCGAGGACCTCCTCCTCCTCTTAATCTAGAATTCCCAATTCCCTGAGCTTCAGGTGTCTACTGGTAATTGGTGTGGATGGAGGGATGTCCAACAGAGGGAGATCAATCTGCATCCTGGATCCTTGCTATTGTTGTTGGAGATCAAGATTAGCTTTCTTACTGATATGTTATTATTGTTTATCCATTTCTTCTTCTTCATGCCTCCTTTTATGTTCTTCCCACTTTATTTTATGTTCTTCTTCAACCATTTTCTTATCTATTTCCTCTTCCTCCTATTTTCTTCTGAGCTCTTCTTCTTTATTTTTCCTTTTCATCAGCTCTTCCTTTTCTCTCCTCTTCCTGGCTTCTTTTTCTTCATTCCTTTTCTTTTTCTTGTCCTCATGTCTCTTCCTTTCTTCTTCTTCCTTCTTCAATAATTCTTCCTCCTCATGCTTTCTCTTCTTTTCCCCTTCATGTTTCTATTGTTGGATACCCTCGGGTTGTTGGCCTCCTCACTTTTGTGATTGTTTCATATCCTCTTCCCTTTTTCTCCTTATTTATTGCTTTTCCTAGAAATATCTTCAATTCGTTCTTCTAGGGTTTATTCATCCTCGTCTCCCTCCTGCTCATCTGATGGGTCTTCTTGTTCATTTCTCTTATGTCTTTTAGGTTTCCCCCCTGCCTTTTGCTGCTCTTTCTTCCTTTTAAGCATTGTTTTTTGTTCTTGCAAGCTTATTTTTTCTTGAGATTGTTATGCCTGCTCATCCTCCTTTCCTTTCCTTTCACTCGGCCCTAACTCCCTGGTAGCATTATACCAACTCCTGACTTTATCTTCATGGAAATTCTTGTTGTGTGCATATGACTAATTGAAACCTGGTTTATTGCAATAGGCTACCACAACCTCCCTTGGTTCATATATGCGATGACTCAAATATACAAAATAGTACCCTTTAATTTCTTCAAATTCTATCTCAGCTTCCTTAAAACTCTAAAGGGTGTATGCTCTAATATTCAAATGGAAAGCTAGCCAATGCTTCTTCTTTCCTTTGTTCTATGTTTTGAAGAAGCTCATGGTCATCTAATAGCAAACCTCCTGCAAAAGTAGCCTATCCTTCACCAGCCTAGGGAGAGTATGAGGAGGCTTATATGAGCCAAAAAATATAATGAAAGCGCCTTATTGAATGGGGAACCAATCGGCCACTCTGATGATTTTTCCCTTCGCTCTCTTAGACATGCATGGAGCTTCCTCTCCGAAGAGAAGCTAGTAAAATGGAATGAGAATGAATCGAAGGTTACTTCATGCATACTCTTATATCATGGATCCCAAAAGATCTTGTAATGAAGGTGCACAACCTCTGCTGCCTCGAGGATCCAATATGGATCCAATCCACAAAACGACACCTTACACACATTGCATCTAAGAGATATGATGCCATATAAACTTCTGATGGTTGGTCCTTTTGTGGGTTCTTAGTTTCATGTATATTGGTTTATAGATGAAGCCAGAATGCTTGACAAGTTGAAAATGGTTCCCCTGGTAGCCACTATGTACGTGATAGGTACCCAAGTCGTGAAGAAGGTGTCAATATCCACCTTGCTGTATAAATGGTTCATCGTTGTTGCCATAAGTTGATAGACCTTCCTAAGGCCCTCCATTTTGTAAATTTGATCAGTCTTGACTATGAACTTGGAGGGTTCTTGCGACCATGGTTATAGGATGTATTTAGTTGACATTTAAAAATCCAACATCCATTTAGTGTTAAAGGTCTCCTCTTTCTATTGTTGTCTATAGTAGGAAGCAATGTCTGCAACATTAAAAGAAGAAAAAGCTTCACATGTGTGGCTCCTTATAACCCATCGCTCTATATTTGTGTTCTATAGTATTCGATCGGTGGTTTCTATGCATGAGAAGACTGGAAGGTGTGTGGCTACTTTGTGCAGCTAGGACCTCATGATATTAATATATACTTTGAAGTCCTCCTAGTCCTAGCGAATGTTTTTCTTAGAAAATTCAGAGTATATATTGAACCAGGAGAGCTTGGTGGTCTTGTTAATGTTGCATGTCATGTCCCAGTAGATCAGTGGTGGAGGTCCTCCTGGAAATTTTTGGAAGTTTGTCCCAACACTTTTGTGACAAGACTTGACCACTAGGGGAGCCATCTCTCAAGAGAAAGATGATATTAATATACAGTCTAGATCGACATCACTTGGAATTTCAAATAAGTAATCCCTAGATGAGAGCATCAGCATAAATAATATTAATCAGAAGAATGGCCTTGAACCAAACTTTGAAATATGAGGGGTAGGATGAGAAATTTTAACTTAAAACTTCATATGGAGGCTAGGTCGTAGGTCGCACAAATATAGGGTTCACCAAACTTAAGGGGAGAAAAATAGTGACTTGGAAACTGGACTACTAGATAGAGTCAAAGATTTCTAGGTCATAGTCTAAGATAGGTCACACAGTCACGTTATGGGCTAGGTCATAAGGTAACGGAATGAGCAGGGTCGCAAGGTTATGGTTTGGTGTAGGTTGCAAGGTCATGATCCAGACCTTATCGTGCTTTTTTGAAGTGAAATTGGGTTCATTTAGTATCTTGAACAAAAATTTGGTGGCCTGAGGTGGAAAATTGGATCTCACGAGGTTTAGGAAATAATGATATTTGAGGGCAAAGGAGGTGGGCTTCAGATTAGGATTAGTGCTCGAGAAATGGGATGATAAATGAACAAGTAGAGAGTCTAGAGTGTTTTAGGATGAAATAAGCTTGGAAATGGCCCAAGGGGGAAGATAAACGGCTAGATAACCATCAATGAAACCAAATAGAAATACTCTTCTCAAATTCGAAAATCTACCATTTCTAGTCTTGCTTCATGTAAATATTAGGTTTCAAAAAGAAGCCTCAATATTCTAGGCCCTTATCCAAATCAACCTATTTAAAAGGGAAAATATTTGTAAAATATTTTAAGTGTATATCCTCAAGCCATACAAAAGAAATAAAGGACGTCCCTACATTTACCAACATCCCTATAGCAACACATCACTACTCAAAGGCCTCTCTAATTTTTTCCACATTTCTTCTTGTTCATCATAAAATATTAAAATTTCATCAACAAATGGTTAATGGGTCAAGAGAAAAGAAACCCCAACCTTCAAACCTTTGAAAGTTCTAAATGTATTTATATCTATTATAATCCTATTGAAACCTTCAGCAGTAATAAGAAAAAGAAGTGGTGATAAAGAACACCCCTATCTAAGTCTTTTACCATTCCAAAAAAAACTCTAGCGTAGTTCCCTTAATTAGCACTCAAAATGAAATAGATAAAATATTAATCACCAATTTGACAAAGCGAACATGGAAACCAAGATGCATCAATGTCAACGTGAAACATATCCAAAAAAACCCATGAGGTGTAGAGAAATTGGTTTGCATCGGGTTTAGTTTGCATCAAGTCACTAGTTCAAATCTCATGAGGATGGGTTGAGGGTATTTGTGACTTGTGGGGGATAAAATCTGTCCCACATGGCATCCAAGGTTGACCAATACTTGCACAATCCTGGTGACAACATCCTACAAATGTGAATATTGTTCTTCCATCCAGCATTGGTGTTGGCCCCAAATTAGGCTCAACCTAGTTGGGAAAAGAAAAAATAACCAAACCTATCATATTATGTAGAAATATTGATATTTTCCACCAAAAATTTTAGGCTTCTAGTTTTGATCGAATGTAATGTTCTTGGTCAACCCCAATAGCTTCAAGAATATATATTCCTTCCACGAAACCAAATGTTTTATCTAATACTAACTCGGATAACATATTTTTTTTAGCCTCATAGAAAATATCTTAACAACAATTTTGTATATGAAATTATAGAGAAAAAATGGATTATAATTCTTCAAAAGTGGTTATTAATATTCAAGATGATGCCAAGGAAAGTAGCAATAAAAGTTGCCAACACTCTCGTGTGAGCTATTGATTCCTCAATAAATTTCATAATATCTCCTTTAACATGCTCACAGAAAATCAAGAATAATTCTACTATCCAACCATCAAAACTTTAAATTTTGTCCTTTTGAAAACTATGAAGTACTATTTAAAACTCTTCCTTTAGAACTTTATCCATTAAATTTCAAATCTCAACTTTATTAGCAAAATTTGGAAAGAATGTGTTAATGCGCTGGAATGTACCGCCAACAGTTATGGGATCTCCCTGGTGTAGAATCTCAATCAGTGATCTAGGTGGCTCCAGAAACGCTCAAAATTCAGAAATGGCTTTGGAAAAGCTCAAAAATCAAAGTTCTCAAATTTGACCCAAACTAAGACCATATCATAGTGCTCGTCTTCCTAATTCCAATGGCATGAACAACACTCAAATCTGAGTTCGTATGCTCAAGATATTCACAATCAAAGTTTTGGTCAAACTAGACCAAGTGGCAGTCACTAACGAGGAAACAATTTGGAAAAGGGTTGGTGCACAAAATCTAGTGATCGAAAAAGGTTAATTTGTTGCCTACTTAATTTTTCTAATGTCCCCTAAAAATCTAGCAGTCATCTTAATATTCAGTCAAAACACAAAATAGTAAAACCCGCCCAACCCCTGACAATTTATGTTGTATATAGAAACACCTAGGTCGCAACCCAAATGGTCAACCAAACAGCCACCACATATATTACAACGAGGTCGGTGGGGATCGAACCTGACCGGCCGATCCAAGCAACACCACACACACTTGAACATAACCACTCAACGGTCACCACAAACGACAATATATATACCAACCGTAACAAGCAATCAAACTGCAACTTAAAATAAGAAAACACCCCCAACGATTAAAACAAAAAAACCATGTGAAGTGGCGGGGCTGATGGTTTGACCTTAGGACCTCCATCCACCCAATGTCTTGCCAAATGAGGGCTAGCCAACCCACCACACATGGGTCTTGGTAAATCTGCCCTTCAAGTTTTATTTAAACCAAGCTCATTTTCCCAATGGAGGAGAGAGCGGAGTGGAGGAGCCATGCAATGGACCCAAGTGTGGGAAATATTTATGAAGCGATAATATTCCAAGGGAATATTTCCTAGAATATTCCACAGAATATTCCATGTAGAATCAATGAGGAATCTAAAAGATTCCCTAGAGGGCATTTTTTCACAATGACATAATCATGTCAACTTTATACTCAAACAAACCAGAATTTCATAGGGAACATGATAGTGTGATCCATTTCCTCATTTTAGCAGCGTAATTTTAGGTAGTCAATAGTGAGGAATCTTTACAAATTCTTGAGGAATCTAAAAGATTCCCTTGGAGGCTGATTTTTGACATAGGCAGAACGATGCCGACTTTAAAGTCATTTTTCTCAAAATTTCGCAAGGAGCATTGTCGTGTGCTCAAAATTTTCATTTGAGCGGCAGATTTCTCTTTCATCTCCAAGAAAGAATCTTCAGTGGAATATTCAAGATTCCCGAGGGTCCATATTTTGACGATGTTAGAAAGGGGCCAAGTTTATAGTCATTTGACACAATTTTGCACCACGAATTCAATGATGATGTCTGTTTTTACAGTTGATCTTTGCATTTTCAGGCCATCCCCAGAAAATGGAGGTATATGAAGCAGTGATACTATGTCTTTATTTTGTTTTGTTGAGATTATGCTTTTATTGTAGAGATCCATGTTACCATTATTTGAGGGATACTTGTATGCCATGTCATATGACAATTTATTATCTTGTCATACTAAAGGAGGGCCCATATGAGTGAGAGTTCCTATAGGGGAATATCTCGTGGAGAGAAATACCACTCTATTTGAGGGAATTTATCCTTGTAATGACAAAGAATGTACCATGTACTCATCATCATCTTGCAGCATTTAATGAAGTGCCCCGCCCCCCACTCTTGACATTGGGCCCGGAGACATAAACCACACTGGGTGAACTTCGTTATCAATGTGTTTTGTGTTTTTTATTTGATGGTCATTATTATGTTTCTTCTTCTTTAAAGTATGCACATGTGGTTTTTCATACTCTTTCACATGAAATTCTTCTAACATCACAAAAGTAAAAGATCTTGGTTAATTCTAGTAGCTGAAGAGATCTGAATCAGGTTTGGTATCGGAGCGGATCATCTTGCTGATGTGAATTGCGAGTGTGAATGATTGAATGTGTAGCTAGAAAGAAAATGGAGGATGACAAATATCTCTACGAGGACCTCCTCAGGATGGCACGCATGGTAGATTTAATGTATGCAGATTATGAGAAGAGAATGGAAAGAGAGGAACGAGAGAAAGAAAGAGTAGAGGATAATGCTCCATCTCCATCTTCTAGTGATTATTCATCTTCTTCATCGTTTTCTCATCATTCAGATAAGGAGATCAATTAGAGCCTTCAAGCAGAGAATGTTGAATTGAGGAGACTTCTATGAGAATAAAAAGAGGAGAAGTAGATATTGCAGCTTTAGTTATGAAGCGCAACAAAGGCTTGGTGAATCCATCATCACCTGCTTCAAAATTGACAACTGAGGTAAATATTGTTGATCATTCTTCAATTTCATTTTCACATGGTGTTATTTATGTTGGGAACATGGAGGTACCCATTTCAGGAACTAGCATGAGACTCCCTACCAAGATGGGGTATAAAGGAGGAGGACTTGATTTTAATGGATAAGGAATGAATCAGCCATTGGAGGTTGTACAAAGACCTCTATTTAAAGGTCAGGGATACACTGAAGGAGAGGTCTCAAAGGTATCAAAAGCTTCCAAGGAATTATCGAAGCCATCAAAGAAAGAGGATGATTGGAACACATCACAATCCTCCCATGAAATTGCACATTGCAGAGGAAAAACTAAGGCAAACCCTCACCACCAGAATTACATTAGAGATAGTGAAAAGAGGTATAAAAAGTCTCAGTATTATAAAGTTCATTTTGATTACAAGCATATTTTTAATTTTGAGCAGAAATCATGGCATAGAAAACCATGTAGTTTTTGTGGTTTGCATAACTATGTGGTTGTTGAGTGTTTGAAGAGAATGGCAATAAGAAAGAGGATGAGGTGTGAAATGCCTTCTCCACATTAGGGAAGGAAGAAGGTTAAGCAGGTCTAGAGGAAGAAGAATTTTTCCAATCATTGCAACAGAGGTCGACATCAAAGAGCCACATGTTGGAGGCTCCATCTAGAGGAGTGTCTCAAGGACAAAGTGCCTATGCAGAAACCATTTGGTGAACATGTTCAAAAAGTGAATCCACCATAGGGAGATGACTTGTTCACTTTGGTGAGTGAGATATGGTTTTACTAAGTATGGTATCTTGTCATGGCGCATTTTGTAAATCATGTGTTGCAATATAATTGTAAAAGTGATGATGTGTTTTCCATCACTTATTAAAGAAACGATGATGCCTTGGTATTTTATTAATACTTGGATTATTGGTTTCCTTTTATGACATACACTTGACCAAAGAGTGTGTGTTATAAACTCTTGTCAAGCATGGGAATGCTTGAGTTATGATTGGTCATGCAATTGAGCATGTAGTTTGCAAAGGTTATACTACAAGTTTGCAAAGGACACAGGTGTCGATTCATCACTTATGGCTCAGAAGAACAAGGGTGAAGGAGAAGGAAGTGTGACCTGTCAAGACACTTGTTGTGCATAATTTAACACAATAGTTTCATATTATGTTCATGTTTTTGGAGGACCAAAATCTCCCCAGTGGGGAGCAATGATCCAGGTGGCTATAGAAATGCTTAGAATTCAAAAGTGGCTTTGGAAAAAACTCAAAAATCAAAGTTATCTTATTTCACCCAAACTAGGACTAGACCGTACTGCTCGTCATCCTAATTCCAACAGTGTGAACAACACTCAAATCCGAGTTTGTATGCTCAAGATATTCACAGTCAAAGTTCTTGTCAAACTAGGCCAAGTGGTAGTCACTAACGAGGCAAAATTTTGGAAAAAGGTTGGTGCACAGAATCTGGGATTCGAAAAAGGCTAATTTGTTGGCTAATTAATTTTTCTAATGTCCCCTAAAAATTTTGTGGTCAGCTTAATATTTGGTCAAAACACAAAATATTAAAAAAAATGGGGAGGGTTAGTTTTATGTGGTATATATTAACACCTAGGTTGTAGCCCAAACTGCTGGCCAAACAACCACCGCATATAATACAATGGGGTTGGTGGGGATTGAACCTACCTGACCGGCCCGCCCCACAAGCGGACCCACTCACACTTGAACATAACCACTAAATGGTCACCATAAATGGCGACAATATATATACCAACTGTAACCGCTAGTTAAACCGTAACTTAAAATAAGCAAACTTTCTCAACGGTTAAAATGCCAAAACCATGTGAAGCGACGAGAGTAGGGGTTCGACCTTGGGACATTTGTCTGCCCAACATCTTGACCACGCTCATTTTCCCAATGGAGGAGGAGAGTGACAAGTAGAGGAGCCACGCGGAAAATCAAGGTGTGGGCACGATTTAAGAGGTGAGAATATTCCAGGGGAATATTTCACACAATATTCCATGAAAAATTAGTGAGGAATCTAAAATATTCCCAAGAGAGCAATTTTTCATAGTGACATAATCATGTCAACTTTATACTCAAACAAACTAGAATTTCATAGGGAACATGATGCTGTGATCTATTTCCTCATCTGAGCAACAGAATTTCAAGCAGTCATCAGTGAGGAATATTTGCAGAATCTTGAGGAATCTAAAAGATTACCTTAGATGTTGATTTTTGACAAAGGCAGAATGATGTGGACTTTATAGTAATTTTTCTCAGAATTTTACAAGGAACATAGTCGTGTGCTCAGAATCTTCATTCGGGCAATGGATTTCTTGTCCATCTCCAGGAAGGAATCTTTGGGGGAATCTTTGAGATTCCCCAGGGTCCATATTTTGACAATGTCAGAAAGGGGCCAAGTTTATATTCGTTCGACACAATTTCGTGCCATGAATTCAATGGTGATGTCCATTTCTGTAGCTGAGCTTTGAATTTTCAAGCCATCCCTAGAAAATGGAGGTATATGAAGTGATGCCATGTCTTTCTTTTTATTTTTTGAGATGATTTTTTTGTTGTATAGATCCTTGTTACCATTACGTTAAAGGATACTTGTGTGCCACATCATGTGAGAATTTATTATCTTGTCATACTGAAGGAGGGCCCATATGAGTGATAGCTTTTATAGGGGAATGTCTCGTGGAGAGACATGCCACTCTAGTTGAGGGAATTTATCCTTGTAATGACAAATAATGTACCATGTACTCATCATCATCTTGTAGCATTTAATGAAGCGGCCTCCCCACACTTGACGTTGGGCCAAGAAACATAACCCACACTGGGTGAAATTTGTTATCAATGTGTTTTGTGTTTTTGATTTGATGGTTGCCATTATGTTTCCTCTTCTTTAAAGTGTGCAGATGTGGTTGTTCATACTATTTCACATGCAATTTTTCTAACATCACAGAAGTAAAAGATCTTGTTTAATTCTAGTAGTTGAATAGATCCAGATCAATTATACTCTACATCATTTGGCTTAAGATTCCCATACGGTATGTAGGCCTGGTTGCCATGTATTTTGGTTAAGGTTCACCTCGGACGAATGAAGTTTGAATTAATGGAGAACGAATGGAGCTTCAACAAATACAAGTAAATAAATTAAGAACACCCAATAGAATAGATGCCATGAATAGAATTACATAACTTCAAAGCATGAATCTCAAGAAAATCATTATTAGCAAGACTTCAAATAAGATCCACACATACATAAGGGGTAAATTTACCAACATGAATTAGTTCATGATTATTAACCATATAAACCATAGGTGATCTCACAGTTCACAATGATATAATATCAACATTAATAAACAGTTTACCAACATAAGCATAAGGTAATCATATCATATATCTTCCATTTGTTGCAAGAGAAATCCCACAACGAATGAAGATACATGAAGAGACAGTACGCCAAAGCTCATAGGAACTTTTAATTTATTAGGCTGAAAATATCCATGGCACCATTATGCAAGATCTCTATCAAATCCATAAGTGTAAATAGAAAATTATATCATGCATTCACTAAAATATTCTAAGTTCTCAAAACCATATACACCAAAATGAGTCCAAACCTAAAAGCCCCTTTATAATGTGTCATGAGGATATATTTATAGAAAAGGGGTGACTCTTGTTCTACTCATGACTCTTGAACTACCTCATGACCTTTCATATTACTATGAGATTCTACTCTATTCTAGTATTTATCTTACTATGCACAAAAATGGTGCTATTATAATAATTTAACAATGGATAATTCTAGAACATCCATGTGTAATTCTTGCATAGGGTATGTACGCCATATCTTGTATCCAGCTACTACTACGATCACCTTTTGTTGTTCTTCACCATGTCTATGAAGACACTCTAAGGCATCTGGTATTAAAGTGTTCCACTTGACCTTCACCTGATTTACTGAGGTCAACGGCTTGGTATATATCCTCACTAGTTCTACCACGCACTGAGTAATTGTTTCTTTCATCACCTACAAGTTCTCTATGGTAGAGGTTTGTTTGAGAGGATTTAGAAATGCCTGGATTTCTTCGAGAACTTCTTCTTGATTCCTCACTTCCCCGACTACTCTGATAAAAGGAACTTTGTGTACCTCAACCACTGATTCCAATCCACTAAGAAAATGTTTATACGAGACCAGAACCTAGTCCACATCCTTTACTAACTTGTCCCATGATTGTATCATGATACAAATTTGGACTTTGTCATTTTGGGAAGTTATCCATGATTCCTTGGTCTCAGCTTGTATGATTGGAAAGGGTGATACAGTTTGATGCAACTTTAACATCTCTTTGTAGACTAAATTCATGGCTTCCTCCAAATTTGATACATCTTCTTCAATGGATGATTGTAAGTATTTTGTACTAGAGTGGGCTAGACGTAGAGCCTTGTTCTCTTCTTCCACCCTCCTTTTATCCCATTTTGATTTTTTGGCTCTTTGCTTAGAAACGTAGAGGTCTCCCTAAAGTTCTTCAATCTATTTATTCATCCTGCTTACATTTAGCTCAGTCATGGACATGAAGGCGAACCTGACCAAAGAAATCATCTCAGGGTTCAAAGTGGTATTGTTGGGGGTTTTGTTTAAATTTTGGAAAGGTTTTGACCCATTCTGACTGACCAAGGGATGAGAAGGAAACAGGTAGCAACAACGGTTGGCTCGCAGAACAAGCAGCTAGACAAGAGTTGCGGCAAGGTGGCATCGGGAGGGAAAGGCATCCAAGGGGTCGGGAAGGTGTAGAAGCAACTAAGGGGAAACATTGGTAGTCCAAGTAATAGAGAAGGGATATAAAAAGAGAAGACCAGGAAAGGAGTGGGGTTAGATTAGGAAAGGTTAAGGGAAGGTGAAAAGGATTCTTGTTGAGGCCGACAGAAGGGAAGATTGCAGGAGACGAGAAAACATGGTCTTTAAAGTTGCATAGCACCCACAGAACTAATACGGGTATTTTCTGTAGTTGTTTATGGTGGAAGCCGAGTGATGTTGTAATGGTTAACTGTTATGATTAATATAAAGATCTTCTAGGATCAGCTACAGTTTATTATGTATCTGGGCCCTATGTATGAGGGATATTTAAACTTTTTTTGAATGAATTAACAATTGCATGTAATCAGTAGTTCGTGTGACATCATGAGTATGTTGTTATCTCTATGTTTTATATAATGTATTCATGTATTTGATCGAATTCAACTTGGTTAAGAATTTCATGACTCCATTTTTAACCCTTCTCCCTTCTGGTCGTGGCGTGCTTCGGGTGAGACTCCTTGCCCTTTGGGGTAAGGTGAAAATGCCAGTGCTATCCTAGACTACAGCGGACCACTGTTGGCCTCTTGTGCCCGAACCCAAGGTCTTCCCCCTAATGACTCTCGCGAGCCAACAAATGGTTCCATTGTCGGGACCTGAAGGTATAAGAACTGGTTCAAACAATGGTGTCGAGGATATTTAAAAGAGAGATCAAGGATTGGTGGAACCATAGAGTAGATCAGTTTGTAGTGGAGCAGGATACCCATAGAAGTCAACTGATCAGCAAGGTGAGCGAGGAAATTTTATATGCTGACGGCACTAATGATCAGTATGAAATTTTCTGGTGTAAGTTCTGGAGGATTTGTACAATTGGTTAAGAAGGCTAAAGAGGAAGACTCAGCCAGGTGGATTGACGACAGCTTGCCAAAGCTGGACCCCATCGGATGTCACCCTGCTACAACAGTTGGATAATGATCTAACCAGAGTAGTTGATTTTTGGGTAAGGACTACGATGGACGGATAAGTAGTTGAGTTTGCCGTGGAGAGTTATTAGTATTTCCCAAAAGCAGAAGTTGTGTTTGCCTCAAGACTGAGAGGTGAGTTGATGAGGGAAGTCCCAACGTGGATCAAGATGTTTATGGTGGAAGAAGGACTGTTGTCTTCGCCCATTGCAGGGATGGTAGCGTAAATCCCCAGTACTGGGGGGGAGACATAGGGGGGAATGTTGTTGGTTGAGGGATAGAGATGTTGTTTAAGGGATGGATGTTGAAGAACTGAAGAAAGCAAGGGATGTTAGGGCGCAAAGAAGGGCACTGCTAGTGGATAAGTGGCAGGCGAGTGTGATTCTGACTCTAGGGAAGAAAAGGATGGGGCCCCACCAAGTAGGAGCAGTGATGGGAAAATCTCGAGTTGAAGAGGAAGGAGAAGACATAATGGGAAAATCGAGAGTGGTGAAGGAAGATAGAAGAGTTGGGGAAATGGGTACGGACCTTCCCTATAGGTTGTGGAATCTGTATCACAAGTACAGGTTGCGACAAACGGATCGCAAGAGAAGGGGCCTCATGGGCACGGAGAAGGAAGCAAGGACGATACGAGTGAGGTGATGAGGAGGTTATTCAGCGAAGAGGAAGCATCCACTAATATTTAGTAGCAATACCCTCGAGACAAAGGTAGTGTTTCCCCTGATCTTCCCCTGGTACTTTATCACAATCTGGAGGAATTTATTATTAGCTTAGCGAAGGCAGTGCAGGTATATAGCGGATGGGAGAATCATCGAATCCAGTTCAACATTGGGAGCAACACAGGAACCAGTGATATCAGTAACTCAGGATCACATGGATCCCGACAACATGGAAGAAAGGGGTTCGTGCCGATATCACCTACCCAGATAAATATGGCGGGATCTTTTACCAAATACCCCGAATTCGCGAGAAGAGGAAACGAGGATATAGAGAAGCACTGGTATCTCTTCAAAGCTATTTGGAAGGCCCGTTAGACTCCAGACAATCTAAGGGCAGTAGAATTCCAAACCACACTGAGAGAAAGGGCTCTACGCTAGTTTATAAAGTGGGCGGAGCAGAATCAGAACCCCATAGTAGATGACATCAAGAGAGGGTTTGTGCAGGAGTTCAAGGTACCGCAGACGGATTAGCAAGGGCTATTGGAACTTTGGGAGATTAAGCAGAGGGAAGGAGAGACGGCTTGGGAGCTTATGCAAAGGTTTAAGGATGCCATTTCCAAGTTGAGTTACACTCTAGACCCAAACCACCAGCAAGACTGGTTCATTAAGGCATTATTGCCTCTAACTAGAATGCCACTAACATAACAGGAGATAGGAACCCTCCAGGATGTGTTGGAACAAGCATCACACATAGAAGTGATGGCGGGATACCTGCATGAGTACAGGGGAGGGGCGAGCCTGCAAGACCCATCGATTTTAGGCCTGCAAAACCAAATCATGACCTTGACGAAGAAATTGAAAGATCTTTAGCAAGTGCGTCCAGCCAGACCCAATGTTTGGTGCATCCACTGCATGGTGGAGGGGCACATCGTAAAAGAATGGCTGAGGTTGTGAGGGATTAATCATGCAGGTGGGGTTTCAGGCCCATCAGGAGCCCAACCAACTGTGGGAGTTATGGCAGTGGGAGTGCAAGGAGCCTTCCTAGGGAGGAATACTCAGGACTTTTGTGAATTTTGTAGGGCGTATGGACACCTACCATAGATGTGTCCCATTTTGAAAAAGTACTCTAACGTCCCCAATAATACCTATTGTGAGTTTTACGCATCAACGACACATCACACTGATCAGTGCCGAGCGTTGGATGCCCTAGCAAAAAGCTTGGACAGGCCCACGTTCAGGGTCAATGAATCAAACCTGGGGGAGCGAGGAGGAAGAACAGGAGTAAGAGGGCTTGTGAGGTGTTACAACTGCGATTAGGAAGGGCATGTTGCTAGAGAATGTCTGCTGTCGGGGAGACCCTAGTGCTCACAATGTCGGATTAATACCCATGCAATGGAGGATTGTCCGAAACTCATTGCAAAGTGGGAAGAAGGGACCAGATAGAGAGGGGCCAACTTGGTGAATGTTGAACCACGGATTGATGACAACCTCCCTACAACTAATATTAATATAGTCACCATAGGAGGGAAGAAGACAGGGGAGGACTGCTACACAGAGGAGCCCCCCTTAATCCTTAAAGAGACGTCTCCACAGAAGGGGTATAAGCCTGAACGCCAAAAGAAGTACTATCAAGAGGCAGCTAAGTTGTTCCATGGGATGACCACAGAGAAGGATACTAAAACACTATGGAACCACAGGCCTGATCACACCCAGCCGATTAGATAATGGTTTAAACTGTTCTGGAAAATTGTTGAGGACAAAGACATTCTAAAGGAATTGAGAAAAAGTCTAAAGGTTGTAGTATCCCTGGAGGAAGATGAAGTGGATCGACCAAGTGCAGGGTTGCCATAGAAGGCTTCAAGAATAGTGAAACGGAACAAGAGAAGAAGCGACAATGAGTTCTGAATCAATGTGCAAGTGGCAGGATTCTAGATAAGAGACACCATGTTAGACTTGTAGGTTTTAACCCCATATAGAAATTACCTGCATACAAATTCTAAACATAGAAAATAAATAATGCGAGAGCATAACACATAAAACACATATACAAAGATATTTTCTTGTGGATCCCAAAATCGGGACTACTAGCTTGATTTTTCATTATCTTCCATTCATTGTTATAATACATATCTATACATGCCGAAGCATCTATATCATGGACTAAAAACCATCGCGTCCAAAAAACATGTGCGAAAATCATAGAAAAAACTATAGGTGGGTCCGCCCAACCTAACATAGGTTCAAAAACCAAAATTTTCTGGGGCGTTGCCCCAGACCCCATAAAGTGGGGATACCTGCAACCGTCAAACCCCCTATGACCCCCTCGCTATGTAATCTGTGCAACGAAGGGGGGGGATCTGCCCCCCTTGGTTAACTATGTGGGCTAGTCGTGGAAAGAATATAACACAACCCAACATTCTCCCACTTGTTGTTTTATTTCCACAGGGGGCCACAAGAGAGCTTATTCATTTATCCAGCCCTGCAATGCCCATTGTTTCTCTACACCAAGAGAACTTCTCAGAGCTCACAAATTTTCTCAATGCATATGCAGTATTCTTCAAAGTGTCCACCTTTACCAGCAACACCTTTTTGTCTTCTATCATATCCCTCACAAAATGTTACTGAACAGCAATGTGCTTTTTCTTTGAATGGTAAGCAAGGTTCTTTGCCAAGAAAATTGCACTTTGTTTGTCACAATCTATCCTTATAGATGCCTGTACTAACCCCATAATTGAACACAATCTCCACAACCAAACTGCTTCCTTGCTTGCATGAGGGGCTGCCATGTATTCTGCCTCTGTAGTTGATAGTGCCACTACAGATTATTTCTTACTCATCCAACTAACTGCACCTCCAAATAGGTTAAACACATACCCACTTGTAGATCTTCTCTGATCTATATCTCCAGCCCAGTCCACATCAAAAAAGTCATGAATATCCAACACTCTGTCCAATCCTGGTCTTCCTTGGTAGCACAAACCATAATCACTAGTGCCACGCAAATACCTGAAAAACTGCTTCACTATTGTCCAATGATCCTTCCCTGGTTTTGACATAAACCTGCTCAATAATCCCACTACATGTGCAATGTTTGGTCTAGTACAGACCATCACATACATCAAGCTACTGACTACACTTGCATATGGAACATGGGACATATCCTCTTCCTCTTCTTGTGTCTTGGGACATTGTTCAACAGATAACTTTACACCTACAAGAATAGGAACCTTCACCGGTTTACTATCCTGCATATTAAATCTCTGCAATATTGGCGCGACATACTTCCTCTGGTTTAACCAGAGCTTCCTCTTTGACCAATCTCTTTTAATTTACATGCCCAAAATATAGTTTTCATCACCAAGATCTTTCATGTCGAATTTAGAGGACAATTGGGTCTTCAAATCCTAGATAATTTCTTTGTCATTTCCAACCAGCAACATATCATCCACATACAAGACCAAATAAATAACACAGTCACCAATTAATTTAAAATACACACAGTGATATGCTTTGCTTCTAGTGAAGCCAAGTCCCCATATAAATGTATCAAATTTCTGATACCACATCCTTGGTGACTGTTTTAACCCATACAGAGACTTCTTTAACTTGCATACCAGTTCTTTCTTACCCTTCACCGCAAAGCCTTCAGGTTGCTTCATGTAGATCTCCTCTTCCTGATCCCCGTGAAGAAATGTTGTCTTCACATCCATCTTTTCTACCTCAAAATCAAAAGCAATAGCAACAGATAAAAGTAATCTAATAGAAGCTACCTTGGAAACAGGAGAAAAGATATCACCAAAATCAATTCCCAACACCTGGGAATAACCTTTTGCTACCAACCTAGCTTTGTATTTCTCCACCTTTCCTTTTGCATTTGTCTTCTTCTTGAACACCCATTTTCTGCCAATGGGTTTCCTTCCAGCCGGCAACTCCACTAGATCCCAAGCCTCATTTTTGTGCAAAGATGCCATTTCATCAACCATGGCCTCTTTCCAAAGTTTTCCATCCTCTGAATCTACTGCTTCCTTCACAATTCTGGGATCATCATCAGTAATAGATAAAGAAAAAATTGAACAGAAAGCATATGGACTATATTTTCTAGTTGCCTTCTTTCTCGAACTGATCTTCTCACACCTGGAGTTTGTGGCTCTTCATCTTCTGATTCCTCCTTTGCTGTAGACTCTGATTCTTCCTCCTTTAGCTCAAACTCTATCTTCTCAGGTTCCTCTAGTTGGACTTCATTTTTAATAATATCTTTCACCTCTCTGAACACCACATCTCGTCTATACACAACCTTCCTTGTTACTGGGTTCCAAAGCTTATAACCCTTTAAACCATCTTTATACCCAATAAAGATGCACTTTTCAGATTTACTATCCAACTTGGTTCATTTCTCCTTTGGAACATGTGCATATGTGTTGTGGGGGAAAGTATCCAACTCGGAATGACCCTAACCCACTCTAAGGGTGACAGTTCCTTAGCAACAGCTGAAAGCAAAGCTATCTAAAGTTTCTTCTTTATGACATGCAAGAGATAGAAGGAAGAGATCCACTTACCGATGTCTTGCGCAAATGGTCGATCCAATCTCCTTCGTTTGCCGCTTGCTCCCAGATCCAAGTCTTTTCACGGGCCCAGCTACACGAGATCCTGCGAATAAGACAAGAAAAGGAAACTACAAGAGGCATGCATTCATAATCGATTCAAGGATTAGCATAAATCAAAGACGCAAGTAAGACAATACACCATTGAAACACATGCGAATAGAAGAACCTCAAATGCTTTATTAATATATGGAAGTAAGGTTCAGGCGGCGATACAACCATGAGAGGTCCAATCCAGCATCACCTTCCCAACGGAGAGAAATCTCTTCTTCACCTCCCTCAAGCAATCACCCAATGCTCACAACTGTAAACCAACAACAATTCTTTGCACAAAATTCCGGCTTCTAGATCCCATGGGATGAGATCCTTATATAGAGTTTTGGAGTGAAGATAAGTCAGCTTGATGTGTGACTTGTTGTCCTCTTCAACTCCAGTTGTTCTTCAGTTCTTCACTCGGAGTTTCTGTCTTCCACTTGGAGTTTTAGAAGCTCTTAACTCATCATTAGGCGAATCTTATCATCAAGTGTCTTTTTAGAAGCTTCCTGGGCACTGGCACTTTGAGAAAAAGATTCCTCCACATGTCAAAGTACGCCCAACGCAGGTAGCCTTTGTTCTACTTGCTATGCAATGCAGGTAGCCTTTGTTGTACCTTCTATGCAGCGCAGATGCCTAGTGGAGCAGCTGCAATGATCCAAAACTGACCTGTTTTTGAGTGTTTTTCAGTGGAGAACTGATTTGCAGTGCTGTAGTTTGTTGACCTTGTTCCTCTAAGGGTAAGAACAACATTTTTAGGGACTTTGGATCCCTTAGATTATTTACATTTCATGCTCTATGTTGTAAGGCACAAAAATTTCTATAACAATATGCATTACATCCAAATACCCTCAGATGTGAAAGAGAGGGTTTTTTACCAATCCATACCTCTTGTGGAGTCTTATCCTCCAACGTTGATGAAGGTGATCTATTGACTAGGTAACATGTTGTCTCCACTGCCTCTGCCCAAAATTCTTGTCCTAACCCGGCACCACTGAGCATGCTTCTTTCCCTTTCCATCAACGTCTTGTTAATTCTTTCTGCAACTCCATTTTACTGAGGTGTATATGGAGTAGTCTTCTGTCATGCTATACCACACTTCTTACAGAATTCTTCAAATTCCTTAGTGAAAAATTCTCCACCATTATCTGTCCTCAGCACCTTATCTTCTTCTCTGTCTCGTTTTCCACCAGAGCCTTGAATTCTTTAAACCTGTCAAAGACTTCAAATTTCTTCTTATGGAAATATATCCATATATTCCTTGAGAAGTCATCTATAAATGATACATAGTACACATACTTACCCAGTGATGGAACCTTCACAGGTCCAAACACATCACTATGCACAAGCTCTAATATATGTTTCGCCTTCTTACCACCAGAGGGGAAACTCACCCGATTCTTCTTCCCATATACATAATTTTCACAGAAGTCAAAATCCAGAGAGCTACTACTCATACCTTCTACCATACCTTTACCATGAAGTATTTGAATGCCCTTCTTTCCAATATGTCCAAGCCTTTGATGCCACAACATGGTTTTCTCTCCAGAGACCACTAGATTTTCTGCTCCACTTTCAGGAACCACAGAACTGTTGCACCCATCAACAACCATGCTACCTTGCAGCTTGTACAGAGTTCCAATCTGAACTCCCCGCATCAATACCAGTGCTCCCTGAACCATCTTGCAGGTATCCTTCTCGAACACTGTTTTTACACCTGCACCATCCAACTTGCTTACAAAAATCAGATTTCTAGCCAATGCATGAGTATGCAAAACACCCAGAAGTGTTCTAACCCTTCCACCTTGCAACTTCAACTTTACTTTTCCACAACCAACGATTCTAGCCTTCCTATCATCCCCTAAGAAGACATCACCATCATTGTATTTCTCATACTCGCAAAACCACTCTCTATGGGGAGTGAAGTGAAAGGATGCACCTGAGTCAATCAATCATGCCTTATGATCTACATGTGTACTTGAAGAAGCCAAGTACACATACCCACCTTCATCTGAGGTGGTTTTCACCTCTGCAGAAGGAGCATCATCAGATTCATTTCCTTTATCAAGAGCTTTATATTTACATTCCCTTTTGTAGTGCCCTTCCTTTCCACATTTCCAGCACACCACCTTTACAAGTTTTCCTGGAAATTTAGATCTCCCTCTAGATTTAGATCTCCTACTAAATTACTTACTTTTGTTTTAGTTCTGGGACTATCCTCATACAGACAAGGCATCACCATTCTTTCTCTCCATATTTTTCCATCTCATCTCCTCTGTTAGCAAGTATGAGACTATTTCATCAAACTGCAAGGCAGTTGCATTGCTACCTATTGCAATAACCAGACGATCCCACGAATCTGGTAGAGAACAAAACAAATTGATGCACTTATCTCCATCTGAAATTGTAATATCAATAGATGCTAACTGACTTACCACAGTATTAAAAGCGTTCAGATGCTCTGTGACTGAGTCTCCATCTTTCGTCCTCAAGTTATACAGCTTTTTCCGTAGGAACAGTTTATTCACCAGAGACTTAGATTGGTACAAAGTCCCTAACTTGTCCCACAAAGCCTTTGTCATAGATTCCCCTGATACATTCAGCAACACTGAATCTGAGACACACAATCGTATTGTGTTGTTTGCCTTTCGATCCAACTTCTTCCATTCTTCATCGAACACTCTCATTAGTTTAGTACCCAGATCTACCGTGATCCACTAATCTTTATCCACCAATAGATCCTCCATCTTGAGTTTCCACAACTCAAAACTTTTACCATTAAATTTCTCGATCTCTATCTTTCCACTGCTCGCCATCTTCTTTCACCACCATAATCAATCTCACAGATCTTCCACTAAATAGGGTCTACCACAGGGATGAGCGAAACCCCTCAGTAACAAAGGCGTCCCCTTGAAGCCAAAATAGCTCTGATACCAAATGTAGGTTTTAACCCCATACAGAAATTACCTGCATACGAATTCTAAACATAGAAAAATAAACAATGCGAGAGCATAACACATAAAATACATATACACAGAGAATTTACCCTAGATCCCAAAATTGGGACTACTAGCTTGATTTTTCATTATGTTCCATTCAATGTTATAATACATATTTATACATGCCGAAGCATCCAATACAATGGACCGAAAACCATCGCATCCAAAACCATGGACCGAAAACCATCACGTCCAAAAAACATGTGCGAAAATCATGCACAAAACCATAGGTGGGTCCGCCCTACCTAACATAAGTTCAAAAACCAAGGGGTTACCTGCACCCCTCAAACCCCCTGTGACCCCCTCGCTACGCAGTCGGCACAATGAAGGGGGGGGGGCTCGTCCCCCCCTCTAACCCCTTGTTTAACTACGTGGGCTAGTCGTGGAAAGAATATAACGCAACCCAACAAGACTTGGGGTCAGATGTAAACATCCTACCTAGGAAAACTTGGGAGGCAATGGGGAAGCCTCAATTAAAATAATTACCAATTCAACTAAGAATCGAAAATCAGTAATGCATACTGCTAATTGGGAGATTGGAGAATGTAGAGGTTGATGTGGCGGAGTGAAGGCGCACATACAAAATTTGAGGTGATTGACATCATGGGGGATAAGGACACATACCGAACACTCCTGGGGATTGATTGGGAATATGATAACTACGCAGTCATAGACTTGAAGAATGAAATGATGATTTTCAAAGTAGACGGGTTAAGGGTGATCCAACCATTAGACCCCTACCAAGGGCCTAGGTTCACAGAACCAGCAGATGATAGGGATGAGCCAGGAGGGTTAGACCAACTATACACGCTCACCGCAGGGAAGAGGGAGGACTACATCAACCCCACGGTAAAAGGATCAGTAAGCTGACGAAGTATCCAAAGCTCAGAAATCAGCTCAGAAGCTGCATGGGATGCATGGCAGCAAGGGGGATACGAATTGACCACTAGATGGTGTGCGATGATAAGCCGAGTAAATTGGGGAGAAAGGGAGATAGCTGACTACCCGAGGTACCATGGCCTTGAGCCAGTGGAAACCTTCTTAGACCGAGTAGACCGAGTAGTAATAGAGGATCAAAGAATCTCATATCTAAGTATCGGCCTCATGGCAACTACGGCAAGATGGTGGAGAACGTATTGCAATACACTGAAAGACTGGCCGAGCGTCAAACAAACCATGAGGTAAAGGTTCTCTTGGGATGGAGATCAGCCACAAGATAACGGAAAATACAAGGGGAATTCAAGTCCTGGGGATCACATCAAGGATTGCATGGTCAATTGGAAAAGCAGAGGAATGTTGAGGGCTCGATGGGTACACGCATTTATACATACCCTCGGACCTGTTCCCCGAACATGGTATGTCTAAGAGGAGCTACATCAGCAGACAGTAGATTGGGATACCATGGAAGCATAGTTTGTTAGCAACTTCTCATTTAGAGGGGATGAGACACAAATAACAGGGCGACTCCTAGCAATAAAGGGAGTTCTGTTCACACCGGAGCCGTTGGTTGAAGGAGGGCCCGAAGAAATTTTTTTGCAGTATTTGTATGAGATAGAGTCGCCAAGATATGCAGTGTGTGATAGGGTAGACGTAGGACCAGATGACGATGACAGGATGGAGGGACCAAGACATCTAGCCTTCGGGGAAACGAAAGGGGAGAGGGATATCTGGGAGAGCCCCCTAATTGAAGGTGATGACCTTCTACCATTGAATCTGAGGAAGCAGAATGTTGGGTCAGAGGATAAGCCTCAAATACCATAAGTGGAATATGACTGGGACGAGCAAACCACCAAGGAAAATTTTGACCTATTGCATGAATATTAATACCTATTCTCGGCTTCAGTGGCAGAACTGAAGAGAATAAAAGGAAACCTTGTGGAGATGAAAATTGTCTTGAGACCAGATGCCCGACCAGTAAAACACAGACCATACAAATTAAACCAACGGGTGAAAGAGAAAGTTAAGAGGGAAATTGACAAAATGTTGGAGGCAGGAATCATCTTCCCGATGGATGAAGTTGAATGGATAAGTCTAATAGTTATTTAGAAAAAGAAGGATGCAACTGAAATCAGAGTATGTGTCGACTACAAGAGCCTAATTAATGCATTTGTGCATGACCTGTTTCCCATGCCCTTTAGCGATGAGGTCCTAGACAATGTTGCAGGGAACGAAGCATATTCGTTCACAGATGGTTTCTCGGGTTACCATCAAGTCAGAATAATTGAAGAAGATAAGAGGAAAACAACATTCACTATGGAGTGGGGTTCATATGCCTACAATTTCATGCCATTTGGACTGAAAAATTCACCAACAGTCTTCTCAAGAATCATCATAGCTGCATTCAAAGATTATATTCATAAGTTCCTATAAGTTTACATGGATGACTGGACAGTATACAGTCTGTTGAAAAAACTTGCCAGCTTATTAAGAATAATGTTTGAAATATGTAGGCAATTGTAGATCTCCTTAAACCTCAAGAAATGTATCTTCACAGTCCCCTTTGGAAATCTGTTGGCCATATTGTCTACAAGGATGGATTATGTGTAGACCCTGCCAAGGTTGCAGCAATTATCCACATGGAACCATCGCGCAATGTCAAACAACTAAGAGCAACGCTAAGGCATACGAGGTACTATAGGCAATTTATCAAAAATTATGCATCCATCATGGCTCCAATGGAGAAATTATTGAAGAAAATGGAAGAGTTCATTTGGACTGTAGAATATCAGACAACCCTAAATAACTTAAAAGAGAGACTAGTAAGCGCCCCTATATTGGTGTATCCTGATTGGAACAAAATCTTCCACGTGCACATCGATGCATTAGGAATAGCGCTGGGAGCAGTCTTAGCACAGCCATGGGAGAAAAACATGGACCATCCAGTGTAATATGCTAGCAAGAAGTTGTCTACTACAAAAAGGAACTACACAACAACCGCAAGGGAAGCCCCGACAATGGTTTACTCTCTCCAAAAATTCAGACACTACTTACTGGGCATGCCATTCAAATTTTTCACAGACCATTCTGCGCTCAAGTATTTAGTAAACAAGCTAGTGCTAGAGGGGAGAATATGCCAATGGTTGTTGTTGTTCTAGGAATTCACGTTTGAAGTAGTGGTAAAGCCCAGCAGACTCAATGTGGGACTAGACCACTTGTCGCAGCTAGAAACAGGGGAAAATGAAGGAGCAGTAGATGATTAGTTTCCCGATGCTGATTTATTCAGAGTAGAGGCGATTCTGAACACCCTGGAAAAAATCACCTTATTCTTCACAACTAGTCATTGCCCATCAGAATACACAATAGCGCAAAGACGACACTTAGTAGTTAGGGCAGCAGATTACCAGTTGATTGCGGGAAACCTTTATAAAATGGGCTTAGATCAAATACTGAGGCACTGTGTCCTTCAACATGAAAGGAACAATGTCTTATGGGAGTGCCATGCAGGGGTTGCATGAGGTCATGTAGGAGGGAAGGCCACCACAAGAAAGATACTCCACACAGGACTGTGGTGGCCAACTATCCATAAGGATTCTAAATAATTTTCCAGGACATGCGACAACTATCAAAGGGTTAGAAAGCCGTTGAGACATGATGAGCTACCTCTACATCTGGTCCACACAATGCAGGTCTTTGATAAGTGGGCAGAAGGCTTCATTGGACCCATTTATCCACCAGCAAGACATTCACGAGCAAGGTACATCATAACAATAATAGAATACCTCACAAGGTGGGTAGAGGTAGCACCCGTAAAGGACTACACAACAGAAACAGCGGTAAGGTTCATATTTGAGAACATCATTTCACGGTTCAAATGCCCAAGGAGCCTCACAAGTGACCAAGGCACACATTTCCTTAACGAGACCGTTGAGTCTCTATTAAAGACATTCATGGTTCAACACAACAAGAGCAGCTTGTACCACCCACAAGCCAATGGTGTAGTAGAAGCGTTTAACAAGATATTGGAGAAAGGACTCACAAAATTCATATCTGCCAATAGGGATGACTAGGATGAACGAATACCCGCGACCCTATTGGCATATAGGATAAAAGTAAAAAGAATCCATAAGAAAACTCCATTTCAACTTGTATATGGAAGGGAAGCGGTAATACCAGAAGAATTTATACCACCCAACATGTTCATCTCAAAGGCAACGGGAATGATAGACAACAATGCCTTAAGAGAGCGACTAAACTAACTGATGGAACTTGACGAAACTCAGTTTTTAGCAGAATTCCATCAATTAGTAGAGCAACAAAGGCAGAAAGCTTGGCACGATAGGCATATCAAGAGGAAGTCATTTGGGGTAGGGGAACAAGTGCTCCTTTATGACAGCAAGTTCCAAAAGTTCCCAAGGAAATTGCAGATGCACTGGATGGGTCCATTCATAGTAATAGAAATCCGAGAGTCGGGTGTAGTTAGGCTTGCACAACTAGATGGAGTCTTACTGCATGGATGGGTGAATGGCGCACGCCTAAAGCCTTTCCGCAACTGAAAAAAATAAATAAATAGATAAATAATAAAAAAATAAAAATAAATAAATTAAATTAAAAATTAAAAAAAAAAAAAAAATTAAAAAATAAACAAATAAACAAAGAAAATAAAATAAAATAAACAAATAAACAAATAAATAAAATAAAATAAAAAAATCATCATCAATAAAATGGGCAGCAGATATCAATAAGATTGTGGCAGAGTTTTCTCTTACCGCAACCCATTTGTGGTCCGAGGGGGGAATTAGCGTCAGTAGGCACACATGTAGTCCCTGTCAGTAGAGTCAGTGGGGGGGGGGGGTGTAGCATGAATGGATACGCATTCAATCCCAACCAGTAGAGTTAGTGACCACATATGTAATCCTAATCAGCATAATACACATAGGCATGCACTTTTTCCAACATGTATGACCATGCAGAGACCTATCCCGTCTTCCGTACCAGTAGTCATTTCCTGATTAAGTAACTAAATAAGCAGTTGTTAGAGTAGGAGCGACAATATATTTTCCCATTAAGCGTAAAGTTAGTTAACAAATAAACACATCACGACAAAATAAATACGCCATGCAGCCCACTTTGTACCTTCGAGTCCATGTTAGGTTGTCACGTCCAAGTTGGCCAGCAGCGGCAAAGTCTAGCCAAAATACATGGGAAGATAGATGAAGTAATTAGTTATTAAGGCCTCATCAGTCAGGGAACATCATGTTAGGACCGGCTACTTAAGTCGCAGAAGAATGAAGGGAATTCCAGAATTCCAATTGCAGATAGCAGAAGAGTTACAAGTTCGTCCTTAAGAACAGGAGCAGAGACAGAAAACCAGGAATCCCCCAGTGCAGAGAGTTTATCACAGGAGAAAGGAGATGGCCAAAGGACTTGTATTAGTTCCACAAGATGCAATGGATGCATGAATTGAAGTAGTCGACAATTTATATGGCAAGTATGACAAGGCAAATCTGATAGACAATGACTTCACAGACTGTTTCCAGTTCCTAGCCTAAAGGAGGATGGAACTAAGTCCTCTAGGGTCAGGGAAGAATTCAAAGGATTACAAAGATCAACACTCCTCCATTTGAGGAGCCTACCTATGTTCGACACTCAATTTGTCGTGATGCAGTGTACCAAGCTACTAGTGAGAAGGATGCATGGAAGGTCACAGTAGCTGGATAAGGAGTACCCTATCCACATGGAAGATATCAGTTGGCTCACAGGACTGGCCGAGGGTGGAAATGCAGTTAGCATTGCGTTCTAGGCAAGGGTGAATCGGGGCAAGAAGTAGAGTGAGGACAAGATTTATGCCAAATATGGGATCGAACGGGGTGGCAGAGGGGAGAAGTTAGATAATATCAAAAAGAATGACATTAAATTTTCCTGTTACCTCATTGTAGGAAAAATTATGTGGCGCTACACAAAGAATGAATGCACCTCGGATGCCATCTCAGTTGCGGAACATTGCTGCCGAGCGGAGGTGCTCAACTGGTCAGCCTATGTTCTCTACGAGTTATTTGAGGCATGCAAGGACGTATATAGAAGGGGTACCAGGTTCATGTTTAGATATCTGTTGATGTCACTGGCAATGTGGAAATGGAGGCCATCGAAGAAAAGGAAATTGGCACCCATCCTTGAGGGGCAACCAATTGCACTTTGGTATGACCCCTGGAAGGCATCAGGAGACCCTAGCACAAAGGAGATCAACGAGATAGCCTTCAGGGACTGGTATGAGCAGATGTTGGCCACTGTCAGGTCGAAAGAGAGGATACCAAAGGCTCTGTTAGATGAGTTCTCAGAAGACCTTTGGTTTGGTGCCTCCCACACACATACGTACCTACAGCCAAGGTGCACCCATCCTCAAACGTTTAAGATGAGACCTCTGAGGTTTGTCCTAACTAAGGAAGCGCTACACAGAGAAGTGGGCTCATGGTCGAGAGTGGCTTGCGAGATAAAAGAAGGTAGGCACAAGTACCTTTTTGGAGCGCTGACTCCCAGGGGCAAGGCGAAGATGGGGCTGAGAGCAGCAGGAAGTGGCCAGCCGAGGATGAAATCAAGCCAATGGTGCTCCAGATGGAAGAAAAGATGTTCGAGCTCCGACGAACAATCGCCAGCTTCGGGTCAGGTGAGAGCAACTACCCCACCATATTTCAAGGCTCCACTATGTTTACACTGATCATCATGACGGCACTATCCATAAATCTCCCAACAGGCGTAGCACAAGCCCCCTCTCAGCCCACAATCCCCAAGCCAAAGAAAAAGCTAGTTGCCTGAATCCCAACTATCAAGAAATCGGAAGTTAATCCACCAGCTACAATCATCGACCTCACTATGGAGGTCGAGAAATCAATCCCCACAACCACCATCATTGAAGAGATCCCCACCACCACCTCCACTGCATTACACCAGTCACGGGAGTCATCCCCGCACACTGCATCAACCTCCGCGACTTTATCTAAAACCCTTCAACCTGGCTGGCGAGGGACGACTACGGAAGCAGAAGTCCAGTCAGCTAGGTAGACAGAGGGCACCACTCATACCACTGGGACGCAACCTACAAAACTCACCACATTCCCGATGCTTTGGTCGGACCCACCAGAGGGGGGAAACTTGGAGTCTACTCTACAGGGGGAGGGTTGAGCCGTACCTACCACCCTTCCCTATAAGTCTCTCAGTCTGCCTGATTCCCAGCATCATTCCACCCACTCCACAGTTCACCCCGCCATCACAGGAAGCCCATTCACCCGCCTCCCATTCTGAAAAATCAATCGCCAGAATCCTACCCCTACAACAACAGTTCCCAGACCCTAGCACAATGTAGACCGAGACGCTCCAGCACTGGTCGTCAGCTCAATTGTTTTCATTTATTCAGCAAGCAGCACACAGAGCCAAAAGGATCCATGAGGACTTGGCCCAGGAGCATGAATGACAAGAAAAGTAGTTGCAGATGGTGACCGATGAGCATGATCACCTACGGAAAGAAAATGTTGGATTGCAGACCCAGGTTGATCAAGTCACACAGCAGTTCAGATCACTATGGCCGACCATCACCAAGGTGGATGCTGAATTATTGATAGACATGGATAATTGCACACTGGTTAGCTATTGTGACCACATCCAGGTAGCATGCTCGCGTCTGGCAGCCAGCAATACTGAGATGAAGAGAAAAGTGGTGACGATGAGATTTTCATTACCAGATCCAGTAGAAATTTATGCAAGGATAGTTGAGGGGAAGGTCAAGGAGCTAGAAGCCAAGGAGCAAGCCTTAGCCGATGCCCTCACTGACCGATATGCCCTGATGAATAAGGTCCATGACTGGTCTGGTAGCCTGGCACTGAATAACCACTTGGTCTACCCCCTCCATGAGCAAATACAGACTTTGTTTGCCATCATGAAAGACTGCACAAACCCCACCCAGCTGCAGCAAATAAACAATCAAATCGACACCCTCCAAGCTCAAGTTGATAGTATAGAGAAGGAGTTCACATGGATGAAGAAGATCATCAAGGATCTGCAGCCTCTGGTCCGAATGCAGGTGTTACTTCTGAAAGAGGTGTGCGACTCCAGTGGGCAGCAATGGAGCGACATCGAAATCCAACGGCCAACTGAACTGACGTCGCACTTGGCTGAATTGTTTACTCAAGCTGTCGATGCAATTCTCACCCAGCAAGACACTATTGTTCAAAATTACACAGTCTGCAGGCAGCAGACAATGACCTCTGTCCCGAAGTTGGAGCCTTCATTTGGAATGGGGGAATTGCAGGAGCAAGAAGGCACAACAAAATGATATGCCACCCTACAAGCAATGATCGAAGCAGAGGAAGCACCTGCACATCTGACAAAAGAACCAGAGCAGCCAATAGCACAGCCACCACCCGTAGGATCAGCAAGACTGACAGAGGATGAAATGACTTGACTTGGGGATGAGTCAAGGAATTGTGGTCGGGGCCTGTTGGGGCCTTTGTTTAAATTTTGGAAAGGTTTTGACCCATTTTGACTGATTAGGGGATGAGAAGGAAACGGGTGGTAGCAATGGTTGGTTGGTGGAAAAAGCAATTGCACAATAGTTGCAGCAAGGTGGAAGCGGGAGGCAAAGGCAGCCAAGGGTGCGGGAAGGTGCAAAAGAAGCCGAGGGGAAGAATTGGCAGTCCAAGTAATGGAGAAGGGATATATAAAGAGAAGACCATGAAATGAGTGGGGTTAGATTAGGCCAAGTTAAGGGAAGGTTGAAAAGGAATCTTGTTGCAGACGATGGAAGGGAAGATCGCAGGAGCTGATAAGACATGGTCTATGAAGTTGCACAGTACCTGCAGAACTGATCCGGGTATTTCTGTAGTTGTTAACAACGAAAGTCGAGTGATGTTGTAATGGTTAACTTTTATGATTAATATAAAGATCTGCTAAGATTAGCTATGGTTTATTATGTATTCAGGCCGTGTGTATGAGGGATCTTTAAACTTTTTTTCAATGACTTAACAATTGCATGTAATGGGTAGTTTGTGTGACATCATGAGTATGATGTTATCTCTATGTTTTATATAATGTATTCATGTATTTGATTGAATGCAACTCAATTAAGCCTTGCATGACTCCATTCTGAACCCTTCTCCCTTTTGGTCGTGACGCGCCTCAGGTGAGACTCCTTCCCCTTTGGGGTAACGTGAAAATGTCGGTGCTATCCTAGACTACAGCGGACCATTGTTGGCCTCCTGTGCCCGAACCCAGGGCCTTCCCCCTGATGACTCTCGCGAGGCAATATGTATCCAAGGAAATATCCTTGTCTGTGGTTATTGATAAAGGTTTTGGCAGGATTCTTAGAATAAAACTTTCTCCTCTGCATAATCTTGCAGTTGACCTAATAAAAATTCAATTTGTTCAGGTCCATGTTCTCCTCCTCTTCTTCATCTGGAATTCCCATTTCCTTGAGCGGCAGGTGTCTGTTGATAATTTGGGTGGATGGATGGACGTCCAACGAAGGGAGATGAATCTGCATCCCGGATCCTTGTTTTTGTTACTGGAGATCGAGCTCGAAATTCTTAGTAAGATCTTCTTATTTTTTCTTCCCTTCTTCTTCTTCCTACCTCCTTTTATCTTCTTCACACTTTATTTTATGTTCTTCTTCAACCCTTTTCTTCTCCCTTTCCTCTTCCTCCTGTTTTCTTCTAAGCTCTTCTTCTTCCTTTTTCCTTTTCTTTATCTCTTCCTTTTTTCTCCCCTTCCTATATTCTTCTTCTTCATTCCTTTTCTTTTTCTTGGCCTCCTATCTCTTTCTTTTTTTGTCTTCCTTCTTCAATCGTTGTTCCTCCTCCTTATTTCTCTTATGTTCCCCTTCATGTTGCTATTGTTGGATATCCTCGGGCTATTGGCCTCCTAACTTCTGCGATTGTTTCAGCTCCTCTTCCCTTTTTCTCCTTATCTCTTTCTTTTGCCTAGAAAGAGTTGCATTTAGTTATTCCAGGGTTTCTCCATCCTCATCTCTCTCTTACTCATTTAATGGGTCTTCTTTTTCATTTCTCTTATGCATTTTATGCTTCCCCCCTATATTTTTTTGCTCTTTCTTCCTTTTAAGTGTTGTTTTATGGTCTTGTAGACTTATGTTTTCTTGTGATTCTTCTACCTACTCATCCTCCTTTTCCTGTTGTTCACTCGACCCTAACTCCCTGGTAGCATTATACCAATTCCTAACATTATCTTAATGGAAATCCTTGTTGTGTGCATACGACCAATTGAAACGTGATTTCTTGTAGTGAGTTGCCACAACCCCACTTGGGTCATAAATGCGATGACTCAAATCTACAAAATAGTACCCTTTCATTCCTTCAACTTATGTATTAGCTTCCTTAAAACTCTCAAGGATGTATGCTCTGATAGTCAAAGGAAAATTTGGCCAAGGCTTCTTCTTTCCTTTATGGAATGTTTTGGGGAAGCTCGTGGTCATCTGATAACAAACCTATTGCAAGAGTAGCTTATTCATCACCAGACTAGGGAGAGAATGAGGAGCCTTATATGAGCTAAAAAATCTAATGAAAGTGACTTCTTGAATAGGGAACCAGTCGACCACTCTGGTGATTTTTTTCCTCACTCTCTTAGACATGCATGGAGCTTCCTCTCTAAAGAGAAGTTGGTAGAATGGAACGAGGAATGAATCAGAGGTGACTTCATGCATATTCTTATATTTTGGATCCCAAAAGATCTTGTAATGAAGGTGCACAACCTCTGCTACCTCGAGGGTCCAGTTACGTCTCTAATCCTTGGAATGACACCTTACACACACTACATCTAAGAGATTTGAGGCCATATAAACCTATAATGGTTGGTCCTTTTGTAGGTTCTTAAATGGTTATATATTGGTCTTCAGAGCTGAAGCCATAATGATTTACCAGCTGAAAATGGTTCCCTTAGTAGCCACCATATACACGATAAGTACCCGAGTCCCGAGGAAGGTGTCGATATCTTCCCTCCCATACAAATGGTTCATCATTTCTGTCATAAGTTGGTAGACCTTCATAAGGCCCTCTATTCTGTAAATATGATTATTCTTGAATCAGAACATGGAGAGTTCTTCCCACCATGGTTTAAGGATGTCTGTAGTTGACATTTGGGAATCCAACATTCATTTAATGTTAAAGGTCTTCTCTTTCTCAGGTATCCTGTAGTAGGAAGCAATGTCTGTAGTAGTAAAAGAAGCAAAATCTTCACCTGTGTGGCTCCTTATAACCCATCGCTTTGTATCTATGTTCTATAGTATCCAGACAAAGGTTTCTATGCATGGGAAGACTAGAAGATGCGTGGCTAATTTGTGCAGCTAGGACCTCTTGATATTAATATATACTATGAAGTCTTCCTAGTCCCGGGGAATGATTTTCTTAGAAAATTCAGAGTATATATTGAACCAGGAGAGATTTGTGGTATTGTTAATCTTGCATGTCATGTCCAAATAGATCAGTGGTGGTAGTCCTGCTGGAACTTTTTGGACATTACTCTCAGAAATTTTGCAAGAAGACTTGACCATTAGGGGCTCCATCTCTCCATAGAAAGATGGTATTTATATATTGTGTAGATCGACATCACCTGGCATTTCAAACAAGTAATCCCCATATGAGAGCGATGACATAAATAATATTAATCAGAAGAATGACCTTGAAACGAACTTCAAAATATGAGGGATAAGATGAGAAATTTTAACTTAAAACTTGGTACGGAGGCTAGGTCGCAGGTCACACAAATATAAGGGTTGCCAGACCTAAGGGGAGAAAAACAGTGACTTGGCGACAGGATTGCTAGATAGAGTTAAGGGTTGTAGGTCATGGTTTGAGATAAATCGAGTGGTCACATTATGGGCTATTTTACAAGTTTGTGGAATGAGAGGGGTTGCAAGCTCGTGGTTTGGCGTAGGTCGCAAGGTTGTGATATAGACCTTATCGTCCTTTTTTGAAGCATGAATTGGTTCCTTTGGTAGATTTAATGAAACTTTCATGGCTTGAGGTGGAAAATTGGATCTCACGAGGCTTAGGAAATAATGACGGTTGAGGGCAAGGGAGGTGGGCTTCATATTAGGTTTAGTGCTGGAGAAATGGGATGCTAAATGGATAGACAGAGAGTCTGGAAGGTTTTAGGATGAAATGAGCTTGGAAATGGCCCAGAGGAACAAATAAACCCTACTAGAGGAGTGTTACACTAAAAAATGTCACCATGACTATTTACAGTTAGTATGGCTCAATCAACAGTCATGCTACCCTCTTAGGCAAGTCTTATGCCTCTGCTATCCATCTCAAACTCAAAAAAGAGAGAAAGTCTTGTAAAAAATGTGTTTATCTCTGGGGACGCAGGTTCTCTCAAGCCTTACCTGCGGGGACGCTCACAATGTTCACAAAGGCTGCATCCTTGGACGCTCTGTATGTTAAGGGACAGGTGCGTCCTTCTGTAAAAGGCAAAATGCGCAAGTTTCATCTTAAAAAAGTTACTTGTGGTTACTTCTAGAACTTTCTAGAGGTCGGTTTGATGAAATGGATGCGCCTCCAGTTGGTTCATGTATCCCTATTAAGGAGGAACTTATCCCATCAATAAGGGAGCTATCCCACCCAAGGAGGGGGATTATCCCATTGATGGTGGACCTGAATAACCTCTTTACAGCACTATAAATAAAGGCATTGAGCCAGAAGGAGGGGAGGTTGGAGCTATACATTTTATTTGGGTAAATGCTGCAGGAATTAGGACTCCCATTTAGAACCTTGTGAGGAGAGATTGTCTTTGCTTGATTCTACTTGGAAGTGGGTGAGCTTTGTCAAAGTAGAGGAAAACCCTTGATGGACCCTGGGAGGAACTTGCACAACACCAAGGCCAGGTTGTAAGAGTTTCTTTGTTTCGTTATTAATACAAACTGGTTTATTTTTCTCAATAGCTTGTGTTAATGAGTTATTTCATGTGTTCCTTGGTCTGCATGTTAAATATATGTTTTATTATATGAAATGCAAGTGCTTGGTAATTGTTTGATTGTTTGTGGTTGCAGGAATTGACTTGAAGGAGGAGCTCATCCGGATCGGCAAGGACGGACTACAACAACCGCGTTTTGGAATAAGGTAAGCCTAAACACTTGTAGTTTTCATGTGTTAAAAGATATATTTAGAGAAAGATCACTCCATTTTGTCTTGTTTGTCGCTAGAGAGTTTAGACTCCTAGGGAGGTCAGTTGTGTCCGCACAAACGACTTTTTCCGCCACAACAAATTGGCGACTCCACTGGGGAATCCATTAATGAGAAAGTCTTTTCCTTTGTGTGAACTTTGCTCTGAGAAAATCATTTTTATTTTTTGGTTTTTGACTGTGAGAATTAGTATTTGGGTGGCTTAGCTTTAGATTTAGTTAGATTTGGTTTTTCTTAACTTTTCCAGAAGGACGCACCCTCTGAGTACTGCACAGTGCGTCTTTGGACGCGCTGTTGCCGTTTGCACAGAGCGGGCCCGCGCCTGTTCTAACGGGTTGCCTGCGTCTTCCTGTAAAAATTTAGGAAAACTCCATTTTTGCTTTAATTGCTTTTAGATTTTGGTTTTTCTTAGTGTTTTCTGCCCAGATCCTTTAGTACCCTGTCAAAAATTTTCACCTGAACTTGTTTCATTAGCATTCCTGCTTTTAGCTTTCATCAATTGGGTGTATTGAGTCTCTTTTTTGAGAAATTCTTAATTTGATTTCCTTTGGTCATTACTTGGAGGTTTCTTTCAGTCTTTTCACAATTTTGCATCTTTTTGCTTTTGTTTTTGCAAAAAAATTTCCCCCTCATTCGCCGGGGGGGGCTAAATTGTGTATGAGTGTTAATCGCCTTTGAGTGTTTTTTATGTTTTGGTCTTTGGAACTCTCACCCAATTTTCTCGACTTGCACTTGATTGGTTCTTAGATTACATTAGAATCATCTTGTGTTTGAGAATTCTCTTGCATAGATCACATTTGCATAATTAGAGTTCTCAGTTTCAGAATATGAATGAAAAATGTGCATAGATTACATTTGCATACTTTTCATGTGAATTGTGCATAGATTACAATTGCATAGTTTACATTCTGAAAAATCAATCGTAGATTTAGATCAGCTTTCTTTGATTATAAAAACTGGTTTGGAATTGATTTGCATTAGTTTTTCTTGATGAAATTAGTGCATTAGAGAATTTGTTAAATTTTCTCTTAATGATCAATTTTTTGCATTGTTGGAAGTGAATGGAAACTCTCTCCTTACTCTAGTTAGGATTCATCGAATTGAAAGGATTGCATTATCATATTCGATTGCATTCAGTTGAGTCGGGTCATAACACCATTGGTTTCATCTCCATTTACCCATTTGAGTAATAACGGCCTTAATAACACAGCGCTTAATTAAAATTCATCTAGTAATTTTTACATTTCTAGGGCTCTGAAACACCAACATAGCTTAGGCTAGGGTCTTGGAGTAGGTGAGTACTTAACTCTCCAAGACTACAAAACCAAACAGATAGTTTATCTTGAGTAGAATAAATCCAATTGTTTCAATTGCACTCTGGGAAAGCTCCTCTTAAAGGAGAAGCACGAGCTCGTGTCCGAACCAGTGAGGGGATCATTCCCCCCTCGTTGGGAACGACGCCAGACAGTACGTATTACAAACGGTAAACCTCGGATTAACCATTGTCGAGGAGCCAGGGGTCACTTATCGGTAAACCTTGGATTGTTGTCAAGGAGCCGGTAAGGGGATTGAGCTTGCTACTCTGCCCTTGCGTGCTGTCGGAGTTTAGACTGTTCCCCCAGGTGTATTTGTTACTGTTGGTGACCTTAGTGACCATAATCTTTAGGGTTCTACCGAGGTGACGGTTGAGGGAAGGTCCCACTGTACCTGGAGCAGACGTCGGTTATACTCACTTGGATTTTCCGGGGGGTTCACTTCACTTCGAGACGGTTAAAGTGGAGGAACTTGTGCCGGTCTATTCATTAAGCAGGTTGCCGGGGTAACTGTTCCACCCGCCATTTCTGTACTGAATTCTGCGAGGTTGGGCTTCATCACCAACTAGTGTTTTCGGTCCGGAGAGCTTACTGTTTGTGTGTGGTTTGACTCCTAGACTTGATAGCGCGTGTTAATTTGTTTGTTTTTACTTTTAGAGACCATAGGTGTGAATTGTGAATTTTAGTTGTTAAGTGTGAATTGTGAATTGTTAATTTTAGTTTTAAATTGTTAATAAAATTCACTGAAGTTGAATATAATGGCAAATGTTCCGGAATTTATCAACCTAGGAACCCCTCCTAATGAGAATCCTAGTACTTTTCCTTACTTTGGAAATGTTGGTCCTCCTTATATGGCTACTTTGTCATTACCTGGATTTACAATAGGTTTACCGATATGGTTATTTTCAACTTCGTTGGCCCAAAATACTCCAATTGTTCCATCTCAACCGGATGCTTCACCTCAACAGAGTTCACCATCTCAACATCACCAACCTTCTGTTGACCCTTTACCTTCTTCGCCTAATTTTTCTTCCTCCATTTCTTCCTCTTCGCCTGGTAAAAGCCTTGATGTTAGTAACCAGGAGGCTAAGAAGAAGAAGAAAGGGAAGAAGAAAAAGAAGAAGAAGAAGAAGCAAGATAAGAAAGAAGTCAACCAACCAACCATGGCTGTAAGTGTTAGTTGTGTTGAGGAAAATTCCGACATGCATCGTAAACCCAAATACCCTTGCAGGCTTTGTAAGGGTGACCACTTCCTTGTCAATTGTCCTGGTATTCCAAAGGTCTTGGAAGTATGGTCAGAAAAATCTTATCAACTTTCCGTTGATCCATCAACCAGTGATAGTCAGGTTCCTGGAAAAAGGGTAAAGTTAGGTTTCCTTGTAAGTTATGCAAAGGGAGTCATCAAACTCACATTTGCCCTCACATGGATGAAGCCTCAACATTGTTGGAAAACCTTCCTGTTCCACAGCAAGAATTTCCAACTGGTTACCGTAAACTTTCTCCCAACCTACCGTCAACTGACGGAGTGATTGATTTAAATTCAAGTACAGTCGATCACACTCTTCCATTGGAGAGTGAAACTCATGTCACCCAGGTTGATGATCCGTTAGTTGATCAAGTGGTCGATTCAATTTCACATTCGGTCGATCACACTTTCCCTTTGGAGAGTGAACTTCATACCGCTCAGGTTCTTCTTGTTACATCAGATTCTTCTATGCCGGGGGGCATTTCACCTGTTTCTACAGAACCCCCTCCAAGTACTGAGGTCTTTTCCTTCGATTGGAATAGACTGACAGAACCTCGTCTTCCTTCCTCCATCCCTTTCCAAATCATTGTCAAGGCTGGTGGTAGGGACATACATCGTACTCAGGTAGATGAAGGTGCTTCTGTTAGTATTTTATCCTCAGCTGTTTGGAAAGCTTTGGGTTCCCCTCAGCTTGCGCCTATTACGCAGAATCTGAAAGCTTTTAACAGAACCATTAGTGAACCTTTAGGGATCCTTCCTAAGTTTTCTATTACCTTGGAAGGTAAAACTGTTTGTGTTGATCTTATGGTAGTTCGAGGTCCCTTGGATTTCAATTTACTCCTCGGGCGAGACTATGTTTATGCAATGAAAGCTGTCGTATCGACACTCTTTCGCGTGATGTCTTTCCCTCACAATGGCAGTATTGTGACTGTAGACCAGCTTTCGTTCCCTAGTCTTTTTTCAACTACCAATAATATGACACCCCTAAATGTTCCTGATTCTAAAGTGGTATCTACCCTGCCACGGGTTAATTATGTGGCAACCGGTCCCATGATTTCAGTTACCGATGTAAGTGAGCCTCTCACTGTTTGCTCATCTTCCTTTGATTTAGCTCCGGTAATTGACATGGAAAACTCTATGGGATTACTTGAACACGATATTCTTATCCCTTTTGAGTCCCTTGACATGTGTTCCTTCCCAAGAAGTATTCTTCCTTCGGATGAAGACCTCTTGGAAGCCATGATCAAGGTGTGTCCATTGACATGTCTTTCCTCTAGTTGGAAGCCATGATCAATGTTACGAGGATAGTTTGTTCCTCTCTCAACCTCGTTAAAAAATGAAATTGGATGTCATGAGGACAGTTCTTTTACTGAGTCAACCTCATTAAAAAATGAATCAGCTAGTTTTTAGGTCATATAGATAGTTAGAAATTAGGATGTAATGAGGAAAGTTCCTTTTACTGTGTCAACCTCGTTAAAAAATGAATCAGTGTGTACGAGGAAAGTTCCTTTTACTGTGTCAACCTCGTTAAAAAATGAATCAGGTATGAGGATAGTTCTTTTCTTGTGTCAACCTCCTTAAAAATGAAACAACTCCCTTTTCAAGTTAAATATTGAAAGTAAACCTTCATTCCTTTCATCCATCTAGTTGAATGCAATGAAGCCTGGGGGGCATGTACCTTGTTTTGCATCATTATGCTGGGGGCATGCGAACTTGTTGAGCATAGTTCCTTGTCTTGTGTCAAGCTCGTTAAAAAATGAATCAAGGATTTACGAGGATAGTTTTTTCTTGTATCAACCTCGTTAAAAAATGAAACAGGCTGGCATGAGGACAGTTCTTTTACTGAGTCAACATCATTAAAAAATGAATCAGCTAGATTTTACGATATGTAGGTAGATTGTAGAAAGTAGGGTTTGAGGATAGTTCTTGTTACTGAGTCAACCTCATTAAAAAATGAATCAGGTTTGAGGACAGTTCCTGTTACTGAGTCAACCTCATTAAAAAATGAATCAGGTTTGAGGATAGTTCCTGTTACTGAGTCAACCTCGCTAAAAAATGAATCAGGTATGAGGATAGTTCTTTTCTTGTGTCAACCTCTTTAAAAATGAAACAACTCCCTTTTCAAGTTAAATATTGAAAGTAAACCTTCATTTCATCCAGCCGGTTGAATGCAATGAAGCCTGGGGGGCATGTACCTCATTTCGCATCATTATGCTGGGGGCATGCGAACTTTATGAGCATAGTTCCTTGTCTTGTGTCAAGCTCATTAAAAAATGAATCAGGGATTTTAGAGCATAGTTCCTTGTCTTGTGTCAAGCTCGTTAAAAAATGAATCAAGGTTTTTAGAGCATAGTTCCTTGTCTTGTGTCAAGCTCGTTAAAAAATGAATCAAGGCTTTTAGAGTAAAGTTTTTGTTAGGTAGATTGTAGAGAGTAGTTATGAGCAAAGTTCCTTGTCTTGTGTCAAGCTCGTTAAAAAATGAAACAACTCCCACAAGTCTTTCCAAGATCTTGAAAGTAAAGGTTCATTCCATCCACCTCATTGAATGCAATGAAGCTTGGGGGGCATGTACCTTGATTTGCGTCATTATGCTGGGGGCATGTGAACTTATAACAAGCATAGTTTTTCATTTCAAGCTTGCGTAAACATGAAACCGAATCTGAGCATAGTTCTTTTCCTGTGTCAAGCTCATTAAAAAATGAAACAAATCCTCCTCTACTTGAGTCAAGAGTTTGACTGGATCTCGTAGATGTTAAGTTGTATATTTAGGTTAGTTATTTTAGTTTTTCTTATAGTTTTAGGTCGAGTCTTTCAATGATCTCGTAATTCAACCTTCATTTCATCCAATTGGTTGAATGAAATGAAGCAGGGGGGGCATGCGCTCTAGCAGTTATGCTTAGGGGGCATCAAGCACAGTTTTCTCTCTGTTTCAAGCATGAGTAAAAATGAAACTACTTTGAAGCATAGTTTTGATCTGTTTCAAGCTTTTGTAAAAATGAAACCTATCTCGAGTCAATTTCAGTTATTTTCAAGACTCGTTAAACTCATGAAAATCCCGAGATTATTTTGCTATTTTTCATTCTCGTAAAACAAATGAAAATGCCGAGTTCTTTCCGTCTTTTCCTGCTCGTAAATTAAACTGAAAGTCGGTCATATGAGTACATTTTTATCCCTTTTTCGAACTCATTAAAATTTACGAAAAACTGAAAACCATGAGTACATTTTTATCCCTTTTTCGAACTCGTTAAAACTTACGAAAAAGTGAAACCTTGGAGTTCTCTTTTAAGCCCTTTTCAGACTCCTAAAACATGAAAAGATTGTCGAGCGTTTCTTTTACACTCGTTAAAACGGAATTAAAAGACGGTCCCCTTATAGCTCTTTTCTGACCGTAAAAACAGGAAAAGATTGCCGGGTTTTTGTCGTTTCAAACTCGATATGGAAATAAAACGACGTGTCCTTGATCGCTTTTTACTTTTCAGGTCAGTGGCACTAATTATGAAAGTACTCCTTGGTCGCAAGATCAAGCGGTTCCCCCAGGTATTATTTTATACTTTTTCGGGCTTGAGGGACACAAATCTACGAAAAAGTTCAACGTGGAGTCTCCTTTAGTTTTTTCAGACTCTCTAAAATTGAAAAACGCCGAGTTTCTCCTATACTGGGCTCGTTAAACTTTTACAGTAGAGGACCTGTTCAATTACAAACAGGAACGAACCACTCCTTCCTAGGGTTCGAATTTAAACTAGGTTGGACTCGTCCGAAGGATGAGCTTATAATCAAGCATATGTTATCCTCCTCAAGCTTGTTAAAAATAAAGAGGTACTTGCCAGAAATGGTGGGGGAAAAGAGAGAAGAATGAACGTGTTTGTTACCTTTTGTCTCAAAAGAAACTTTATTACCACTCTTAAACACGACACTTTTTCATTCACCTGGGTTGGGAAATCTTTTACCTCACAGTTGACCAAACCACTTTGAAAGTCTTTAACCGGGTTTCGGGGATTAACTTTGAGTTATTCGTCACCAAGCCATCTGTCGTGTCGTTATGTGTTCAAGAGGTCTGCAAGCAAAACTTTCATCTGCAAAATACTTGTCATCCATTTGACCATCCCTGAGTCAGTCCTTACAGCAACATTTCTTCAACTTGAACAATGATTTCGTGTTGCGGGCTTGCCTGCAACGGGTCGCTTTCTATCGACATCGACACATTATCTAGAAAGATGACTTAGGAATCGACAGTACCTTGAAGTCTGCATGCATCAATGGCAGGTTTCTCGCCTTTGACGTCAGTTTACATCATTGACTTTCGATCAAAGGATTCCGTGAAGTGTTCGACATCAAAACATCTATTCACATTTCACGGGTTGTGCTTGGTACTTTGAGAACCATTGACATTACTGGTGGTCTCTCTCACGCTTGTTAACAGTTTACATCATTGACTGGTAATCAAGTGGTTTCTAACATGTTCGACATCAAATCATTTAAATCACATGGCTAGAATCGTACCAATTCGGGAAGTAGAAGTGAAGACCCTGGATCTAGTTTCTACCATCCAGGCTGCGAGGAGTTTTGTATTCATTATCTATGTAGACTAATCCTAAACAGATGGCTGCGTCCATACTGTGTCTACAAAAGTCTATAAAAATGATGTATTGCAAGATCATTCCTGTATCAGAGTAGTTAGTCCATTAGTTAAAGTTTTGAATCTGAGTATGGGAATGCCTACCTCAGTGATGATATAATCTTATACATGTATTTTGTGTTGAAAATTGCAGGTTCCGACCAGGTCATCCACAAGACAATCCTTGAAATGATAAAGCGCTTCACCCTTCCTAGAATTATAAAACCCTAATCTATTCCAGGCTTCGCACTTTAGGGGGCAATCTGTTACACTAAAAAATGTCACCATGACTATTTACAGTTAGTATGGCTCAATCAACAGTCATGCTACCCTCTTAGGCAAGTCTTATGCCTCTGCTATCCATCTCAAACTCAAAAAAGAGAGAAAGTCTTGTAAAAAATGTGTTTATCTCTGGGGACGCAGGTTCTCTCAAGCCTTACCTGCGGGGACGCTCACAATGTTCACAAAGGCTGCGTCCTTGGACGCTCTGTATGTTAAGGGACAGGTGCGTCCTTCTGTAAAAGGCAAAATGCGCAAGTTTCATCTTAAAAAAGTTACTTGTGGTTACTTCTAGAACTTTCTAGAGGTCGGTTTGATGAAATGGATGCGCCTCCAGTTGGTTCATGTATCCCTATTAAGGAGGAACTTATCCCATCAATAAGGGAGCTATCCCACCCAAGGAGGGGGATTATCCCATTGATGGTGGACCTGAATAACCTCTTTACAACACTATAAATAAAGGCATTGAGCCAGAAGGAGGGGAGGTTGGAGCTATACATTTTCTTTGGGTAAATGCTGCAGGAATTAGGACTCCCATTTAGAACCTTGTGAGGAGAGATTGTCTTTGCTTGATTCTACTTGGAAGTGGGTGAGCTTTGTCAAAGTAGAGGAAAACCCTTGATGGACCCTGGGAGGAACTTGCACAACACCAAGGCCAGGTTGTAAGAGTTTCTTTGTTTCGTTATTAATACAAACTGGTTTATTTTTCTCAATAGCTTGTGTTAATGAGTTATTTCATGTGTTCCTTGGTCTGCATGTTAAATATATGTTTTATTATATGAAATGCAAGTGCTTGGTAATTGTTTGATTGTTTGTGGTTGCAGGAATTGACTTGAAGGAGGAGCTCATCCGGATCGGCAAGGACGGACTACAACAACCGCGTTTTGGAATAAGGTAAGCCTAAACACTTGTAGTTTTCATGTGTTAAAAGATATATTTAGAGAAAGATCACTCCATTTTGTCTTGTTTGTCGCTAGAGAGTTTAGACTCCTAGGGAGGTCAGTTGTGTCCGCACAAACGACTTTTTCCGCCACGACAAGGAGGAATATGCAGGGTTGATGGTCAGAGTCAGACACATGGAGGGAGGAATGATTGCAAGGGAGTTGAAAAGATGCCTACTTGCAGAGGGGTCGTGCATCTACTCAGTCACCAAGTCCCTCTGTTGTTGAGTGTTCTGATCAGCTGAACAAATGAACTATGGGGAAAGGGATTTATATATAATTTGTTCACATGTGCAGGGGTTTGTTAGGTCACAAGGTCACATTGAAGAGGCACTCGCTAAAGTTAGGCTTTAGAATTTTGTGACCTTGCGACCATGCGCCTTTGAAGTCTTGAGGTATTTGAGGTCGTAATGTCGCAATGTAGTCTAAGTTGTGGAATGGGAGGTTAGATGCATGTCTATTGTGAAATTTGGCGACTATGCTAGGTGATCAGCATAGGTCGCAGGTCGCAAAGTTGTGTAATTTCAGATTTTATGAGTTGTGTGACCGCGTGGTCTTGTGATTTGGCAATTTGGACCAATCAGAGGTTCTTGAATAGGGGGGTTGCGGGTTCTAATTCAAACCTCAAGTGAGGTCTCTCTTTGCAACTTGTGACCTTGAGAGAGTTAAACTTTGGAGTTTGCAACTTAAACTTTTCTCAAGTGCCTAAGGAAACTTGACCCGCTATCAGGATGTGGAAAACTCATTAAGGTTTAGATGGAGGATCGAAGTCTTAATTAGGGAGCTCCAAAATTTTGAAAGGGTCAAATTTGTGGGGTTGTTGTAGCGGCTACAACAAAAGGATATCATTCTGACCACCTCAATAATGGATACCCTCTCTTCTTCTTTGTGAATATTTCGAAAGTGATTCATGATAGCTCTAACTAAATCCTTATATTTTTTAACCTCCACACCATCAACAACAACCATAATCTAAACAATATTAAATTTTTCATATGACTAGCATATTGATGGATTTTTTTTAATTTTTCATGACCTTTGGAGAGTCGAAGCACTAAGCTCTACAACCCCAGGGAATTTTTCTTCTCATCTTAAAATTTTCTCCTTATTTGCTTTAGATTAGAGACATATTACATGGTTTCTTATTAAAGAAACCCAACACCATCAGACTCATATAACCTCTCCATTTTTACTTCAACATCTAACAACTCTTTATCATCCTTTACTTTTGTTATCATGAGCCCATCCAATGGTATCATATTTGATATTTTCTAGATTAAATGCAAAATGAAAATATGTTCACTCCTTGAGGTTCGTATTGAAAGGAAACCATATATCCTTTGCCATATGCACAAAATCTACTTCCTCTAACCAAATAGTATTAAAATTGAAAGGGATAAGGGGGCTCTTTCCAGCTTCAACCATCTCTAGAAAAATAAGAAAGTGATATGCCCATGGGGTTATCTGTAATGTAAACTTGAAGGTGATGGTAAAATTGAAAGTAAAATTTTATGTATTTTAGGCAATGGGTCGCTTTGCAAAACACATAAAATTATGAATGTTAAACTTAGTTAACATCATAAAACATATACAATATACCGTATCAGAAACACATAACAACAAAAATGATAAAGGAGTTCACCCCTCTTGGGCTACATCTCCTGGTCCAGCTTCCAATGTTGGGCCTCTTTCATTAAGTGCTCAAATTTGTGTTTAAATGGATTTACAGTGCTCAGAATGTAAATATTATGTCTCCAATGGCTTCAGAACTATAAAAAACCCCTACCTGGGCTCTTGTTGGGCTCAATTTGGCCAAAAACTAAAGAAGTTATGCTCTCCCAAAGTTTCTTTTGTTAATTGAACCACAAACTACACTAGATTGCTAATTGATCTACGATTTTTGCCTTTCCAGGGCATGCCAAGCAACAATTTCACCTGGCACCAATGAAATTTGTGCGAAATATCGCTTGTTTAATTTCCCTAGTAAGGCCTTGGGTGGAAAACTAGGGCCACATGAGGCCATGCACCTAGGGGCTGGGGCTCACTGCCCGCCCCCGTCAGCATAGCCCATGGAAACTTGGCGTTGGTTTCATGTGCGACATACAATTGGGGTCATTCCAAACTTTACGTTCCTGTTGTAACAGCCTCCATCGAGCCCTCTGTCGTTAGTTATATGGTGGCATAATGTGACCCGGGTTGGTCCCCTTCTCCGCGCCCTTTCCTATTGGCTCCACACTATTTTTTGTTTGTGGTCCTGTGGTTTTTACCATGGGTGCCTAAACCTAGTGTCGGGGCTAAGCCAACACCCCTAGCTCCCCTGCCTATGTTCCTGTGGGTGTGGAGTGACCGGGGGCCAGGGCTTAACCCTGACCCCGTTCCCCAAATGTTTAACGGTTAAAATTTAAATAGAATTGTGCCACCAATATAGTTAAGTGACACTAGTGGATTGGCAGTAAGGTGTTTTGCTGCTAGACTAGAGGTTCTGTATTTGAATCTGGCCAGTTGTAGTTCGGCCACTAACCCAAACTTTTAGTGGACCCTCAAGGTGCCACATGGCAACCCATGATTGGGCCACGTAGCATTCCCCCCATTGGTCCAACACAAAAATACAAACACCAATAAAAAATCACTAAAATTTGAACCAACCACACTTGGAAACTTGTCAACCTTCCATTCGCGCAATATGTACAGTTAGCCTACCCAGCAACCAATCTACAATTATTTTACCTATTTGGGAAATTGATCAGAATATGATATTTGGAGCATAATGTATCAGTTTTGAGCGATTCAAGTTGCATTGTATTTTGGTCATCAATATCTATGCACGGGTATAGGTTTCAAGCACTTTTAAACACTTTGAATTTTTAGCACTTTACTTATCCCTTGGATCACTCCTCCCTGATGGAAGCTTTTGGACCTCCAAAAGACTACTTTCAGTCAATAAACATAGGAGGTTACAGTTCCCTCGCCCTTACAATACCAATCCATTTGGATTTTCTTGGATTTTTTTCTTTGAGTCCCACACAAAGGTATTCCACATTCCCTCGTTTTGAAGTTCATGTTCTTCTGTCAAGGATGGTGTCTTGCTATAATTCTTCAAGAAATTTTGGAGAGAAATATTCTATTGAAGGAATCTTAACATGATCTCCTTGATCATCAATCAAAGGAGGCTCATATAATCTCAAATTCTCAACATTAACAGCGACATACATTTTCATATATGGATGAAAATCCAACCAGAAGGCATTATTACTAATCTTTTCTAGAATCTTAAAAGGTCCATACCTTATTAGCTTCAATTTTTTACCTTCTCCTTTAATCCTCTCCTTGCTAATGTAAAGCCAAAATTCATCTCCAACCTAAAAATTGTGGTCAACGCTATGTTGATCATGCCTTGCCTTGTACTTGGCTTGGCTCTTTTCCAACTGTTCTTGAACCATTTGATGCACCAATCGAACTTGTTCTATGAATCGCTTGGCCTTATCAGTGTCACTATCACCATCAATAGCAACATATTTCCCAAAGATAAAATCTAAAGAATATTTTGGTAAGTAACCAAAGCATGCCTCAAATGGAGATGTTTCAGTCGATGAGTTCTTTTCCCGGTTATAAGCATGTTGAATGTAGTGTAAGTGTTCATCCCAAATCTTAGGATGTTTGTTGCAATAACCACAAAGAAGATGTACTACCGTTTTGTTCACCACTTATGTCTAACCATCAGTTTTTCGATGGAATGTTGTACTCATTTTCAACTTGGTGTCCATGAGTCCCCATAAGCTTGACAAAAAGTTCCTGACAAATCGAGAATCTCAATCAGAAATAATGGATTTGGTCAACCCAAAATGTACCCATGCATGTTGAAATAACATTTTTGCAGTCCGATCAGTTGTAACTTTCTTCTTACAAGGCATCAAAATACACATCTTTCTGAAATGATCCACCACAACATAAAGATGATCGTTTTTTTTCTTAGACATTGGCAGTCCTCCTACAAAGTCCATAGAAACACTTTCCTAAGGACGGGAAGGAACTAGAAGTGGAGTATACAATCCTAAATTTCTATTTCTAGGCTTACTTGTAGCACATAAATAACATCCTCTTACATATCGTGACACACTTTCATTCATTCTAGGCCAATAACAATACCTTTGTAATTGTTCCATCATCTTGCCTACACCAAAATGGCCAGAAATAAGAGAAGTATCTGATTCCCTTATGATGTTGAATCGTTCACCCTGTGGAATGCATAGCTTGCCAAGATGATACAAAATTTTATCAAGCAAATGGTAATCCAATTCCTCTACTTGGTTTCCTTGACACAAAGTTGCATATACATCTTTAAATTCATCATATAAAGCATATTGCTTAACATAGCTCTCATGCATGATAGAATTATTCTTAAGAATAATTGAATCAATAATAATTGGTCTAGAAAGCATGTAAACAACCTTGCTATAGATACCTTTCTTATACATTATCACCAAGTGGGATTCCTACAAGAAACCCATCCATTTGAAATGCCTTGCTTAATGTAGCTTCGTTTGTGATTGCGAGTATTGCAATGGTTGATGACGAGCATGAATGATAGTTTCCTTTCCCATCAAATAGTGTGTCCATTTTTTCACACTTTTCACCAATGCATATAGTTCCTTGTCATATGTAGGATAGTTAACTACTACACATTAAAAGTTTCAAATGGTAACTTATGGGCTTACCATGTTGCATAGAGACCACTCCCATGGCATAGTCACTTGCATCTATTTGGATCTCAAATGGTTGTCTTAAATCATGAAGTGCAAGAACTGGAGTTGCAATTATTATTTACTTCAATGCATTGAAATATTTCTATTGCTTTCCTTCCCATTGAAAAAACTTCTTCACACTTGTCAAGGCATGTAATGGAGATGCAATTGAAGAAAAGTTAGAAATGAACTTTATCCAATATTGGGTTGCTCCCAAAAATCTTCTAACCTCAGTTACATTATTGGGCTTAGGAAAATCGACAATGAGTTTTACCTTTGACGGATCTATTTTCAATTCACCCCCTCTAACAATATGCCCAAAATACACTAATGAGGTCTTTCCAAATTCACATTTAAACATATTTAATAACAACTTTTCTTTCTTCAAGACATCTAAGACTTGCCTAATGTGCCTGACATGTATTCACGGGTTTTATTGAATATAAATATGTCATCTAGGTAGACAATCACAAATTCATCAAGAAAATACCTTAAGACATCATTCATAACTCTCATGAATGTTGCAAGAGCATTACAAATCCCAAAAGGCATAGCTAGCCATTCAAACAAACCTTGCTTTGTTTTGAAGTTTGTCTTCCATATGTCTCCTTCAACAATCTTAATCTAATGATAGCCACTTCTCAAGTCCAACTTAGTGAAATACATAGAATCTTTCAATTGATCAAGTAAATCATCAATTTGAGGAAGAGGGTAACGATTCTTTAACGTAATCTTCTTCAAGGATCTAAAATCCACACACGTGCGCCATATACCATCTTTCTTTGGTACTAAAACAATTGGTGACCTGAATGGTGATGTGCTTGGTCTAATGACCCCTTTATCAAGCAACTCTTGGATTTGTTTCTTGATTTATGCATTCTCCATAATAGACATCCTGTACATGCCAATGTTTGGAAGAGGAAAATCTTGTTGCAATTGGATCTCATCTTGGATTCCTCTTTTGGGAGGCAATCCTTTGGGTTCCTGAAGCATCTCATCATAGGTGTTAAAAACCTCATACAAATCATATTTTAACTTTGCATCACATCCTTGGAAGGCTTCATTTTCAACATTTTCTTTTGGTTTGATCATTAATATTACAAAGTTATTACTATCATTAACAAGCCTCTTCATTTGTCCAGCATTCACAAGTGATAAATTCAACTTCTTTCTATGGGCTCTAACAATGTACTTAACCCCATCTTTAAACAAGTGATATTTATTCTCATGGCAATGAAATATGGTTCTCCTATCATATAGATATGGGCTTCCCAAAACAATACCACAAATGTCAAGTGGAATAACATCAAGCTCTACCTCATCTATAAAGTTTGTAGTGATGGCAAATCTCAATTTACATCTTTTTGTCACATGCAATTTTGCATTGTCACATATCCAACCTAAAGGATAAGGTTTAGGATGTGGAGTGGTTTCCAAATTCAATTTCTTAACAATGTCTTCAGAAATAAGGTTTGCTTGTGATCCACTATCAAATAATGTATCTATCTTGGTATGTTTTGAAATGACTCTAATGTGGAAAAGCTCTATTCTTTCTTTTTCATGTTGAGTTTCATTGAGGCTACTTGAAGAACTAGTACTTGCAATAGAGTCCTTACCTTTAAATCCCATGGTTGTGATCTTTGTTTCATCCCCAGAATTGGATCCTAAATCATGTTGTGTAGTTGCAGTAGTATTTTGTTTCCATTTGTCATTAAACTTTTTGGGTCTCATTTCAGGATGAAGTTTCCAACAGTGATCTTCATCATGGCCTTCTTTTGAAGATTGTTTAAAAGTTAGTTTTTCTCCATCTTTCTTGATTGAAGCATTCTTCTTCCCTTTTCCTTTTAATTTCCCCTTTCCTTTTTCTCCACCCTTGAATGGATTTTTTTTGCCCTCTTGAGGAACATTCTTCCCTCTTGCTTCTAAATGAGTTTCTTGTACACAAACTTCATCTAGTTTTGTAGGGTTAAACATGAGAATTGTGTGTCTCAAATAACTATTCAATCCTCCAATGTATTTGAGTAGAGTGGCTTGAGAGGATAAATATATACCCAAAGTCAAAGCTCTTTTCCTAAATTCTTGAGTATAGCTTTGTACATTTTGACCCTTAGCTTGCCTATAGTTTTTCCAATCCATGATAGCCTTTTGCATGTATGCTAAGGGATTAAATTTTCTTCTTATTGCAACAACAAAATCATTCCAAGTGGATAAAACCTTACCATTTTTCTTCATTTACTCTTGAGATTTGGCCTCCCGCCAAATAAGTGATGCACATTCTAACCTAAGAGAAGAAAGCTAGATTTTGGTCTCATCATCCTTGATTCTTTGTATGTTGTAATACACTTCAATTTGACAAATCCAATTATCTAATTTCCCAACATTTACCTCTCCATTGTACATAGCCAATGGTTTGTATGTGATGGATTTTGGTCCAACAAAATTAAGTTTTATATTTCCTTAAGATGAAGTCTGATGTCTTTGACAGGTTTAAAGAATTTAAGGCTCTGGTGGAAAACCAAATAGAGAAGGTAATAAAGGTGTTGAGGACAAATAACGGTGGAGAGTTTTGTAGTAAGGAATTTGAAGAATTCTGTAAGAAGTGTGGTATAGCACGACAAAAGACTACTCCATTTACACCTCAGCAAAATGGAGTTTCAGAAAGAATGAAAAATACATTGATGGAAAGGGCAAGAAGCATGCTCAATGGTACCAGGTTAGGACAACAATTCTGGGCAGAGACGGTGGAGATAGCATGTTACCTGGTCAATAGATCACCTTCATCAACGTAGGAGGATAAGACTCCACAAAAGGTACGGACTGGTAAGAAACCCTCTCTTTCACATCTGAGAGTATTTGGATGTGATGCATCTGTACATGTTCCAAAGGAGAAATGAACCAATTTTGATAGTAAATCTGAAAAATACATCTTTATTGGGTATAAGGATGGTTTAAAGGGTTATAAGCTTTGGAACCCAGTAACAAGGAAGGTTGTGTACAACCAAGATGTGGTGTTCAGAGAGGTGAAAAATGTTATTAAACATGAATTCCAACCAAAGGAACCTGAGAAGATAGAGTTTGAGCTAAAGGAGGAAGAATCAGACTCTACAGTAGAGGAGGAATCAGAAGATGAAGAGCCACAAACTTCGAGTGTGAGAAGATCAGTTCGAGAAAGAAGGCAACTAGAAAGGTATAGTCCATCTACTTTCTGTTCAAATTTTTATTTATCTATTACTAATGATGATCCCAGAATTGTGAAGGAAGCAGTAGATTTAGAGGATGGAAAACTCTGGAAAGAGGCCATGGTTGATGAAATGGCATCTTTGCACAAAAATGAGGCTTGGGATCTAGTGGAGTTGCCGGTTGGAAGGAAACCCATTGGCAGCAAATGGGTGTTCAAGAAGAAGTAAAATGCAAAAGGAAAGGTGGAAAAATACAAAGCTCGATTAGTATCAAAAGGTTATTCCCAGGTGTCGGGAATTGATTTTAGTGATATGTTTTCTCTTGTTGCCAAGGTAGCTTCTATTAGATTACTTTTATCTGTTGCTGCTGCTTTTGATTTTGAGGTAGAACAGATGGATGTGAAGACAACATTTCTTCATAAGAATTTGGTAGAGGAGATCTACATGAAGCAACCTGAAGGCTTTGTGATGAAGGGTAAGAAAGAACTAGTATGCAAGTTAAAGAAGTCTCTGTATGGGTTAAAACAGTCACCAAGGATGTGGTATTAGAAATTTGATGCATTTATACGGGGACTTGGCTTCACCAGAAGCAAAGCACATCACTGCGTGTAGTTTAAATTAATTGGTGACCGTGTTATTCATCTGCTCTTGTATGTGGATGATATGTTGCTGGTTGGAAATGACAAAGAAATTATCCAGGATTTGAAGACCCAATTGTCCTCCAAATTCGACATGAAATATCTTGGTGCTACAAACTATATTTTGGGCATGGAAATTAAAAGAGATCGGGCAAAGAGGAAGCTTTGGTTAAACCAGAGGAAGTATGTTGAGACAATATTGCATAGGTTTAATATTTAGAATAGTAAACCGGTGAATGTTCCTATTCCTCTAGGTGTAAAGTTATTTGTTGAACAGTGTCCCAAGACACAAGAAGAGGAAGAGGATATGTCCCGTGTTCCATATGCAAGTGCAGTCGGTAGCCTGATGTATGCGATAGTCTATACTAGACCAGACATTGCACATGCAGTGGGAGTACTGAGCAGGTTTATGTCAAAACCAGGGAAGGAGCATTGGACAACAGTGAAGCGGGTTTTCAGGTATTTGCGTGGCACTAGTGATTATGATTTGTTCTACCAAGGAAGACCAAGATTGGACAAAGTTTTGGATATTCGTGGCTTTGTTGATGCGAATTGGGTTGGAGGTCTGGATTATAGAAGATCTATAAGTGGGTATGTGTTTAACCTATTTGGAGGTGCAGTCAGTTATATGAGTAAGAAACAATCTGTAGTGGCACTATCAACTATAGAGGCAGAATACATGGCAGCCACTCATGCAAGCAAGGAAGCAGTTTGGTTGCAGAGATTATGTTCAAGTATGGGGTTAGTATAGGGAGCTATAAGGATAGACAATGAAAGACAAAGTGCAATTTTCTTGGCAAAGAACCCTGCTTACCATTCAAAGGCAAAGCACATTGATGTTCAGTTTCACTTTGTGAGGGATATGATAAAAGACAAAAAGGTGTTGCTAGTAAAGGTGGACACTTTGAAGAATACTACAGATGCATTGACAAAATATGTGAGCTCTAATAATTTCTCTTGGTGTAGAGAAACAATGGGCGTTGCAAGGGTGGATAAATGACTAAGCTCTCTTGTGGCCCTCTGTGGAAAGAAAACAACAAGTGGGAGAATGTTAGGTTGTGTTATTCTTTCCACGACTAGCCCATGGACCCTATATTAGGTTGGGCAGACATACCTATGGTTTTGTGCATGATTTTCGCACATGGTTTTGGACGCGATGGTTTTCAGTCCATGGTTTTGGATGCGATGGTTTTCGGTCCATGGTATTGGATGCTTAAAAATGTATAAATATGTATTGTAACATTGAAAGGAACATAATGAAAAATCAAGCTGGTATTCCCAGTTTTGGGATCCAGGGGAAAATCTCTGTGTATATGTGTTTTATGTGTTATGCTCTCGCATTGTTTATTTTCTGTGTTTTAGAATTCGTATGCAAGTAATTTCTGTACAGGGTTAAAACCTACATGGAGGTGTTAATGGTAGAAGAAGTAGAAGATGAGGATGAGGATGGAGGTGAAGGTGGTGGTTTGTCACCATTCCCTCCATTCCCTTTTGGAGGTTTGTCTCATTTTCCTCCATCTCCCTTTGGATGTATTGAGATCTCCTTGCAATCTTGAATTCCTCTCCTCATAAAGAAATTTTACCATTTCAGACATCTCAAAGAAGTCTTTTCTAAAAGTTATTTCATCCTCGTACATCCCTTCGTGACCTTCCTCATGTGCCATGAATATTGAAGCTTGAGGTGTATGCGTTATCCTTGAAACAATGTGAGGCCTTGGCTCCACAAGTTCTCCTTCTCCTCTTTTAAGCTTCAACCTTGTAAGCATCAGAAAACACTTGCAAACAAAATCAATACTTCATAATAACCTTGATCTCTGATACCAAAAAGATATGTAATGTAAACTTTAAGGTGATGTTAAAATTGCAAGTAAAATTTTATGTATTGTAGGCAATGGATCACTTTGAAAAAAACATAAAATTGTGGTTTTTAAACATAGTTAACAACATAAAATAGAGACAATATACCTTGAGTTGTATGTGTTATCCTTGAAACAATGTGAGGCCTTGACTCCACAAGTTCTCCTTCTCCTCTTTTAAGCTTCAACCTTGTAAGAATCAGAAAACACTTGCAAACAAAATCAATACTTCATAATAACCTTGATCTATGATACCAAAAAGATATGTAATGTAAACTTGAAGGTGATGTTGAAATTGCAAGTAAAATTTTATGTATTGTAGGCAATGGATCACTTTTGAAAAACACATAAAATTGTGGTTTTTAAACATAGTTAACAACATAAAACAGAGACAATATACCATAACAGAAACACATAACAACAAATATAATAAAGGAATTCACCCCTCTCTTGGGCTACATCTCCTAGTCCATATTCCAATGTTGGGCCTCTTTCATTAAGTTCTCAAATTTATGTTTACATGGATTTATAGTGCTTAGAATGTAAATATTATGTCTCCAATGACTTCAGAACTGTCAAAAAACGCTAGTCATGCTCTTGTTAGGCTTAATTTGGCAAAAAACGGAAGAAGCTATGCCCTCCCAATGTTTATTTTGCTAACTGAACCACAAACTGCACTAGACTACTAATTGATCTATGATTTCCGTCTTTCCAGGGAGCGTCGAGCAACAATTTTTTCCCACCACCAACAAAATTTGTGTCGAAAATGGTGCAAAATTTTGCTTGTTTAATTTGCCCAAAAAGGCCTTGGGTGAAAAACTAGGGCCATGCCCCTGGGGGTTGGGGCTAACCGCCCGCCCCCATCATCATAGCCCTTGGAACCTTGGCATTGGTTCCATGTGTGGAATATAACTAGGGTCGTTCCAGAATTTACACACCCATTGTAACAACCTCCACCGATCCCTGTGCCATTGGTTATATGGTGATGTAATGTGACCCGGGGCTGGTCCCCATCTTCGCGCCCTTTCATGTTGGCTCTACATTGTTGTTTGGTTGTGGTGTTGTGGTTTTTACCATGGGTGTCGAAACCTGGGGTTGGGGCTGAGCCCATGCCCTTGGCTCCCCGACTTGTGGTCCTATGGGTGTGAGGTGATCGGGGGTCGGGGCTTAGCCCCGGCCCTGTTCCCCAAATGTTTAAACGGTTAAACTTTAAATGGAATCACACCACCAATATAGTTAAGTGACACAGGTGGCTTGGAAGTAAGGCACCTTACTTCCAGACCAGAGGTTTTGCTTTCAAATCTGGCCAGTTGCATTTCGGTCTAAATCCAAAATTTTAGTGGACCCCCGAGGTGCCACGTGTCAGCCCATGATTAGGCCACGTGGCATTCCCCCCATTGGTCCAACACAAAAATAAAACCACCAATCAAAAATCACAAAAATTCGAACCAACCACACTTGGACACTTTTCAACTTTCCATTGGCCTAATATGTACAGTCAATTTGCCCAGGCAGCAGTCCTGTAACCAATCTACAAAGTTTTTACATGTTTGGGAAATCGATCAAAACGCGATATCGAGAGCATACGATATCAGTTTTGAACAATTCAAGTTGCGTTGGATTCAGGTCGCTGAGATCTACGCACTAGTATAGGTTTCGAGAACTTTTAAACACTTTTAATTTTGAGCACTTTACTGATCCCTTGGATCATGTGTGTAGAATAGATAGCAATGGGGTGTATCGTTAAGTCACTCTATGATGTGAAGGTCATAGGTTCAAAACTTCGTGGGTAAAAATCCAATCATGTTAAGGGTTGGTGTGGCCAAGGCCACGTGTGATCCCCGGGTGATTTTGAAAGCTTAGATTCCCCTGGGTCGCAATTTCTCAAACCATAGGTCAAGCCTAATGTAATCTCTGATGAACTCATACCACTTGACAAACAAAACAAAAACCAATAAGAAAGTGATCAAATTCTCCCACTAAGCTAACAAACCACCTTATCCTAAAATTTTCTTCCAATAATGAATCAAACATGAGAAACCTATATAGTATTTTTGAAATTATGTTAGGTCTCACCCTTTTATTCCTCCAAGTTATTTTTAGTTTCATAGGCTCTATATCTGGGAAACCAACATCTCCTAGTTTCCTTAGGAAAAAATTCAAATAAGTTATCCACTTGTGCATTAGAACTACAAATCTCCAAACTTCCCAAAAATAAGTTCAAATCCCCACCCCATCCCCCACCAACCATTGCAATGTTTTCCCTTCTCATAAAATCCTTATTTAATAAATTTTCCCAAAATCTAGTCATGTTAGTGTAGCGACCATAGATATTCAGAACCAACAACTCTCTTCCTAACACCTATGAAAAAAGTTCTAATGCCAACCTTGAATCAATAGACCAATTGTAGAAACTGGAAAATACATACTTCTCCAACTAGATATCAATCCCCTAGCCCTAACTCTACAATATATATACACAAAATACCAAGCCCCAAACATCTTAATCACATCATCCACAATATTCCCTCACTCACACACAATTTACTATAGGAGCATCAAATTGAGATTGATTATATCCACAATCCTTCTTAAAGTCATCTTTTCAGAGGGACTGGATAGCCTCTTATAACTAAAGGAACTGTAAATGATCACCTAGGGTCTCCCCATAAATGGATAACTTCCTATGAACCCCATAAATGGATGACTTCCGATGAACCCCATTAATGGATAACTTCCTACTATTCACTACTTCAGAAGAAGCCCTTACTTGAGCGAATGCATAAAATATTTTCTCCCTTGCCCTAAAGTTTTTGGACCCAATCCCTCACTCCAATCCAATCCCCTAATAACCTATCCAATCCAACCATTCGAAATCTCCTTATGTGCCCTTAAATTATGCCTCTTATGAGTTTGATGAGGTACCTAGATTAGCTTCCTCAACTGGAATCGTACTCTCCCCCACCTACCCACTAAAATCCATTATTGTAAACGCTTTGAAGATTGCAAGAAAAAATACCTTTAGAAAAAATTCCCAAGAAATTCCACTCCCACTATCGATAAGATGGCTAAACACCCAAACTTAATCAAGATCTAGATACAAAGCTAAGACCAAGTTCCTGCCAAAAATTTTGATGCATTAGAAGTTAAATGAACAAGAAAAGATAAGAAACCCTTCAAGAGCACAGATGGCTTGTAACCTAACACAAGCTTCCAGATACCAAATATATAATAATTCAAACCCTTACATCTAAAAGGACAACCAAGGAAAATGTCAACTACAGTTATCTTTTCCAATTGCACCACTTCATGCATATAAACTTCCTCACTTAGAACTAAGAAGAAATCCATTGTTTCATGCTCTTCCATTATATGTTCTTGATCTTTTTAGTACCACACCCTTCCTCTAAAACCCCACTAACATGACCAAGTGAAATGGAATTATCTCCCCCTCTGCCCCAATAAGGAGACTTACCAGCATCCCCCATTGGTTTAGAAAATTAAGAGAGCTACCAATGAAACCTTGCCTGAAGCCACAACAATATCCAAAGAAAGCCTTGATTCCAAAATCAACTGAAAAGCCATAAAACCTCGCACCATATACCATGGAATAAAGTCCCTTGCACACTCAATCACTATCACCAACCACACATGTATCCATTAATGCAAAAGAGACAGAATTCACTACCCAACTATAGAGAAACTTGGATCCCCTCTGGCTATTAGTGTGCTATAGATTTGAACCCCTCTCGAGAATCCATGGAATAATTCATCACACCCAAAAATCTCTTCCTTTCCCAAATATTTCATGTGTCCAATATTATTTTATTTATTAAAAAAATATATAATATGTATTAGTATTATTAATAAAATTGTAGTTTATCAATTATTAATTAAAATCCATGTTTTATTAATTAAAATCTAATTCTAGCTAGATGACCTGCATCCATGGGCTTGGAAGCAACGTGGTAGACTATGTTATCTATGATCTCCCTCTATACAACGAAATAACAAATTTTGACATCTTAAATGACCAGGGCCTGACTTTGATAATGGGCCTTTACTTATAACTCTCAATTTTGTCATGCATAGAGTTCCCATAGAAGATAATCCTTACAGCCAAAAGAAGTTAATCTTTAATAGAAATAAAAAAGATCTCTTTCTAAATGAATTAAAAACTAATTTGCTTCCTTTATTTGGCATAGACAACATAGAAGATCTCTATCATAATTTTACTACAACCCTCTCATATTCGATTAACAAGTTCTCCATTGAAGTTTCAAGTAATAAAAGAAATAGCAAAACCAACCCATGGTATGACAAATATTGTAAAAGTGTGAGGAGAGAAATTAAGGAAGTTGTTGATGAATCTCTTAAAATTGGCAAGATAAAAATATACAAATCCCTAACTAAAAGAAAAAAAAGGCAGTATATTCGTAAAAGACAAGAGAATCTCTTACACCTCTCTAAGGTAGCTCCTAAGAAATTCTGGAGGCAGATTCTAACTAGGAAAACTAAAGATAATAATAAAATTGCTTTACACGACTGGAATTCCTATCTTAAAAGGCTTTATGAATCTCCAAATGTCATGGATAACTTTGAAACCCTGCTCACAACGAAAGAATTTTTCTCATTAGAAGACATTGATTTTGGGGTTAATCGCTTGGCTAATGGGAAAGCTAAGGACATTGAAGGTTACCAGGCGGAAATCTTAAAAATTGGAGGTCATGTCCTCATCCCCCACATTCACAAGCTTTTCAATCAAGCGGTCAAGCAAGGGTTCCCTAAAACATGTACTCAAAGCCTCATTATCCCTATTTTTAAAAGTGGGGATACAAATAACCCCTCTAATTATCGAACAACTATGATCAGCCCTCTCCTAGCCAAGTTATATGGTATTATTTTGGAAAGGAAGTTAAGCATATGGCTTGAAATGAAGGTAAGCGGGCTAAAGGCCAAGCGGGTTTTAGAAAGCAGCACTCAATGATAGACCACCTCATTACGCTTAGGATCATTGTGGAGGAATGCCGCAATGATAAATCCAATCTCTTTTGTTGCTTTGTGGACTTTAGAAAGGCTTTCGGTACGGTACCTAGAAACAACCTGTGGAATAGATTACAAGAGCTAAAGGTTCCTTTTGAGTTGACAGCTGCCACTATAAGGTTATACGAGAATGTAATTGCCAAGTTAAAGAGCAATGAGGGGTGGTCGAAAGATATTAAGTGTAATATCGGAGTTAAACAAGGTTTCCCCCTCTCTCCTACCCTATTTGACATTTACATCGACAAGCTAGAAGGTTGTTTAGAGGAAGCAGGGTGTGTTGGCACGATCTTAGCTGGGATAGTCATCATCTTCTTCTCTACGTTGACGATATTGTTCTTCTCGCAAGGTGCCCACCTGGTCCTGATAAGAAACTTATACTTCTTAAGGATTTCTGATCTACCATGGGTATGATTGTTAACACTGACAAAACAAAAGTTATGATTATCAAATCCAAGAAGGACACTTACGCTAATTTTATGTGTGATAATAGTAACTTGGAGGAAGTGTCTTCCTACAAGTACACAGGAATTGATATTCATCACAAGCTCAACTGGAACTATAGCATTGAGAAAAGGATTAATGGGGGATGGAAAGCTTATTTTGGTCTTGAAAATAATTGCAAAACGACAAACCTCGTAATGTGGGATAGAAAGAAGTTCCTCTTTGAAACTTTAGTCACTCCAGTTATCTTATATGGATGTGAGGTTTGGGGTTGTAGCATCTCTAGAGAATCTTGGAGAAAGATTGAGCAAATCCAAAATCGTTTTATAATGTGTAACCTCAAAATTAAAAGCAACACACCCTATCCTATTCTCCTTATAGAAATGGGTCTTTCCCCTATCGAGAGCCTAGCTATGACTAAGCTTCTGTTGTACAAGCACAAACTCAATAACATAGGAGACCATAGACTTCCTAAGCTAGCTTTAAATTCCAACCAAAACCACCTAAGGCTCAAACGAGGATGGCATCCTGGTTAAACCATTGGGAGATCGACAAAAATGTTGCATTGCAAAACATTAATAGCATTAAAAATATTGTTACTTCTAAGTTCAAAGAAAAAATGTGGTGTGAGGAAAATTTAGCAGCTAAAAAAAATTAAGATATTATAAGGAGGTCATCAACCCCACCCTAGAAGATCAAAAGTATCGCTCTGTTTTAACTAGCTCAAAGAATAAAATTGATATAGCCAAGATTAGAACGAACTCTCATGAGCTCCATAGTGAAACAAGTCGTTGAGCAGTTCTTAAAACACCTTGGATGGAAAGGTTCTGCCATCTCTGTGAGAATAGGAACATTGAGGATGAAAATCACTTCTTCTTAGAGTGCCCCATGTACAACCACATTAGATCTCAGTTTCAAAATCTTTGTTGCAATACTGACCTTCCTAGCCTTTTATGTTGTCAAAATTACATTGAGTTGGGGAGTCTTCTCTCCAAGCTTTTTGAGCATAGGAATAAAATCTTAGACCAAAGTTTGGTCTCAATGAACGTTAACCACCATCATCATCATCAAGAAAATTATAGTTTCTCAATTATTAATTAAAATCCATTGATATAATATTATTATATTTGTTAAATTTTAATTGTGTTGTATATTAATATTATTAATTAAATTAATAAAATATATTTAATAAAATAATATTATTTTATAGAAAATCTTGTATAAATATTATTAAAAAAGTTAAAAATTTGAATAATTTGTATGTCTTTTATATTAATATAATATATAATTTTTTAATATATTTTCAATAAAAATATTTCCTTGAACCATACCAAATCCAAAGTCAAATAGTTTTTAATTGTGATGGAATTCTTACGAATGTAAGTGAACCTCTCCCAGATGTAGGTGATAAAATTTATCGGAAAAAATTTCGGACATTAACGTCATTTTGGAATGGACTTTTTGATGGCAAGAAAAATGTCGATGCAACCCTCGTAAAACGTCCACGAAGAAAAATTTCCCGCATAGTAATAAAAGCACTACTCATGCATCGACACTACAATTAATACATAAAAACATCGGAAAAGAAAACCCGAAATAGTAAAGGTAAAAGTACACAATATTTTACAATTCGTTAATAAATTTATTTTAAAAATTCTAAATGGTCTTAATACAATATTTTACAATTCGTTAATAAATTTATTTTAAAAATTCTAAATGGTCTTAATACTAAGTGAGATTTATTTTAATTTCAGATTTATCAAGAGTAAAGGGATTAAATTTCTTTTTATTTTAAAATATGTTTGTTTATCAAAAGATTTGATTTCTTTAAATGTTTGGTTAATTAGAAATTGAGATGGATCTAAGCAAGTTTAATTATTAATTATAATTATTAATTTTATGTGTTTTTATTTGTATTCTTAGGTAATTTGATCAAGTCAAAATGTTTTATTGCCCCCGAGAGGCGATCTACAGCGGAGTATGGGAGAGATAGTTATCATGCAACGTTACATTTAAAAATAGTAAAATAATAGTTTAAATTAACAAATTAAAAATAGTAATAACAAAAGAAATCAATGTCGGCATAATTAAAATGTTTCAATTTGCACTTTAATTTTACATAACTTTATATAAACACTCTTGCACCGCACATCATGGAAATATTCAACAACATCATTAAGCAAGGATTCCCAAGCGACTCAACAACTAGCCTAGCAATACCTTTTTTTAAAAGTGGAGACATTAATAATCCTTCAAATGGTAGAACCATTATGATCAATCCTTTGTTTGCAAAGCTTTTTGGCAGCATGGTAGAAAATAGAATCAGTAAGTGGACAGAAGTAAAATAAAAGTGGGCAAAAGGACAAGTGGGTTTTAGGCTGAAGCATTCTACAGTGGATCATGGTATTACATTGAGACGCATTATTGAAAAGGTTTGGGAGGACAAAGAAGAAGTATTATGCTGCTTTGTTGACTTCAAAAAGACATTTGACACAATCCCTAGAGATAAGTTGTAGCATAGAATGTAAGAACTTGAAATTCCTTTGCATTATAGAGTCATCATCCATAGACTTTATGAAGAGGTGAAAGTCAAAATTAGAACCTTAGCGGATATTTCAAAAAGCTTTAGAAGTGACATTGGATTCAAGCAAGGTTGCCCTCTTTCCCCTACTCTTTTTGGTTTATATATTAATAAACTGGTAGAGTGGCTAAATATGCAAGGTGGAGATGGTGTTTAGTTGGGGGAGTTTGTGATCAAGCTTCTTTTATATGTTGATGATCTTGTATTGATTTCTAAATCGACCCATGGATTGCAGACGCACCTATATGCCCTTGACCATTTTTGTAGAGCAATGGGATGCAAGTCAATACTAGCAAGACCAAAATAATGATTTTCTCTAATAAAAGGAAGGAGAGCCAACATACATTCTTCTTTGAAGGCAACATTCTTGAAGAAGTAAATGAGTACAAGTACCTCGGGATTGATTTCAACAACAAACTTACTTGGGAGGACGGCATAAATAAGAGAATTTTAGGAGGGTGGAAAGTATTATATGCTCTTCAAAACATATGTAAAGAGGCAGAGTTATGGGATTGGAAAACCATTAAAGTGCTTTTTGGACTTCTAGTTTGTCCGGTGATGTTATATGGGTGTGAATTGTGGGCTAGCAGCATCCCCGTCTCAAAATGGAAACAAATTGAGAAAATCCAAAAACATTTGATTATGAGCAAGTTCAAAATAAAAAATTTGGTACTTTATGAGATAATTTTGAGTGAAACACGAGCAACTCCCATCAAAGCAACTGCTATAGTGCAGCTCATAAGATATCTAAAAAGAATTGAGCAAATGGGAGTAGGTAGACGGCCTAATGTTATCTTCAATGAAGGCATGAGTGAAAGAAAGAAAACATGGATGAGACAAAACCACACATGGATGTAAAAATGGAATACCTACCTCAATGCCTGTCCCACAAATAGCAAGGAGCTAAAGCATTTTGTTATGGAGAAATTTTGTGAATCGGTATGGGGAAAAGAGTTGGGTAGAAAAAAGTACTACATTGAGGAATTCAACCCTATGTGTGATCTACAACAAAAAGAGTTCATTGGAGCTACCATTCCGTGGAGGGCAAAGGTTCTTATTGCTCAATTAAGAACCAACTCGCATCAACTTTGGTGTGAAGAAAAATGGTGGAAAAGGCCTAAAGAAGCTTGGGAAGAGCGAGTGTGTACATTTTGCACGTCTAGGCAAGTGGAATCAGAAAAACATTTCATTTTGGAATGTGATGCGTTCAAAGACATCAGAGAAATTTATGGGAATATGTTAGAATCAGTTTATTGGCATTGTCTTTTCAATGAGGGGATTGTTGGAAGGTTGGGCCAACTCATCATCAATTTGAATAAGAAAAGGATTGAATTGCAAAAGGTGAAAAGCAAGAACTAATGGTCCCGTAGACTATTTTTAGTCTCGTGGACGTTAAAATATCATTTCATTTCATTAAAAAAAAGAAATTGCATTTTAGTATGAGGAAGAAATGTAATCTATTCACTACTTAATATGGAGATGAGTAAAAAAAAGTAGTTTACTTTTTACTATGAGGAAAAATTATATTTTCTTCACTACTTAAATTGGAGGTGACAAGAAATAGTGTTATTGAATATTACATGATGTGTAATTCATTCTATGAAAAAAAAATACCTTTATAACAAAAAGTATTTTTAGTCAATCATAAATAAAATATTTCAATGTCCATATTAAATAACATAATTCTATTTCTACTTTATTAGAGAAAAATAAAGTAATTTTAATTGAAAAAAAAAAATCTTATATTTTCACTTTCCATAACTAAGAAGATATATTTATTTTATTTATAATATTGATTGATTGATATATAAGATTTTAAAAATATCAATAACAAAGTAGGTTATAAATAAAAGAAATCCAATAAGAAGGTCGCTCCTTTCTAATTTGATGTATGAGGATATTTGTAATTCTTTCTTTGCATAATATGGATTTGATATGTAATATTTTAGAAAATATTAATAATAAAAATAATTAAATATATGCATACAAGAAAAAAAATATGAGGGGCTTGTTTTGATATTTTAATGCAAAGAAATTGGATTATAAATAAAATATTTTAATGTCAACCACATACATATAATATCAACCTAGATCCATCTTAACTCCGGATTTACCAAGCTTTGAGAGTGATCAAATCTCTTTTCGGTCCAAAAGATGAAGATGTTTTCATCTTAAGAGATTTGATCTATCTCAACACTTGGTGAGTTAAGATGGATCTAGATTGGTTGATAATTATAATTATAAATATAAATATTAGTTTTATTTTTATTATTTTATTAGTTTTATTTTTGTTTTGTTTTGTTTTTAATTTTAAATCATTTGACTTATTCAAAAGGTTAATTAGGACATCACATTACAACATCTTACTATACAAGCTTAGAAAGCGCCTTTCAGCCTAATGATTACTCGAAAATCTCAAAAATAAGCAAGTAGTCTTTAAGTGTGACTTTTTGGAAAGTTTTTTGGTTTATTTTTTTATCTAATTTTTCTAGAACTTTGTAGGGATTCATTGAAATCACAAGCTAGAAAAGTGAACTCTTGCCAATCAAAGTGCCCCGAGGTTTTTTTGAGGGTGTTGAATTTATATATACAGTTAAAAAAACAGTTTAAACAACACATATCAAGATTTAGCCACAAATATTTTTTAGAGATATCCTTGAAATAAATAATAATAAAGGTATCAATGTGAATTTTATCATAATTATTTATCTTTGAGTTTTATATATCATATATCAAATGTGGGTAACTTATTTTATATATACATTCAATGCGTAGTTAACGATATCCATCTTAACTCGGGATCTGCCATCAAATCTCTTGAATTGCAAACATTTTTTGGACTAAAAGAGATTTGATTCCTCTAGAAGCTTGGGAGATCCGGAGTTAAGATGGATTTAGGCTGGTATAATATGTATGTGTTTGACATGAAAATGTTTTATTTATAATTCTCCACATTAAAATATTAAAACATGTCCCCTCATATTTTTTGTATGCATACATTTAGTTTGTTATTAATATAAATATTTTATAAAATATTACATATCAAATCCATATTAAACATTGAAAGAATTACAAAAATCCTCGCACATTAAATTAGAAAGCAGTTATTAATGGAATATGAATTTTTTCAATATTTCTTTGTCTATACATGTTTTATGTTAAAATCGTTTACTCAACTTATTGAAATTTTTTATTTATAACTTACGTTAAAGTTTTATTTGTTATTGATATTTTTAAAATCTTATATATCAACTCCATACTATAAATAGAATAAATACACATCTCTTGGTTATGGAAAGTGAAAATATAAGATTTTTTTAATTGAAATTACTTTATTTTTGTTTGAGGCTGACTTTTGGATTAATCACACAGGATTCAAACCTACTAATGAGGTTCATTTTCAAGATCAAGGTGAAAAAAACAGATCAATCAATGGAATTAAATAGAGGCAAGATGCATCAAGTTCAAGAATTAGTCATTAGTTTTTGAATAAGTGATTCAGTCTTAAGAAATTATTAAGATAGAAAAAAATAAATAATAATAATAATAATGCTTATATTAATATGGTAGAAAAATAAAAAATAAAAATAAAAAAAGGGAACAAGAACAATTTTATTTTTATTTTTATTATTATAATAGTGAAAAATAAATAAATAGATAAAAATATATAATAGAAATTAAAAATAAAATAAAATAAGAAAATATAATCACAAAGAAAGGCTTGGAATCCAACTCTTACTTAATTTCCGACCATCGTGATTTTTGATTTGCTTCTCAATTTCAATGGCCTCTCTCAACTTCCTATGGTGGAAATGATAGATCTTCACATTGACCTTAGAATCCTCAATGCAAACATGGTATTTAGTTTTCTCTGCAAGTTCAACAATAGCTTAGGAGCGAGAACAATTATGCATGATGTTTGTTGCATGCTCTTGAATTCTCATATTAATGGAGCGATCAGTTTCTCCAATGTAGGGAATCCCACATGAGCAGGGGATAGAATAAACTTATTTCATGTCTTTAGGGTTCACAGGGTCCTTAACAGATCTAAGGGAGCTCTTAATAATGTTAAGGGTCTTGAAGGTAGTAGTCACATTATTCTTCTTAAGAACACGAGCGATCTTATCATCGGTTCCATGGGTGAAAGGGAGAAGAACATTTGAACAATATTCATCAAGATATTTCTTATTTGAAGAGCCTTTATAGGTTTTTTGAAAAGCTACAAGACCTTGATGTTTACTATAGCCATTGTTTACAAAGACATCTAGAAGGTGGGATTTTTCATTTTTCAGGTGGTTTTCATTTGAGACCCTCAGAACATGGGTAGAAAGGGCGTTAAGAACTCCAATTGTTTGCGCTGGGAAATGGTGAGAATTGGCATGAAGATATTGTTCAGTGTGAGTTTTCTTGCAAAACACCTAGTGCAATAAGGAGACATATTCCTTTATGGAGAGGGTAACATCAAGGAAAGGAATACTTCCATCAACTTCAACCTCCATTGTGAATTTGATGGAGTCCAATTGAGAATTAAGATGAGTAAAGAACAAATCCAACTTTTCATGACCATGGGGCTAGACAAGACAAGTATCATCTACAAACATTTTCCAGAGGTTGGGTTGAAATTAAGCAAAGGCCAAAACTTTGGTCTCAAAATCCTCCATGAATAAGTTAGCAACAACAGGAGAGAGCAGAGAACCCATGGAAAATCCACATGTTTTCTCATAAATTCCACCCTAGAAACTGAAAAAGGTAGATGTCAAGCAAAGCCCAACTAATTTGGCAGCGTCATCATCAATAATCTGATTTATGACTTTATTTTTGTATAATAAAGTAGATATAAATTTATGTTATTTAATATGGAGATTGAAATATTTTATTTATGTTTAACTAAAAAATATTTTTTGTTATTAACATATTTTTTCTATAAATATCACATGTAAGCTGAACATAAAATGAATTACACATCATATAACATCAATAATACCATTTCTTGTCACCTCCATTTTAAGTAGTGAAGAAATTACATTTCTTCCTCATACTAAAAGGTCATTTTTTATTTTTATTTTTTACTTTTTTTTACTTTATATCTCTATATAAAGTTATGTAAAATTAAGGTGCAAATTGAAGTATTTTAATTATAGCGGACATTAATTTCTTTTGTTATTATTGTTTTTAAATGTAACGCTAGGTGACAATATCTCTCCCAACCATAGAGAGTGATCAAAACTCTCTTCACTTTAAAATAGCTTTGCATCTCAAGGGATTTGATCCCTCTCGATGCTTGGTAGATGATCCGGAGTTAAGATGGATCTAAACTAGTTTAATTATTATTTATAAATATAAATATCAATTTTATGTTTTTATTTTATTTTATTTTATTAATTTTATTTGTATCGAGTCAAAATGTTAAAGATTACATCTCTACCATACTCAGATCAAATGTTTACATATAAGTCAAGTTTACTTATGAACCTCAAATATAAAGAAAAATTTTAATAAAAAATGAACTGGGTGAGGGGAAATTTTGCATAAAATAAATATTACAATATTATATGTTACCTAATTTTAAAGTTGAGATTGTTTACTTTTAAACTTCAAATATAAAGAAAAATTACAATAAGTGGACCTATTGAGGTGAAATATTGGGTAAAATGTAATATTATAGTATTATATTTTGCCCAATATAACTCAGTAAAAAATTGGATTGAGGTAGACATAAATATTAGATAAAATGTAATAATTATCGAGACAAATGCCTTGTGCGAACATATCCATAAAAGAGTTTTATATTTACAGGCTACGCCATTTTCTACAACTAATTATGTATCTAAATATAACATCAAACTAAGATGGATCTAGGCTAGTTTAATTTATGCATCAATGATATGGGTCAATACAATTGATTCTTAAAACCATGGGTCATTTTTATTTATTTTATTATTTAATTTTTGTAGGGATATTTTTATTTTGTTGTATAGGCATTCAATGAAGGAATACGTATATCCCTCATACTAAAAAGTATCAAAAATTGAAGTATTTTATTTATGGCCGACATTGATTTTTATAGTAAAGTTATTAATTTTTTTTAAACAACGTTACACATCACATATACATATATTAGTCCACACACACACATATAGAGTGGCCCTAATGGTTAAGAGCATGTGTTTCCTCCTAATAAGTCATAAGTTCAAAATCAGAGGGGGGTAGAGTATGTATGCCATTGTAGACTTAACAGTCAAATCGTTGCACAGAGGTGGATCCTCCCTTGTCATGCCCCTACCTTGGCGGTAGCCTTCCAACTGCTCGTAGGAGGTGCGGCACCACCACCCAATTTCTTTTCAACAATACTTTCAAGTGTGGACTACGCCTAACATCCCATACTTAGTTTATTTTTCACTTTCTAAGTACCAACATTCATATACATAGCGGAAACATTCAATTATTCTTCTTTCATCATTATTACCATTTACACATATGCACAACATATATATTTAATGGGAGGGGAAACTCCTTAAATATGATTCTGCCCACAATGATAATAACAATACTTCATAAAATATATAAGTACAGTCTTTGTGAGGAAACCCCAAATTTCCCTTGTACAGTTTTTTCCAAAAACGTGCAACTCGACCTGCACCGTGCAACCTACCCGAACCACCGTTCGGAGCACCCGCCCTTATCCGGTCAAGTCTCCCAACTCGTCGGGCAAAGGCACCCACCCCAGGCTACCCTGCGCACCAACTTGTCTTGCCCACCATTTATACCGCTTGTCACACTGTTCCACACAACTTGTGCTCGTTTAGCTCGCCCATGACATGTCGACCTGCTCGGCACCTGTCCGCAGCTCGCCCAACCACCCGACGCTCCATCCGCGCGTCCTACCATAGAGTTAACCCACATGAACTCGTCGTTCGATCATCGTACAGCGTCGCCCTTCGTAGGTCACCTGCCCAACTCACCCTGGGCGCACTGCCCACTACCCAACCAACTTACAAACCTACCACATGGCTCACTCACTCGCCTGCAACGCGCTCGCACACTGACCTGCGGCTCGCCTGCCTGCTGTGATGTAGCCACCCTCCCGACCTACGGTCCGCCTACCCAAGTTCATTATTCTCTTGTTCCTCGTCTTGGTGTTGCGGCCAAGAACCATATGCACCTCGCCCTTAACTCATTCACCCACTCACTTGCTCATCCACCTTTCCCATGAATTGAGTTATAATTCTTGAACTTGAAACTTGATGATTTCTTCCTCCATGGCGTCCGCCCATATATACGTTTTATCCATGGATTAGTCATGGGTCGGCCTACCCAAGCCAACCTACCAATTTAGCTAATTCGCACCCCATCGTTACGTCGTCTCGCCCATGTCGCTGCCCCACCGAGTCCACATACCCAACTTTGCATGATATAAGTCCACTGTTGTAACTTCACACACTTAGCCAAATTTCATTTTTTCGACCCTCCATTGGCTCGTCATGCTCGTGTCCCAGGAACCCTTAACTAACTACCCTAGTTCATCGCTCCTCCAACTCGTCCCATCGTTGCAACCTTTCGTCACAACCGACTCGTCCTCTCGTCGCACTCGCCGACTCATCGCTTGCCCAGCTCGTCGCATTTAACCAAGAGCGCGCCCACCCAACTCGTCGCATGCCAACCACTGACTCATGGGATTGACATACTCCCCCACTCTAAATGGTTTTCGTCATTGACAACACTGTCATATGACATCACAAAGTGTCGCTAGCACCAACATCCAAAATGTCTGTGTTTCCCTCCTCTGCTTCGCCATGCACAAGCCATAAAGGCTCATGTCTCCATGAATCAGAATGTCTCCCCAATCCATGATCATAAACCACCTCCGTCGCAACTCCACATGCTTCTCCACCATGGAAGTTTGGTCCCTCCAACTCAAGCTACATGCTGACTACAACGTATCGTGTCAACCCCATCATGTATCGTGATCGTGTGAACTGCTGCCATGATACTCCAACGCAACTCTAACACATCTCAGTACACTATCGACCCACATAGTTCGAACTGGTCGGGTGATCAGTCCAACTGTCACACTCAAACCATAAGAATGCACCTCCTCATGCCATCATTGGTTGTTTCTTGATCCAAATTGGATCCTTAAACACTCTTAAAGTTCCAGAACTCTGTAAAACTCATACCGAAGTTTCAAAGCACTATGGATGTTGAAGCTTATCAGAATTTACCTCTGAACAATGGCAATTTGTGGTCAGCACGGAACAACGAGGACCCTCAGTCAAAGTGCGCAGATCGTTGGCCCATGGTGACCACGCACTGGCACAAGTTGGCAAATGGGAGGTCAAATACAAAACTAGAGGCAGTTTCTGATACGTGATTAGTTCTAAAGCACTAATCATGTATCACAAGGCATCCCTCTGAGTGAAGGAAATCCCCAAGTGCTCAGTCACGAGGAAAAGCATAAAACCGTATGGAAATAGCCGATTTCATCAGAAGGTGGGTCCCGTGCTAAAATCAACAGGATATCGGGAGGACTTCAAGCGGTAAGCGGGTTCAACTGAGTCCCACGCGATGCCATACACTGGGGGACATGTGTCCAATGGATGAGAGAGAAAACCGCTCCCATCGTGTGGTTAACAGTCATGTTACTTACCCACGCGATATGGACGGAGACCGTAGGATCTGGAGGCTCCAGATCAACGGCGGAGAAATGATCCGATGGATTATCAGATTCAACAGGGAAATAGGTTGAGTCATATAATATTTGAGGTGCAGCATGACTGATGAGTTGGCAGAGGAATCAGTTTCGTGGGCAATCTTGGAACAACAAAAAACGACCCTTCAAAGAGAACTGGCACTTAGTTCGTGGGGAAACAAGTGGCCACCTCTCTATGAAGCGTTACATAGTGATGATGACACAGAGCAAGGGAATTCCAGCAGACAGAGGCAGGAGATCCAGAGAGCCGAGAAGTGGAAACAAACAGTCAGGGAGCAGATTGGATTTAAGCCACAAAGAGACAAAGAGTAAAGGGAGTAGAGAAAGAGAAGCAGAAAGCCGAAAGGTAAGAAAGAAGTGAATTGCAGAGAACAGGAAGTCGAGCTGACCTGCAGAGCAAAGGCAGCATCGAGAAGATAGAGACAGAGAGAGTCTGGGAGTCGTGAACTCCAGAAGGCTTGAGAGGTTCAAGCAACTCCTCTGTGTATACCTGTCAGGTATTGAGTACCAAATTGAACTCATATCATTGAGACTAGTAGAGGTCGAGATTCAGTAAAGGTAGTTTGTGTACTCTATAAACTTGGGGAATCCAAGTACAATCCTACTTATCATCATCTATTAAAGTGAGACTCAAATTGAGCTCCTTATTGTAAAAACTCTGCTTTAAACACAATAGAAAGGCCACCACTGAAGGTTGGACCAGGAGACGTAGCCCAGGAGGATTGGGTGAACTCCTTATTAAATTTGTTGTGTTTTATATGTTTGCTTACTGTGTTCTCTTACTGTTTCAGTGTTGTGTATTTCACAATCTTATCGATCCGTTGCATAACATAACATAGGCACACCCCAGCACATAAGTCTGTAATACCTTCATTAATTAACTGAGATCATTCAGGGGGTGATTTCAGATCAAGTGATATCAGAGATCTAGGTTGTTAAGGTTAGACAAACTTGTGTTGGATTTTGTTGTTGAATGCTAACTAGATCAAAGCTTAAATTAGGAGAAGGAGAGTTGGTTGAGACTAACCCAGAGATTGGAAGAGTCTATCCTCAGAAGAAAATGTCAAAGGAAAGTCCCTTGGGGCCAGACCCTCAATTTATAGATATTTTCCTGGCCATGAGGTCCATGCTATAGGAAATGTATAGAGACTTTAGGAAACATAAAGATGAAGATTCATCAGGCTCCAAACAAGATAAAGGAGAAGAAGAGTCTCTCCTCCATGACCACTCAAAAGGCAAAGGGAAAGAAGAAAACTTTCTCACACCTTCTAATAGCCCTGAACATAAAAGGAAGACATATTTGATTAAATTAGATGTTAAATTTGATTTACCAATATATGATGGAGAGTTGAATGCAAAGAAGCTGGATAATTGGATCAGACAAATTGATGTTTATTGCAGAGTGCAGAGTATCGACTCAGACAAGAGTAAGATTCAGCTGGTCAACCTACGCCTTAGAGGCACTGCCTTGGTATGGTGGCAAGGCAGGATACAAGATGACATGAAGAAACATGGTAAGAGTCTTTTTGTCTAGAGTTAATTTTTTCTACAATAAAAAAGTAGATCTATCCACTAGCTTACATGCAGCAAGCCATGATGAGCTGGCAAACTCTTCACCAATTGAAAGGGAAAAGTGTACAAGGTTACACCCAAGAATTTAGGAAAAGAGCTTTGATTCTAGCAATTTCATTAGACTCACCTGAGACTCTGTTGAAGTACATAGGTGGTCTACACAGCTACATGAGGCACACTATCCTTATGTTTAATCCCACTAGCATAGATGAGGTATTTGTCCAAGCTACGCATCTAGAAGCTAGAGGAAGGAATGGGAACCCAAAAGTTGCGGGATCATAATAACCCATTGCAAGCAAGAATAAGGAGAAAAGAAAATAGAAATGAAAGAGTGGAAGGCCAACACTGCACAAAAAAGCAAGTCTTCATGCACTCACTACAAGAAGGATGGGCATGAAAATGAGCACTATTGGATTATGCATCTGGAGCTGAGACCTAAGAAGTTCGAGGGAAAGAAGAAGAAGATTGTTGCAGCTATTCAGAAAGATTTGGGGTCAGACTCAGGAGATGATACAACCATTGTAGCCACAGGTATAAAAGGTAAAATTTTGAAGCATCTACTAATAATTCTGCACAATCTACTAATAATGAAGAAAATGAGAGAAAAATACATGAGCTTTTCCATATTCGAGTTATTTCCAAGCATAAAAAGGTTTATACTTCGTTTGATAGTGGCTCACAAGTAAATTTAATTTTTGAAGCAACGATAAGGAAGTTGGGATTACTGATTACACCTCACAAGAAACTATACCCATTAGGTTGGTTAAGTGATAAAGCACAACTACAAGTGACTAGACAATGCAAACTTAAGTTTTCTTTTGGGTCAGCATTTTTAGATGAGATTGAGTTAGATATAGTTCCTTCGCATATATGTGGAATTGTTTTAGGAAGTCCCTACTTGTATGATAGAAAAGCTATTTTCTATAGAGCTGAGAACAACTATCTCCTCATTAAAGATGGAATAAAATATAATGTAAGAGCTCATAAGCTCAAGAATATTTATACTCTCATAAACTCAGGGCAGATGAAACGAATTGTAAATTCATGCAAACAATTTTTACTAATGGTTGTCAAGGAAAAGAAACTTGATAAAACCAATGTATTTGAGGGTTGTGATGCTAAATAGCAAGCTGATTTAGAAAAAGTTGTTTCAGAATATGATATCTTGTTTCAAGAACCTAAAGGTCTGCCACCCAAAAAGGAAATAGTGCATAATATTAATTTGCAGTAAGATACTCCATTGCCTAACATCAGAATGTACAAGTTGTCTACTTTAGAGAATGTAGAAATCAAGAAGCAGGTGCAACGGTTGCTCGAGAAGGGGTTCATCAAACCTAGCACATCACCATGTGGGTCTCCAATCTTTTTGGTGAAAAAGAAAGATGGCTCATGGAGAATGTGCATTGATTACCGAGCACTAAATAAGATAACAATCAAGAATCGTTATCCCCTTCCTCGCATAGATGATCTGTTAGATCAGTTAAAGGAAGTTGTTTATTTTCCAAGTTAGACTTGCATAGTGGATATCATCAGGTCAGAGTTGCAAAACAAGATGCATGGAAGACTACTTTCAAAACAAAGCAGGGATTGTATGAGTGGCTGGTTATGCCTTTTGGCTTAACTAATGCTCCTGCTACTTTCATGAGAATAATGAATGATGTACTCAGACCTTTTCTTGATGAATTTGTTATTGTATATCTGGATGACATTCTTATATTTAGCAAAATGTGGGAAGAACTTTTAAAGCATGTTAAGCAAACACTAGATGTTTTGGAAAAAGAAAAACTTTATGTTAAACTCTCAAAATGTGAATTTGGAAAAACATCTTTGAATTATTTGGGACATATAGTAGGGGGTCGTGAATTGAAGATATATCCCTCTAAGGTTGTAGTCATTGTAAACTGACCTAAACCCAAATCTGCTACAGAAGTTAGAAGCTTCTTAGGAGTAGCACAATATTGGAGAAAGTTCATTTCTAACTTTTCCTTAATTTTAGCTCCCTTACATGCTTTAACAGGATTGAGCAAGGTGTTTCAGTGGGGAGGAAAACAACAAAAAGCCTTCGACACCTTGAAAGGAAAGATTAGTACAACACCAGTACTATCACTACCCGATCTTCAAAGACCATTTGAGATCCAAACAGATGCCAGTGACTATGCCATGGGAGCAGTGTTGATACAGCACAGTAAACCCATATGTTATCATTCTGAGACATTTAATTCTGCAGTAGTTAACTATACCACATAAGATAAAGAATTGTATGCATTAGTACAGAGTGTGAAAAAGTGGAAACCTTACTTAATGGGAAAAGAGACAGTTATACATATTGATCATCAACCACTTCAATATCTACACTCCCAAAGTAAGTTGCAGCAATCAAGACACTATAGATGGATGGGTTTTCTACAACAATTTCATTTAGTCATCAGATAGAAAAAGGGCATACATAATAAAGTTGCAGATATGTTATCCAGACCAATTATAAATGCATCTACTATACTTAATCATAACTCGGTATTGCATGAGAGCTACATTGAACAATATGCTCAAGATATAGATTTTAAAGATGTATATGCAACTTTAAGTCAAGGCAAACGAGTAGAAGAATTAGATTATCACATTAAGTACCAACTCTTGTATCATTGTGGGAAGCTATGCATTCCACAAACTGAAAGAGTAAAGATAATTTGAGAAGCACACACTTCTCTAATATTAGGTCACTTTGGGGTAAGTAAAATGGTTGCACAACTGCAAAGATTTTGTTATTGGCCAAAAATGAATGAGACAGTTTCTAGATATGTAAGAGGGTGTACCATGTGTGCTAAAAGCAAGCCCAACAATAGAAACCTAGGCTTGTACACTCCACTACCAGTTCCTTCTCACCCTTGGGAAAGTATTTCCATGGACTTTGTTGGAGGACTGCCTAAATCTAGGAAAGGTCATGACTATTTATATGTTGTTGTGGCTAGGTTCAACAAAATGTGTGTTTTGATACCTTGTAACAAACAGATTACAGTTGAACAAACTACAAAGTTGTTCTTTCAGCATGTATGGGTTCATTTTGGATTACCCACTTCCATTATATCTAATCGAGACACCTGATTTGTTGAGAAGTTCTGGTCGAGTCTATGGGAACTGATGGACACCGAACTAAAGAAAAGCACAACTTTTCATCCACAAACAGATGGCCAGACAGAAGTAGTCAACAGGACATTGATCCAGTTGCTCAGAGGCTATTGTAGCAAGCATCTCAGACTTTGGGATGAACATTTGTGTTATGTGCAGCATGCTTACAACCGAGCAAAACATTCTTCTACACAAAGATCTCCTTTTGAGACCTATTTTGGTTTCACACCAAGGTCTCCCTTGGATTTTGTCTTTGGTAAAGACATAGCAGTTGATGGACACAGTGATGTGGACAAGGCAACCAAGTTCATTGAAAAAATCCAAGAGATTCACCAGGCAGTACAAGAACAACTGGAAAAGAGCCAAGCAAAATACAAGGCAAGGCATGACAAGCATCAGATGGAGCATAGTTTCCAAGTTGGTGATCAAGTCTGGTTGTATATCAGCAAAGACAGAATGCAAGGTGAAGGTAAAAAGCTAAAGCCAATAAGGTATGGACCTTTCAAGATACTTGAGAAAATTGGTGAGAATGATTTTTGCCTTGATTTACCAGCTTACATGCACATCTACTCAGTCGTTAATGCAGACAGCTTGAGACTATTTGAACCTTCATTAATTGAAGATCCTGAAGAGCAGAGTCAATTAACTTCTATTGATGATCTGTTGCCTGAATATCTCAATAAATTGTAGAAAGACATAGTTCTAGACAAGAAGGTGAGGACGACGCGTAGGGGAGATGTTGAGTACCTCAGGATTGGACTCAAGGGTTCAAAGCTAAGCAGTGCAAAATGTATGGAGATTGGACAAGTGAGACAACTATACCCTCACTTAGTCGATGCTTGAAAACCAACTTTTGGTGGTCCAAAAGCTTTTTCAGTGGGAAGGCCATGATTCGAATTGGATCCTTAAACACTCTTAAAGTTTCCTGAACTCTAAAGTCTCAAAGCACTATGGATGTCGAAGCTTATTAGAAATTACCTCTGAACAATGGAAATTTGTGATTAGCATGGAACAACGAGGACCCTCGGTCAAAGTGCGCAGACCGTTGGCCCATGGTGACCCTGCACTGGCACAAATTGGAAAACAGGAGGTCAAATCCAAAACCAGAGGCAATTTCTAATACGCGATTAGCGCTAAAGCACTAATCGCATATCGCAGGGCGTCCCTCTCAGTGAAGGAAAGCCCTGAGCACTCGGTCATGAGGAAAAGCATAAAACCATACAAAAATTTCCAGCAGAAGGCAGGTCCTATGCTAAAACCAGCAAGATATTGGGAGGACTCCAAGTGGTAAGTGGGTTCGACTGAGTCCCGCGTGATGCCATACACTGGGGGACATGTGTCCAGCGGATGAGAGAGAAAGTCACTCTCATCGCGTATTTAATGGTCATGCTACTTACCTATGCGATATGGACGGAGACCGTAGGATCTGAAGGCTCCAGATCAACGACAGAGAAATGATCCGATGGATGACCGGATTCGATGGGGAAATAGGTTGAGTCATATAAGATTTGAGGTCTAGCATGACCGATGAGTTAACAGAGGAATTAGTTTTGCGGACAATCTTGGAGCAACGGAAATAACGACTGTTCAAAGAGAACTAACACTCAGTTCGTGGGGAAACAAGTGGCCACCTCTCTGTGAAGTGTTACACAATGATGATGATGCAGAGTAGGGAATTCCAGTGGACAGAAGTAGGAGATCGAGAGAGCTAGGAAGCGGAAACAAACAGTCAGGGAGCATATTGGCTTTAAGCCATGAAGAGACAAAGAGTAAAGGGAGAAGAGAAACAGAAACAGAAAGTTGAAAGGCAAGAAAGAAGTGAATTGTAGAGAACAGAGAAGATGAGCTGGCCTATAGAGTAAAGGAAGCATCAAGCAAACAGAGACAGAGAGAGTCTGAGAGTCTGTGAACTCCAGAAGGTTTGAGAGGTTCAAGCAACTCCTCTGTGTATACCTGTTAGGTATTGAGTACCGAATTGGAATCATACCACTGAGACCAATTGAGGTCAAGATTCAGTAAGGGGAGTCTATGTACTCTAGAGACTTGGGGAATCCAAGTACAATCCTACTGATCATCATCTGTTAAAGTGAGACTCAAATTGAGCTCCTTATTGTAAAAACTCTACTTTAAACACAATAGAAAGGCCACCACTGAAGGTTGGATTAGGAGACGTAGCTCGGGAGGATTGGGTGAACTCCTTATTAAATTTGTTGTGTTTTATGTGTTTTCTTACTGTGTTCTCTTACTCTTTCAGCGTCTGTGTATTCCGCAATCTTATCGATCCATTGCATAAAATAACATAAGCACACCCCAGCACATAAGTATGTAGTACCTTCATTGATTAACTGAGATCATTCAGGGGGTGATTTCAGATCATTTCTCCTAACATCCTGTCACAACATCAACGTGATCAAGAATCCATCTCCATCTCCATAAAAGTGTAAATAAGCCATGCCCAGGTCCATGAAGTAATCTCCATCTCATCCGTAACATGTTTTCCATGATGTTTGGTGTCAATGTGCTGCAAATCAGTCGCATCTATCCCAACATCATCATCCATATGTGTAAAACCCATCTCCTCAAAGAGAATATATCCTCTCATCAAATCGGCTCTCTTTGTGCTACATCCAGGTCCATGGAGCAATCTGCATCATATCTGTAATGTGTCATCCCTCAAGTCTGCCAAAGAAACAAGTATACACCTGTCTCATCATCCATGTGTTGTGTGTGGTCAAAAACCAATCAGCTCCCATGTATCAAAATTGGTTAAGTCTCAGCTTAACCCATTCCCAAGTGTTTCCACCAAGGCATCATCATCGCTGTAACTCCATCAACTCCAAAGTACCTCATATCGATCCTCCACATCAATTCACTCTCTCAAGAACACCCATAAATGTACTCAAAAGTATGCACTCCATACTGCATCAAAGTCACTGACCTCAGCTCCTCAATGCATGAGATCCTCCAAGTCCACTATAATATGAAGTCCCTAATGGCTACAGCAATCTCATGTCATCATGAGCCCCATGAATCATCTCCAACCAACATCCTAGAAAGCATACATGTCTCGGCCCCAAAGGTCCCTGCAATATGCCTCAACTCTCCATGTAGTAGAAATGTTCCATAGTATTCTCGCAAGCCCAACCAAGTCCATGGCCTTGTTGTAAAAGAGTGCATAACATCCTCATTGGCTCATAAGTAAAATATCTCCATGTCACATCAGCAAATCCATCCGCACAGCATCTCTTCCTTGGCACTCTTCATTAGATGCCCATAATTCACACCTCTACAAGTGCTCCTACATAATGTCCCTACATAAGACTTCCATGCTCCATCTATCCAACTCGATGTCCATGGCTCAAGTTTCCCATGTTGTCCAACTAGGTAGACCCATCATAACATCAGTCATATTCATCCAAGTTTGCAATCAAATCTAGTGCCCATAGTCACCCAAACCATATATCATCAAGTCACTTAAGTCTGTTCCATCACAACTCCCCCACTAAAGGGTCCACCAAGACTACCTCTTGGTCTCAGCCATGAGAAGTCCACCCAAGCATCATCAAAACCAAGTGTGTGCCCTTCTCCAATCATTTCATGAGTCATGCCGGGCACTTAGCCAATTCTCCATATGGTTAAAGGATGGCCCATTCCTCCGCAATGATCATCACATTCCTCCCTTGTCACGGGCATTTCACCTTCTGCCATAAGGTCACAAATAGTGCCACCAAGCTCAGCAACAGTCAACGGTCCTTGCTTCTCCATACAAGGTCTCATCATAGATATCCATGGTAAAATATTCCACCGCACAGCAAACTAACTTTGCCCTCCCCTGCATATGGCCCATCCTCTAAAAGCTCCAATGAAACATAAGTAATAATAGGAATTCTTACTTCATCATGAGATTCCTCCATGTGAGTGTCCTCATCTATCAATGTCTTCAAAATGCACGATCTTGGTCCAACTTTATCAATTTCAAGTTCCTCCTCCATCGTTGTCATATCTGCAACATCCTCAAACATCACGAATTCCTCTTATTCATCATCGCAATCTGCAGCTACATCCTACTCCATTGCCCAACCAAGTCGAAGAAGTTCATCTTCAACATTCATTTCCAAGACTTCAAGTTCATCTCGAATCCATGGGTTCTCTTCTTTTATCCTCTTCAACCAGTATAAGGTCAACAAAAGCCTCCCTTGGTATTATTCCAAACCTGCCATGTCTTGGCTTCTATCTTGGACCAAGCACGAAGCTTCAACCCTGCTAAACCTGTCACGAAGTGTAGCACTTCAATCTAAAATTTTGAATCACCAAATCCCATGAAATACGAAGCTTTGATACCAACTGTCATGCCCCTACCTTGGCGATAGTCTTCCAACCGCTCATAGGAGCTGTGGTACCACCACCAAATTTCTTTTCAACAATACTTTCAAGTGTGGACTATGCATAACATCCCATACTTAGTTTATTTTTCACTTTCTAAGCACTAACATTCATATGCATAGCGAAAGAATTCAATTATTCTTCTTTAATCATTATTACAATTTAAACATATGCACAACATAAATATTTAACGGGAGGGGCAACTCCCTGAATATGAGTCTGCCCACAATGATAATAACAATCTTTCATAAAATATATAAATACAATCTTTGTGAGGAAACCCCAAATTTCTCTTGTACAATTTCTGCCAAAAACGTTCAACTCGGCCTGCACCATGCAGCCTACTCGAACCACTGTTCTGAGCGCTTGCCCTTACCAGGTCAGGTCACCCAACTCGTCGAGCAAAGGCGCCCACCCTCGAGTGCCTTCCGCACCAACTCATCATTCCCACCATTTATACACCCAACTCATTGTTAAAAAAAACTCGCGCTTTTTCATCTTTCCCACAGCATGTCGCCCTACCCGACACCTGTCCGCAGCTCACCCAACCACCCGGCGCTCCATTCACACATCCTACCACAGAGTTAACCCATGAGAACTCGTCGTTTGATTGTCGTGCAGCAGTGGCCTTCGTCGGTCGCCCACCCAACTCATCCTGGTGCATCGCCCACTACCTGACCAACTTGCAGACCTACCATCAAGCTCGCCCGCCTGTGTGCAACACGCTCACACATTGACTTGTGGCTCACCCACCTACTATAGTGCGGTCGCTCGCCCGACCTGCGGTCTGCCTAACCAAGTTTTCTACGCTCCTTCTCCTCATCTTGGTGCTACAGCCGAGAACTATCTGCACCTCACCCTTAACTCATTCACCCACTCTCTTACTCGTCCACCTTGCTCATGAATTGTGTTGTTGGCTTATATGGGCTTGACCCAGGTTCAGAAGAGTTATTTAGCCCAACAAATCCTGCAGTTACTGGCCCTTTCGACAAGAGCCCGCGGAGCACAGACTGAGGTCTCACCTGAGGTAGCAGGGGAGGGTGCTAGAACTAGGTTTCCACACCCTAGGGATGTCTAGGTGTGGTCTGGAGGTTTCACACACTGGTTTACAGCTCTGGGCTGCTCAGTCATTGCACAGATCCAGCTTGATTATCTCTTTCTTATTAGTGTGCTTTTCTATTAGATGAAGTAGTCACCAATTACCAAGGTATTTAAGCAAACATTTAACCAACACAACCGATTCACACATTAAAATGAACCCAGAAATTAAGAAGAAACTTATCTTTATTTCCACTTTATCTTTAATACATCTAGATCCACCCTGCGCACTTAGTTGCAGGGGTCTGCGCACACAGCTATGGACTTTCCAGGCCTTTGCACACACAGTTGTAAAGCCTCTACCTACTACCCTTATCCCTCAACTCGGACTTACAGATGCTTTCAATATCTCTACTTCAAGTACCCATTACATTTCGTACTATCAAAACTCTTCTCTTTTTACCCATAGAGCCTCGCTCTATTTATACCCTTCTTGGCCCGCAACCCCTACACGGGCGGACTCTATTTATATTTCTTTACATTATTTTCGAGTGGACTACCCTTTGAATCAACCTATTACAATTCACGCTATGTGCATTCAGTGGAGTATTTACCCTAACTTTACCAAAAATGTTCGGCTTCGCGCCCCCTAACCGTTGTGTGGGGCTTCCGCTACCCAACAGTCCCCCAATACAATCATTGTGACTCGTCCCGAGTCACTCGGATCATGCGGTGATCTTTTCACGTAGGGCGGTTAGCATCCTCTGTGCCTCTCTTGTTCCAGCAGCAAATTCTTTTGTCATCTGTTGCATCATTTCCACGCGGGTGGCCGTCAACTCAGTCTCGGACGGTGTTGTCTCAATGGTGGCGTACTCACTTTACATCTGAGCTACCCTATGCTCAATGGTGGTCAACACTGCAAAAGCCTCATCCAACCATGGCTGGAGATGAGCTTTAATCACGACTTCCTTCTGCTGGGCCTCATCAACTTGGATCTTTAGGTCTTGGGCCTCCCGTATCTTAGCCAGGCACTGCGTGATAACGACATTTGACACAGTTCCCTTGATCTTATCATAAGCTTCCTAAAGCTCTCGAGATTCGATTTCCAAGCGCTGAAGGGTTGGGTCCTCTTGAAGGGTCATGAGTGTGACAATTGACTGTGTGAACAAGTCCGTACATTCCTTCATTGTTTTGGTAATCCTTTCGCGAGCAACAGTGAGGATGTTCTTGGCTGCTCCACGATCTCAGGAGGTGTTGTCGGCTAAGTCTGCAATTTTAATTATGAAATCTGCACACTAAGCTATCGATGGATCCTTGCAGCCTCCTCCCTAGCATTATGGAACCTAGTAGCCATCTTTTGAACTTGGGTCTCAATAGGGAGATCAGCCGTAATCTCCAATTCAGGGGCACTTGAGCAAGCTTCTGTGACAATCTGTTGCATTTGGTGGTTCTATGTGACGGCTTCATCCCGTTGGATGCACAGTTATTCGAGATTTATTTTATGTTCCTGGAGAATTTGTTCAGTACAGCCTTCCTGGGTGCGGAGCTCTCTCTTGGCGTTGTCCTGGAACTGTTGCAAGCTTTCATGTGGTAAAGTAGCTATGTTGAGTCCTAGTCCTGTAAGCTGTCCCAGCATAGCTCTATCATCCACATTGTCAACCGATCAACGTGCCCACTGGAATTGAAATAGCACAGGTGACTTGGGCCTTTAGTAATGATTCCGTAGCTGCCATACCGAAACCCTTTGTAGCAGTACTTTCACTTGTGGGCGCGACATGGATTCCTAACGTCTGTAACTGCGTATGGAGCTCCCCCAACACAATCTGCTGCTTGGACATGGCTTCATCAATTACATCACACATGGCCTCGTGAACAACATTTTCGGTGTCATTCAGGTCACCTCTGGTTAGGGTGGTCACCTCTCTATCGGTCTTAGATGCCTTCGCTTTCTTCCATGGCTTCGACCACTCAGGTGTCATAGAGCACTTTAAAGGAGTCCCCGTAGTAGTGGATGGAGTATCTGTTGCGACCAGCTGGGTAGTTTCCTTCTGACTGCCTTTATTCTTCGTCGATGTCTCCTCGCCGGGGTGGATCTTTGTTGCTGCTGCGAGTGCCTCCTCCCAAGCTGCTTTAACTTGCGTGGCTAATAGTGCATTCCTCTTTTGTCGTGTGGTGTTTGGCTTCCTCCTTCTTTTTTTTGAATGGGGCCTCGTCACATTCTTCCACGAAGGGTCTGTGCCAGGCCGCTGGCCAAGTATCCACAATCCCGTCAATAATATCATTAATGGCGATAAACTAGAGTGATGTCCATGCCTGGGCCAGGTCCTTCTATTCCCTGATGTAGACATGACGCATGTCTGCTTTAAATTTGGAAATGTTCTTCATGATTTCATATATCTCGTCAGTTAAGTGGTATTAATCCACTGCCACACAATTGCGTCCTGTTAACACCCAGGTTGTTCCCTATGACTCCCAAGGGAATACGGCCGGGGTAACCACTAACCAATCTTTGGATCACTGTTTCTAGCCAAACTGTGATCAGAGAGGGCTCTCTCTTTATGATTTGTCTCTGTTATGATGGTGTTTTAGGCTAGCTATTAAGTTTAATCTTGTTTCAATTGTTTGGTTGGAAAAGTTTCAGTCAAACGTGTGTGCTCTTCCCAGCATATTATATAACATTGGGCAATGGAGTCAGTGGTCCTTTGGTTTGGTGTGCTATGTTGATACATTAATGAAAGCTGCAGAGCAAGGTGATTGTCCGGGGAACAAAGTTTTGAAATTGAGTTTGTGTGTAACATGTCCAGGATAAGAAAGGCAATTAAGGATCTTTCTATAAACTGGTATGAAAGGAGAAACAATTGTTACCTGGAAGCATTTAAGAATTTCTAGATAACATTCACAGCATGGAATTAAATGTAACATGAGCATTTAAGAATTCATGTCTCTTTTAATCCTGAAGAAAACATTTACAGCAACATAAGATTGAGCATAGGGTGTTAAGAAACATGTCCTGAACTATTCTTTTTCTTTATTGCTAGATATGACGAAAATATGAAAACGAAATAACATAGGGAAACGAAACAGAGTTTAAAGAAGACATATCATTCCACCAGACAACGCAAGGTTTCTGCAACAGCTCTTAGATTATCAACAAGACACCAGAGTTCCAGGAAATCACTGAGCTGAAATTGCTCTTTGTATTAAACTTTTCTGAAAATACAGAGTATACATGCCTCAGAGTAAAATTTACCAACCCCTTATGCGTTACTAAGGGGGGTATATATACAAATTTACATTTGGAAAATATCTGAATGAAGAGTAAATGCTCCATAAATGTCCTACCAACTGCTGGAGTGCAGCAGCTGAAAGAGTAAATGTTGTAATAACTTTTAGTCCCTTAGCTGTCAAAAATGGTCAGAGACTGTTGACTTGGTGGCAATTGGAGTCGGTTGGAGACGTGCTGTTCAAAATGTGGCTAGCTGTCATCGTTAGTAATGAATCACTTTTTGGATGCTTTTCAAACATTAACCCTTTTACACTTGTCTTCTGGTGACCTGAGCTGGCAGTGGCTGAATGTCTTGAAACTACCGTGGCAGAATTTGGAGCATGGCCTGCCACCAGTCCTCCTTAGGCATTTGATGCCTCCGAATTTTAATTAGAGTCTCATCAAGCTCTGTATATCTGAAAAAACTAGGAGGAGTTTCAAATAAATGATTTACCTCATTTTCAATAAAAAAATGAGCCTTCGAGCTTAGTGTACAAGCTCTGTCCTGTTGGAGGAACTGTTTCCTCAGAAGTACTGCTGGATGCAGTGATTTGATTTTCAATGTAAGTGGCCATCCTGTTTGTAAATTGATCTCTGCTGATCAATTTTCCTGTGCTGCTCAACAGGCTAGGCAGTCCTCTTGCTTGTAGCATTCCCATTCTGAGTTTATAATCTTCAACTTCAGTCTGTATCTCATAACTTTTTCTTTCTACTGTCTGTACATAACCTCTGAGAGTTAGCACCTTTTTAGCCATGAGGATGGCCTCTGTTCTGTTGGTGATTCCAACGGCTGCCAGCTCCTCTTTGTCTTGCCTGTTCAAAAATTCTATCAATTGGCTAGCTTGCTCAGGTCTGTTTCCTAACACTGTCTTGGCCCTCTGGACATCTGTCTGGGCTTGTACAATTAAATCCATATGCTCATGGATTGTTTTAATGGATTTCCACTGTTTGATAATGGCTTGGGTAATTTTATTCCACAAGATTCTTTTGATTTCTGCCATAGTATTTTCCAGATTGAGCTCCTTCTCCAGGGCCTTTATTTTATCTTTTTGAGCCTTAATCTGTCTGCCCTGTTCTGCTACCGTTATCTTTGATTGATCATATTTGGCATCTATCTCTGCCAGTTTTTCTTTTGCTTTCTTTATTTCATCCGCCTGTAGCTCCATTGCCTTGACAGCTTTGGTCAATTCTTCTACACTGGGGTGGGCATCTGGAGCTGCTGTTGTACCTGCTGCTTCTGTTGTGGGGGCCACTGCTGCCCCAGAATTTGTTGCTGTTGTGGAATCTGTTGGAGGAGCTTGGAGTGTAGATTCTCCCTGTTTGTCTTGTAATGCTCCTTCCAGCTCTTTCTCTAGTTCTTGGATCCTTTGATCTTGCTGTAATAAGAGGTCAAGTTGTTCATTAACTTGCTTTTCTTTTTGCAATTCAGCTGTCTGAGGGTGTTCTGTAGGTAACAGCTTCAACCTCTTCTTCATGGCATTTAGATCATCATCCTTTTTCTTCATGAGGGCTTTTACCCCGGTTGGATCACTAGGGTCATGCCCTAGATCAACAATAATCTCCTCAAGAGATTTTATCCTATTGTCCTTGGCCTTAGAGGACATCCTCTCAAAATCTAGTTGAGTGTTTGTGTTCTTCAAAGATTCTTTCAGCTCATGAGCTAATGTGGCCTTCTCTACCAAAGTGGCATAGACCATCTCCCCAGTCTGCTTGTGGAGTTCAATTTGGTCCATAGGATGTATGTCTTTGGCCAGGACCTCCACCCTTGTTTTGATGAAATCTGCAGTTGTCATTGGCTGCGGCCCCTTGGGTTTGAAATGGCTGAATATTATTTTTTCTTCTTTGAAGTCGTAGACCGACATCAACCTTTCCTGCTGGGCTGGAGTGGCATCTATAAACTGTTTGTAAACCTCAGCCCTCAATAACTCATTTGCTGCCTTGATTTGTTTGAAGGAAGCCTTAGCACCTTTAAGCTTCTGGCTTTGCTGAGAAGAGGATGACACCTCCAAACCAAGCTGTAAATTCTGCTCCTGCTGAAAGGAGCTTGTCCCTGTATGTTGGCTGCCCTCCCTGTCCTTTGCTGTGTTGTTCAAGACATCTTCAGTAATGTCTTCCACCTCTGGGGAATCTGCCCTTTGCCTTTTAGTTTCTGGCTGGTGGGAGGATCCACTGAGGGGAGTGGACTCTTCTCTTTGCCTTTTAGTACCCCTCTCTTCATGTGCTGGGGTCTGCAAAACTGAGGTAGTTAATGGCTCAGTTTGAGGTGGCGGTGTTTGCATTAGGGGGGTTTCTGGCAGCCCAGTTTGTGGCAGAACAGTTTGTCCTTGTTGCTGCTCTGTTTGTTGTTCTGTTTGCTGATCTTTTTGCTGTGACTGTTGCTCTGACTGTTCCTTTTTTGCTTCATCCTCTGCATCCATTTTTCCTTTTCCTTTATCTAAGCCTGGTGCTGCTGTAGAGAGTGTCTGCGGCGCTGTCCTGGTAACTGAGGTCCCTTCTCCCACTGATTGAGGCAGTCTGAAAGGTACCTGGAGCACATAGTCCAGGTCAATAGTCTTCTCAAGTTCTTTCATATTTTTAAGCATTCTTTCTTCTTCAGTTAAGCTCTCAACTAGAGTGTCCAGCTGCCATTCTTGTAAGTTGGCATACTTTTCTATGTGTGGGTAGTGGCAGTGTTTAATCCCTAGGAGTCTGTACTTAAATCTCCTAGCAGTGATGAAACCTTGAGGGTCATAAGGGACCCATCGAAAACTGTATGACAATTTATATTTGTCCTTGAGGATCAGGTCTGCAGATTCCCATCCTTCCTTCTTGTTCATGATGAAAGGGCCCAACTCATTTTTGAAGTTAAGGTGTGCCTTTTTCTTGGAGCTGTGGAAATGGGTAAGGTCTGACTGAATCAATTGCCTGTAATACTCCAAGGCAAATAATCTCATAGGAACATACTTGGGTAGCCTGTATGGACAGAGCTCACAGCCATATACTCTGAACACAGTATGGTGTTCATATAGGTACCAATCACCTATTTTGTACTTCTTAGATAGCTGCAAAGCTTTCTTGATCTCATTAGATATTCTAGGTGGAGGGGACTTCATAAGCATGCAGGAGACTGGGTACACAAACTGGTCAACAAATTCACAATAGGTATAGGGTGAATTTGTGATTTTATGATAGACTGAGGTCCAGAAGATGACAGATCTCCTCTCTCCTTTATTATCCAGCCTTCTGATGTAGCATGGGAAAGCTTCAGAATGATAAAACATGAACAGGTGGTAGATGTAAGCTGAGTATCTGAAGACCCCCTGTCTGTCCATTTTGCTCAATTGATCATGAATCCTATTGGCTATGAACTTAGCAAAGTTATACTTTCGGGCAGGGGGTTGACGTGGGCTGTAAGCAGACAGCAATACGAGCATGGCTTGATCCACATGCTCACTGTTTTGGTAACCTAACACATAGGCTATCATGTCCAGTAGCAGCCTGCCTGAGTCATTGAAATGTTCATGCAGATAAGGGGGTGGCCCTGTAGGCTGGCACTCAGTTCTCATGTAGTTCCTGGTGACCTTTTGCAGCTCCTCACTGGTCATCTTGTCACCAGCTTCCAGCAAATACCTCATGGAGAATGGGATTAGCAACTCCGTTTGATCAAACTGTAACATCTTGTTGATGGACTCAGCATTTATATAAAAAAGGATCCTCCCTGATGGAGTATTGACAGCTCTGTGCTCCAGATCATAGTTTTGAGCACATAAGTGAATGATTTCAGGGAAAACATTCACAGCTGGGAGACAGTAATAGGGCAGGTTTGACTCCCATATTCCATCTGTACCCAGTCCATCCTTATGGTCTTCCCTCAGTGTAGTGAAGGTCTTCAAAAAGTCCCTGTCTCCCTCAAAGTCATCAATGAGACAATCCTTGTCAATAAATGGCAAGGCCTCCAGTTCCTTATTGGTTTGATTTAGTGGAGTAACACTGAGGGAAGAGGATGCAGAGGCTGCCATGATATAATCTGTATGTGAGCAGGGAGAGGTAATAGTTTGATAAGTCTTTAAAGACTTAAGCAGCAGGTAAACTGTACACAGTGTGATGTCCTCTTCTAGTGCAAAATTGTAAGCAAGTTGGTAAATTGCTGCAAATTCTCAGGGATGTGGATTGCCTAAGGGGACGTTGCAGAGACAGTGATAATTCTTTAGGAAGAGTGCAGGTGGCCTGTACTTGGCAAAAGGGAACAATGCCGAGTACCTCGGGGGCAATTTTGCAGTTTTAACCCGCGAACTGATTGCTCCAATGTCAAATTGTGGCTTAGGGATGGGGCAGGTTGCTTGGGTTTGGTTTAGGTGATCAGGTGGAGCTGAATTAAGTGAATTTACCAGTCTTTAATGGTGAATTCTACAGAGAATTGGAATTCATGGGCAAAGTGGAAGGAAATGTTAAAATACCTGGAAAATCGACTTGGAAGCTCGCGGGCCGGGTTGTGGAGACTTAGTGCCGTCGAATTCTGAACTTTGAATGGTCAAATTTTCGAATTTGATGGCTGAGTGAGAGGTTTCGCAGCAGCTGTTGGCAACGGCTAGTTTCTCTTTCGCATGAAAATGAGCGAAAACAACTCATTTAGTCGTTTAAATCGTTAAATTTGGCAAAAGTGTGCATTTGGCGCTTTTCCGCCGATGACGTCAGCATGACGTCATGGCGGGGCCCAGATACGGAGGTGACGTGGCGGCTGAGGTGTTTGCCAGGGTGGCAGGACACGGTGGCGGGCGGGTACAGTGGCGGGTCCGCGTGGAGGGCCACGGGACGCTGGGGCGGGCACTGGCGAGGTGACGTCAGGGTGACGTGCAAATGACATGGGAGGAGAGTGGTATTAGGGGTGGCGGTAAGCGGGTTCCCCGCACCACCTTTGGGCAAAGGCGGTAACGGGGAGGGGGGCTCCGAACAACCCCACCGCCTGCCACGCGTCCCCTGTACGGGATGGCCAAAACCACTTTCCCCGAACGCTAAAGGTCGGCAGGTCGGGGAGTGAAAATGACCGCCCACCTTTAGATCCGGGCGACGGAGATCTGACGGCTGGCGGGCCTTCCGACTGGTCGAGCATGTTTGGGGGGGGGGTCCCGCCAGCGCAATAAAATATTCAATTCAATGATTGGGCGGAGGACTATAGGAAAGTTGGTTTTTTTCGCAGTTTTTGGGTTTTTTGGGCTTTTTCAAGGGTTTATATAGGAAAACGGGGTTTTTGTGCGTTTTCAGCAGAGAGACGGTGAGGGTTGAGGGACAGGATTTCTGCTCATAACCAGAGGTGAGAGCACATCCAAGACAAGGTTGACCACAGTCCCAGGTGGACTGAAGTCCCCTTAGACCATTTACTTGGCTATAATGCCAAAAGAGAATATGTAGATAATGCTGGGATTTATACACCATGGTGTTTAATACTAGTAGGGGAAAAGGTAATATAGGGGATTTACATAGTAGAATTAGAGTTAATATGGATGAGAGGGTGAGTGGAGGGGGAAACCATTTTAGTTTATGTGAAACAAACTTGGTTTTGAGAGTAGATCAAAATGAAAAGATTTTTAGACAAGAAATGTGGCTTTTAAAGATTAAGAACCACCATGAAAACTTAGTCATTTTCATGAATCTTAGCTGATGGGGAATGCTAGAGATGAAATTGGAAGGGAATGAGGGAAATTAGTCATGCTTCCAGCTGCAAATCGATGAAGAAGAACACCTTTGTCAATTAATTGACTTTGCTTTGATACCCACAGTTACCATCTCTGCAATGGTAGGTATAACTTTCTGCAACCCCAACTACTTACCCAGCTACTTGCCTAGCATTTTTATTTCTTCTTGGAGGGTGCACTTGGACTTGCAGACCCTTACTTGCCTTTTCTTTTCTTTGGCTTTTTCTTTAGCTTTTTCTATCTACTTCTAGCCTTATTTCTTCCAAGGTCCCAGATTAAGCTGTTGAGAGCCCTTTCTTCTCTACCTGAACTAGTTGTCTGCCAAGATTAAGCAGTTTGGACAGACTTCTTTCTCTATTCTATAACTCAAAATTGAAACATGGCATGATCCAGGTTAAACTGTTGGATCATCCACCAAAATTGAAATAAGGTGATCAACATTTGAAACATTTTACACACCTCTTGTTCTCTAGGAAATATGGGATCTTTGTGATATCAAAGCAGAGCATATTTGGACTTTCCCTTGCCAATCATGAAATATGAAACCTATTGATATAGGTATCCAACAGTGGCTCCACATGGGGATGGTTTTTCTTTTGAAAGACCAAGAACAGCAGGTCAGATTGCCTTGTTCTTTGACTGCCCATCTCAATCTTGAAATTCGCTGCTTTGATGTGTCAAAACTGTGTGCTTCCTTTTTGAAAGACCTCTGATCCTATTTGCCTTTTGTTGTTTGGTGAACCACTTAGGAAACTGCATTTTTACAATCTAAATAGAAATAATATGTACATCTGCATATATACAAGGGAACCTGATGTTGCAATCATGGGAAATAGTCAAAATAATGCTTCAGCATCCTGCCATTGACAGGACCTTCATCCAAGTCAGTTTCAGTCAGACTTTTGAGGAAGTAAGTGTTGTTACCTTGCACTGCTTGGACAGCAAATGGTCCTCTCCAAAGGGAATCAAATTTCCCATGTTTTCCTTTTTCTTCTCTCCTTGCATCCCATTTAAGGACTTTATCACCAATGCTGAAATCCTCTGCCTTAGTTCTTCTATCAAAGGCCCTTTTTAATTTTTCTTGTAATATCTGCACTCTGCTGAAAACTTGTTCTCTTGTTTGCTGTAAACAGATTATCTGATTGATCCTCCTTTGCATATCATTTGGCTCTGCTTGACTTTCTTGCAGAAGCTTCATAACAGGCACTCCTAGTGATGATGGAAACTTGGCCTCTAGTCCATAGACCAACTCATATGGGCTGGTCCCAATTGATCTTTTTGTTGTTAGTCTATCTGCCCATAAAGCATTGACTAGTTTCTTATGCCAGTTCTTTTTGTTCTCTTCCAGCACCTTCTTTATGATATTTATTAAGCTTTTGTTTGATGATTCAGCGAGGCCATTTCCTTGGGGATAGTATGCAGTAGAATGGCCCAAAGTGATGTGAAATTTATGGCAGAAGTTCACCATTTTTTTGGATCTGAAAGCAGCAGCATTGTCTGTTATTATTTTGTCTGGACAGCCAAATCTAGCCAGTATGTTGTTTTCCAAAAAATGAATGATTACTGAGTCATTTGCTTGTCTGCATGGGGCAGCTTCAATCCATTTGGTGAAGTAGTCTGTGGCTGTTAAAATCCATCTGTGTTGGCCTGAAGATGAAGGATGAATTTCCCCAATGAAATCCAAGCCCCATTGTTGGAAAGGTCTCTCTGTTGCAATGGGTCTTAAGGGAAGTGGCAGCAACTGTCTTTTGCCCTCAAAGAGTTGGCATTTGTGGCATGAGGCTGTGAATTTCTTCACATCAGAGAACATGGTGGGCCAGTAATAACCAGCCCTCAGTATCTTGTCCACAGTGGACTTCCAGTACAAATGTCCACCACAGTCTCCTGCATGGAAGTCTTGCATGATATTGTTAGTTTCATTCTCCATTAGACAGTGCAGCAATATCCCTTCATGGTTTTTCCAAAGTAAATTTCCGTCCATCACACAAAATCTAGATGTTTTCATTTTTAGGAACCTACACTTAGTTCTGGACAGTCCTGGGGGAGCACACAGGTTTTGTAACACATAACAGATATCAGAGTACCAAGGAGATTGTTCAAAGGCTACATTGATCTTTGGAGTCGCCAGCTCTGTTTCACTGTCCAGTTGATTGATATCTAAGGCTTGGAAATTTGCTTCTGTCATTAATTTGGCCAAACCTTGCCCTTTTATTAGCTTTGTAGGTTTTATTTCAATGTCAAATTCTAGTATGTTTGCAATCCATTTTCCTCTTCTGCCCTCTAAGTTTTCTTGGGTGAGAATGTCTTTGACAATAGGACTTGGTACATAAGCCACAACATGAGAATAAAGGATGTAAATCCTAAAGTCTTTAATGGCTTTGACCAAAGCATAAGCTTGTTTCTCCATAATTTGATACTTTAGAGGGGCATCTCTAAGAGTTCTGTTGAAGAAGGCAATAGGCTTCTCATTCCCTTGGTCATCTTTCTGTAATAAAACAGCAGCAATAGTATGCTGGGAGGCAAAAGAGAAAATGATAAAGTCTCTGTCAAACTGAGGATTGGTTAACACTGGGGTTTGAGTCAAGGCCAATTTTATACTTTCAAAGGCTTGTTTTGCTTCAACAGCCCATTTTACCTTCGAATCTTTCTTTAGCATATTGTTTAATAATCTGATTAGTTCTGCTAAGTTCGGGATAAACCTTCTTAAAAAGTTAATTTTTCCTAAGAATCCCTGCAACTCCTTGACATTCCTTGGGTGAGGCATTTGTAGGATAGCTTGTATCCTGTCTGGATCAATTCTTATGCCATCTTTTGAAATAATGTGCCCTAAGAGTTTCCCTTCTTCCAAGCCAAATAATGATTTCTTGGGATTTAAAGAAATACCATATTTCCTGCATGTTAGGAAAATCTGTCTCAAATGTTTCAGATGTTCTTGGTCAGATTTTGAAAAGGGTGTAAGATCATCTAAGTAAATGACTAGGAAGTCATGAATCTCTTTTGCAAAAGCAATGTCCATTGCTCTTTGAAAAGTTGCCCCTGCGTTTTTCAGTCCAAAGGGCATTTTTACATACTTGAAAGTTCCCCATGGGGTTGTAAATGCAGTTTTGTCTTGATCATCAGGGTGTACTAGGATTTGATTAAAGCCTGAGAATCCATCAAGCAATGACATCCTTGAAGCCCCCACCACTCTCTGGAGAATGTGATCCATTTTGGGTAAAGGGTAGTTATCTTTGAGTGATACTTGATTCAGATTCCTTAAGTCTACACAAAGTCTAATCTCACCAGTCTTTTTTCTTGTAGGGACTAAGTTGGAAATCCATTCAGAGAATCTGATTGGTGCTATGATGCCAGCTTTGAACATTTTTTGCAATTCCTTTTCAATGGAAGGAAGGAGTACAGGATTGATCCTTCTCAATTTCTGTTTGAATGGTTTTTGATTAGGCTTGAGGGGAATGGTATGCTGGATGACAGAAGTATCATAGGACTTTAGATCCTCATAACCCCATGCAAAAACATCTTGAAATTCTTTAAAGAGGTCAATGTATTTGGGTTTTTGATCAGGGGGCAAAGAAGCAGATAGCTTTATTATTTTGGGCTTGTGACTAGTACCAATATTGCATTCTTCAATCGCTGCATCTAATGGCTGCATCTTTGGTTTCCTGGGGACGTCATTTGAATCAAAAATGTCCTCTAGTGGGGTAAGGCCTGCTGGAAGGAAGTTGTCTTTGAGTTGTATGATTTCAGCTTCAGCGTTGCTCACCTCTTCACAGTCGATTTGGTGAATTTGCTGAATGTTTTGATTATTGAAAATGGTTGGATTCAGCAATTGTTTTGCTGTTCTAGGTGATATTGGCTTAGCAGTCTGTTGGAACTGTATTTGTGATTGACTTGCTTCATCAAGTATTTGTGATTGACTTGCTGATTCAGTGTCAATATTTAATCCTGCAAACTCTTGTTGTGAGGTTAGAAAATTGTTTATTTGTATATCATTCTCAAATACTTGCCATTCTTTGACATTGTTTGGAATAGAGGGTCTGTATCTGACCTCGGCTGTGAAACAGTTATTGGGTTCTAGTGGGAATTTGAAGGTGCTGGCAAATGTTGCCAAACTGTGTGCGTGGAGATTGTGGCCCCTTGAAATTTTTGTGATAAAGAACTCAAAGAAAGCCTCCAATATTTCAATTACAGCAGACCTGTAAGATCTCAACCTTTTGTCATTGGTGACAAAACTTCCTTTCACTTGTTGAATTACTAGATCAGAATCTCCCATGATGGAAAGCCTAGGAGCTTGTAATGACTTTGCTAGTTTGAGACCTAGTAACAGAGCTTCATATTCTGCCATGTTATTAGTGCATCTAAAATTTAATCTATAAGCCCTGCCTTCTGCATGGTCTTTCTCTTTGTTATGTATCCAAACTCCAGCTCCTGCCCCTAACTTATTGACTGAGCCATCAAATTCTAAGATCCACAGGATATCTTGCTGAAAAGGAGGTTTAATAATCTGTTCATGGGATGGCCATGTAAGCAGGAGTTGGGGTTTCTTTTCCCGCTTGTTTTCTAGGACAGTTTCATCACTTGTTGGACAATCTTTGACAACTAGAGGAGGGATAATGTCTATTGTTGGACTGATTGATGTTTTATGGGTGCTACTTGCTTGATTAATGTTTTGTTCTTGCAAGAGTTTCTTAGTTCCAATATCATTGTTTGAGAGACTTGCACTGTCATTGAAGAGAATGAAGGAGTCTATGTCTGAATGGACAGCATATATTGGAAAATTTTGAGGCTTTTCTTCACTGCTGACCATGTACTTCATGAGTGTCTCCCTGTAAAGTCTTTTTGGTTGCCCAAAGACAGAGATGGTGGCATATGACATATCTAATTGCAGGGAGCCTTGGAGTTTGGCCCCCCATGATCTTGATAACAGCATCCCATATTTAGGTGGGATATCAGCGACTACAACATCCATTAGAATGGTTTTATTAGGGTATTGAACCAGGGATACACATAAATCTTTTATTAGGCCTAAACATTTGACTTGGCTAGAATCAAAGGAAAACAGGTCTTTGTATGGTCTTGTTATATCCAAGTTCAATCTTTCCATGACTGCTTTTGGCATAAGGTTGTGAGAGGCGCCTGAGTCGAACATTGCATTATGCAGTATTTTATCATGAACATGCAAGCTGACATAAAAAGGTAATATCCCTGTGACCATTGTTTTTCCATCTACCTCTGGGCCAAACAGTAATTCCGGAGTGTCATCTAGCACATTTACATCATCTTTAATATTAGTGAATTGAAGAGATTTCTTGATCTGTTGCTTATAGATGTCATGCTTGGCTAGCTCTGAGAGGGGAATTGCTATCTTTAGCTTGCCAATCTCTGTGCTTAGGTCAAAAGGTTTATCAGCTTGGGTTTTGGAGTTGTGGATAGCAGCCCTTTCTTTGCTCATTAGATCTTCTTGTTGGTTTTCATCTTGACTTTGAGACCTGCCCCTTTTGCTCATGTCTGGAGGGGTGATATCTAAGTCAGGGTGAGAGGACGAGGTTGCCATAGGCCGTTGTAGTGGTGACAAAAGTGTGGTGACCTCTTCAACCACCACTTCTTCTGTAGGCAAGTTTGTTTTGTCATTAGGTTCTGTGACTATGGTTCCTTTAGACTGTTGTTTATCTTTTATCTTTTCAGGCTGATTTACATTTACAGTCCTACTCCTTAGCTTGTACTGTTTGTGAACTTCATAGACAGCACTATCATATCCTTGTTTAAAATCAAAGGATTCTCCTGATTTAGTTTGGAATATTTTGATTTCATCATCCTCATGGTCCTCTTGTGTTAAGAAGACCTGGCTTTTACCATCTAGACCCATTAGATTAATCTCAGGGTCTTCATTAGGTTCAGTTGATGTTGAAGTTTCTGCATAATTTTCTTGGAAAGGGGGTCTAATGTCTTGGTCAGCACTTGTTCTACCAATGTTTTGGTTTTGGGTTCTCCTAAAATTCGGATTTCTAGGAGGGTTGTTTTGTGGTGCTTCCCATGATGACTTTCTTTCAACTGATTCCACTCTTTCACCCAATCTCTTCATGCTATTTAGTATTGCATCCAGCTTTTGATCAAAGCCCGAAGTTTCTTCTTTGAAGGCAGTCCTTTTCTCCAATTTTGCCCTGTTTCTTTTGGCAATTAGGTTAGCTTCCACTGTGACAGCAACCCTTTGAGCTTCTTCAAGGGTTGGAGGATTTCTTTCCTTCAACTGATAGGCCATATCAGGGTCAAAACCATCAGGGAATTTATACAGGGCTAAATCAGGAGGAGGCCTTAAGTTCTGTGGAATAGCATTATATACATTGTTAAACCTAGCACAATATTCCAAAACTGTCTCCTGGGGACCTCTCTTAATAGTGTCATATTCACCAAGTACGTGGAGAGGATCTTTCTTCTTCTCCCATCTCTCAGTAAAAGCTTCGTAAAGCTGATCTGGTGTTGTAATGGAGTTTGCATTGAGGGATCTGAACCAAGTTCTAACATCCCCAGTTAAACTTTGAACAAAAATTCTCATTCTGACAGTGTCATCATCTATTTCATAGGTCTCAAAGTGGTCTTGCATCTTCTTGGCATGCTGGATAGCTGTTAGAGAGCCATTTGAGTCAAAATATGAGATTTTACTTTGATAATCTTGAGGTAAGGCCACAGCATTAGCTGGTATCTGCAGAGGTGCATACCTGTTAGCCATATTTATGAGGTTTAGAGGGTTAATAGGAACAAATGGGACAGCAGGGATTACTGGTGTAACAGGGTTAATGGGATGGGTAACTAATGGGAGAGTGGTTGAAAGAGTATGTGCAGTGGGTGAAAATGTGAGAGGAGGACTTTGAGGTGTTGATGATGAACTAGGGGAACTAGGGGTGGACCGGAAAAGAACTTTGCAGGGAGTGGGAATGAGGATAGGTTGATCTGAACTTATATCTGAATCAGCAGGTTTATCCTGCTTTTGCTGTCTCCTAATGTTTTTTGGAATGGTATTTGGATTATCAACAATGATGGGTGGATTAGGGTCAGGATTTGCCCTAGTGTGCCGAGGATTTTTCTTAGGAGCCAGCTTCCAACCTGTTTTTGGGATTTTGTAGGAAGTTTTTTTATGTATACAAGGACTGGATAAAGATTTTGAAATGGCTATATATGTTTCAAAGTTTAAGATGAAGATTCCCTATCTAGCTCTTCCCTAAAGCTGTGACTGTGGTACAGAAACAATTCTAAGGCCTCTTGGCTGGTTTCGGGCTTGATGATGGCTTTGGAAGATAGATAGTAATAACAAAATCTAAAGATTCCCCAGTGGAGTCGCCAATTATGTTAACACCCAGGTTGTTCCCTATGACTCCCAAGGGAATACGGCCGGGGTAACCACTAACCAATCTTTGGATCACTGTTTCTAGCCAAACTGTGATCAGAGAGGGCTCTCTCTTTATGATTTGTCTCTGTTATGATGGTGTTTTAGGCTAGCTATTAAGTTTAATCTTGTTTCAATTGTTTGGTTGGAAACGTTTCAGTCAAACGTGTGTGCTCTTCCCAGCATATTATATAACATTGGGCAATGGAGTCAGTGGTCCTTTGGTTTGGTGTGCTATGTTGATACATTAATGAAAGCTGCAGAGCAAGGTGATTGTCCGGGGAACAAAGTTTTGAAATTGAGTTTGTGTGTAACATGTCCAGGATAAGAAAGGCAATTAAGGATCTTTCTATAAACTGGTATGAAAGGAGAAACAATTGTTACCTGGAAGCATTTAAGAATTTCTAGATAACATTCACAGCATGGAATTAAATGTAACATGAGCATTTAAGAATTCATGTCTCTTTTAATCCTGAAGAAAACATTTACAGCAACATAAGATTGAGCATAGGGTGTTAAGAAACATGTCCTGAACTATTCTTTTTCTTTATTGCTAGATATGACGAAAATATGAAAACGAAATAACATAGGGAAACGAAACAGAGTTTAAAGAAGACATATCATTCCACCAGACAACGCAAGGTTTCTGCAACAGCTCTTAGATTATCAACAAGACACCAGAGTTCCAGGAAATCACTGAGCTGAAATTGCTCTTTGTATTAAACTTTTCTGAAAATACAGAGTATACATGCCTCAGAGTAAAATTTACCAACCCCTTATGCGTTACTAAGGGGGGTATATATACAAATTTACATTTGGAAAATATCTGAATGAAGAGTAAATGCTCCATAAATGTCCTACCAACTGCTGGAGTGCAGCAGCTGAAAGAGTAAATGTTGTAATAACTTTTAGTCCCTTAGCTGTCAAAAATGGTCAGAGACTGTTGACTTGGTGGCAATTGGAGTCGGTTGGAGACGTGCTGTTCAAAATGTGGCTAGCTGTCATCGTTAGTAATGAATCACTTTTTGGATGCTTTTCAAACATTAACCCTTTTACACTTGTCTTCTGGTGACCTGAGCTGGCAGTGGCCGAATGTCTTGAAACTACCGTGGCAGAATTTGGAGCATGGCCTGCCACCAGTCCTCCTTAGGCATTTGATGCCTCCGAATTTTAATTAGAGTCTCATCAAGCTCTGTATATCTGAAAAAACTAGGAGGAGTTTCAAATAAATGATTTACCTCATTTTCAATAAAAAAATGAGCCTTCGAGCTTAGTGTACAAGCTCTGTCCTGTTGGAGGAACTGTTTCCTCAGAAGTACTGCTGGATGCAGTGATTTGATTTTCAATGTAAGTGGCCATCCTGTTTGTAAATTGATCTCTGCTGATCAATTTTCCTGTGCTGCTCAACAGGCTAGGCAGTCCTCTTGCTTGTAGCATTCCCATTCTGAGTTTATAATCTTCAACTTCAGTCTGTATCTCATAACTTTTTCTTTCTACTGTCTGTACATAACCTCTGAGAGTTAGCACCTTTTTAGCCATGAGGATGGCCTCTGTTCTGTTGGTGATTCCAACGGCTGCCAGCTCCTCTTTGTCTTGCCTGTTCAAAAATTCTATCAATTGGCTAGCTTGCTCAGGTCTGTTTCCTAACACTGTCTTGGCCCTCTGGACATCTGTCTGGGCTTGTACAATTAAATCCATATGCTCATGGATTGTTTTAATGGATTTCCACTGTTTGATAATGGCTTGGGTAATTTTATTCCACAAGATTCTTTTGATTTCTGCCATAGTATTTTCCAGATTGAGCTCCTTCTCCAGGGCCTTTATTTTATCTTTTTGAGCCTTAATCTGTCTGCCCTGTTCTGCTACCGTTATCTTTGATTGATCATATTTGGCATCTATCTCTGCCAGTTTTTCTTTTGCTTTCTTTATTTCATCCGCCTGTAGCTCCATTGCCTTGACAGCTTTGGTCAATTCTTCTACACTGGGGCGGGCATCTGGAGCTGCTGTTGTACCTGCTGCTTCTGTTGTGGGGGCCACTGCTGCCCCAGAATTTGTTGCTGTTGTGGAATCTGTTGGAGGAGCTTGGAGTGTAGATTCTCCCTGTTTGTCTTGTAATGCTCCTTCCAGCTCTTTCTCTAGTTCTTGGATCCTTTGATCTTGCTGTAATAAGAGGTCAAGTTGTTCATTAACTTGCTTTTCTTTTTGCAATTCAGCTGTCTGAGGGTGTTCTGTAGGTAACAGCTTCAACCTCTTCTTCATGGCATTTAGATCATCATCCTTTTTCTTCATGAGGGCTTTTACCCCGGTTGGATCACTAGGGTCATGCCCTAGATCAACAATAATCTCCTCAAGAGATTTTATCCTATTGTCCTTGGCCTTAGAGGACATCCTCTCAAAATCTAGTTGAGTGTTTGTGTTCTTCAAAGATTCTTTCAGCTCATGAGCTAATGTGGCCTTCTCTACCAAAGTGGCATAGACCATCTCCCCAGTCTGCTTGTGGAGTTCAATTTGGTCCATAGGATGTATGTCTTTGGCCAGGACCTCCACCCTTGTTTTGATGAAATCTGCAGTTGTCATTGGCTGCGGCCCCTTGGGTTTGAAATGGCTGAATATTATTTTTTCTTCTTTGAAGTCGTAGACCGACATCAACCTTTCCTGCTGGGCTGGAGTGGCATCTATAAACTGTTTGTAAACCTCAGCCCTCAATAACTCATTTGCTGCCTTGATTTGTTTGAAGGAAGCCTTAGCACCTTTAAGCTTCTGGCTTTGCTGAGAAGAGGATGACACCTCCAAACCAAGCTGTAAATTCTGCTCCTGCTGAAAGGAGCTTGTCCCTGTATGTTGGCTGCCCTCCCTGTCCTTTGCTGTGTTGTTCAAGACATCTTCAGTAATGTCTTCCACCTCTGGGGAATCTGCCCTTTGCCTTTTAGTTTCTGGCTGGTGGGAGGATCCACTGAGGGGAGTGGACTCTTCTCTTTGCCTTTTAGTACCCCTCTCTTCATGTGCTGGGGTCTGCAAAACTGAGGTAGTTAATGGCTCAGTTTGAGGTGGCGGTGTTTGCATTAGGGGGGTTTCTGGCAGCCCAGTTTGTGGCAGAACAATTTGTCCTTGTTGCTGCTCTGTTTGTTGTTCTGTTTGCTGATCTTTTTGCTGTGACTGTTGCTCTGACTGTTCCTTTTTTGCTTCATCCTCTGCATCCATTTTTCCTTTTCCTTTATCTAAGCCTGGTGCTGCTGTAGAGAGTGTCTGCGGCGCTGTCCTGGTAACTGAGGTCCCTTCTCCCACTGATTGAGGCAGTTGAAAGGTACCTGGAGCACATAGTCCAGGTCAATAGTCTTCTCAAGTTCTTTCATATTTTTAAGCATTCTTTCTTCTTCAGTTAAGCTCTCAACTAGAGTGTCCAGCTGCCATTCTTGTAAGTTGGCATACTTTTCTATGTGTGGGTAGTGGCAGTGTTTAATCCCTAGGAGTCTGTACTTAAATCTCCTAGCAGTGATGAAACCTTGAGGGTCATAAGGGACCCATCGAAAACTGTATGACAATTTATATTTGTCCTTGAGGATCAGGTCTGCAGATTCCCATCCTTCCTTCTTGTTCATGATGAAAGGGCCCAACTCATTTTTGAAGTTAAGGTGTGCCTTTTTCTTGGAGCTGTGGAAATGGGTAAGGTCTGACTGAATCAATTGCCTGTAATACTCCAAGGCAAATAATCTCATAGGAACATACTTGGGTAGCCTGTATGGACAGAGCTCACAGCCATATACTCTGAACACAGTATGGTGTTCATATAGGTACCAATCACCTATTTTGTACTTCTTAGATAGCTGCAAAGCTTTCTTGATCTCATTAGATATTCTAGGTGGAGGGGACTTCATAAGCATGCAGGAGACTGGGTACACAAACTGGTCAACAAATTCACAATAGGTATAGGGTGAATTTGTGATTTTATGATAGACTGAGGTCCAGAAGATGACAAATCTCCTCTCTCCTTTATTATCCAGCCTTCTGATGTAGCATGGGAAAGCTTCAGAATGATAAAACATGAACAGGTGGTAGATGTAAGCTGAGTATCTGAAGACCCCCTGTCTGTCCATTTTGCTCAATTGATCATGAATCCTATTGGCTATGAACTTAGCAAAGTTATACTTTCGGGCAGGGGGTTGACGTGGGCTGTAAGCAGACAGCAATACGAGCATGGCTTGATCCACATGCTCACTGTTTTGGTAACCTAACACATAGGCTATCATGTCCAGTAGCAGCCTGCCTGAGTCATTGAAATGTTCATGCAGATAAGGGGGTGGCCCTGTAGGCTGGCACTCAGTTCTCATGTAGTTCCTGGTGACCTTTTGCAGCTCCTCACTGGTCATCTTGTCACCAGCTTCCAGCAAATACCTCATGGAGAATGGGATTAGCAACTCCGTTTGATCAAACTGTAACATCTTGTTGATGGACTCAGCATTTATATAAAAAAGGATCCTCCCTGATGGAGTATTGACAGCTCTGTGCTCCAGATCATAGTTTTGAGCACATAAGTGAATGATTTCAGGGAAAACATTCACAGCTGGGAGACAGTAATAGGGCAGGTTTGACTCCCATATTCCATCTGTACCCAGTCCATCCTTATGGTCTTCCCTCAGTGTAGTGAAGGTCTTCAAAAAGTCCCTGTCTCCCTCAAAGTCATCAATGAGACAATCCTTGTCAATAAATGGCAAGGCCTCCAGTTCCTTATTGGTTTGATTTAGTGGAGTAACACTGAGGGAAGAGGATGTAGAGGCTGCCATGATATAATCTGTATGTGAGCAGGGAGAGGTAATAGTTTGATAAGTCTTTAAAGACTTAAGCAGCAGGTAAACTGTACACAGTGTGATGTCCTCTTCTAGTGCAAAATTGTAAGCAAGTTGGTAAATTGCTGCAAATTCTCAGGGATGTGGATTGCCTAAGGGGACGTTGCAGAGACAGTGATAATTCTTTAGGAAGAGTGCAGGTGGCCTGTACTTGGCAAAAGGGAACAATGCCGAGTACCTCGGGGGCAATTTTGCAGTTTTAACCCGCGAACTGATTGCTCCAATGTCAAATTGTGGCTTAGGGATGGGGCAGGTTGCTTGGGTTTGGTTTAGGTGATCAGGTGGAGCTGAATTAAGTGAATTTACCAGTCTTTAATGGTGAATTCTACAGAGAATTGGAATTCATGGGCAAAGTGGAAGGAAATGTTAAAATACCTGGAAAATCGACTTGGAAGCTCGCGGGCCGGGTTGTGGAGACTTAGTGCCGTCGAATTCTGAACTTTGAATGGTCGAATTGTCGAATTTGATGGCTGAGTGAGAGGTTTCGCAGCAGCTGTTGGCAACGGCTAGTTTCTCTTTCGCATGAAAATGAGCGAAAACAACTCATTTAGTCGTTTTAAATCGTTAAATTTGGCAAAAGTGTGCATTTGGCGCTTTTCCGCCGATGACGTCAGCATGACGTCATGGCGGGGCCCAGATACGGAGGTGACGTGGCGGCTGAGGTGTTTGCCAGGGTGGCAGGACACGGTGGCGGGCGGGTACAGTGGCGGGTCCGCGTGGAGGGCCACGAGACGCTGGGGCGGGCACTGGCGAGGTGACGTCAGGGTGACGTGCAAATGACGTGGGAGGAGAGTGGTATTAGGGGTGGCGGTAAGCGGGTTCCCCGCACCACCTTTGGGCAAAGGCGGTAACGGGGAGGGGGGCTCCGAACAACCCCACCGCCTGCCACGCGTCCCCTGTACGGGATGGCCAAAACCACTTTCCCCGGACGCTAAAGGTCGGCAGGTCGGGGAGTGAAAATGACCGCCCACCTTTAGATCCGGGCGACGGAGATCTGACGGCTGGCGGGCCTTCCGACTGGTCGAGCATGTTTGGGGGGGGGGGTCCCGCCAGCGCAATAAAATATTCAATTCAATGATTGGGCGGAGGACTATAGGAAAGTGGGTTTTTTCGCAGTTTTTGGGTTTTTTGGGCTTTTTCAAGGGTTTATATAGGAAAACGGGGTTTTTGTGCGTTTTCAGCAGAGAGACGGTGAGGGTTGAGGGACAGGATTTCTGCTCATAACCAGAGGTGAGAGCACATCCAAGACAAGGTTGACCACAGTCCCAGGTGGACTGAAGTCCCCTTAGACCATTTACTTGGCTATAATGCCAAAAGGAGAATATGTAGATAATGCTGGGATTTATACACCATGGTGTTTAATACTAGTAGGGGAAAAGGTAATATAGGGGATTTACATAGTAGAATTAGAGTTAATATGGATGAGAGGGTGAGTGGAGGGGGAAACCATTTTAGTTTATGTGAAACAAACTTGGTTTTGAGAGTAGATCAAAATGAAAAGATTTTTAGACAAGAAATGTGGCTTTTAAAGATTAAGAACCACCATGAAAACTTAGTCATTTTCATGAATCTTAGCTGATGGGGAATGCTAGAGATGAAATTGGAAGGGAATGAGGGAAATTAGTCATGCTTCCAGCTGCAAATCGATGAAGAAGAACACCTTTGTCAATTAATTGACTTTGCTTTGATACCCACAGTTACCATCTCTGCAATGGTAGGTATAACTTTCTGCAACCCCAACTACTTACCCAGCTACTTGCCTAGCATTTTTATTTCTTCTTGGAGGGTGCACTTGGACTTGCAGACCCTTACTTGCCTTTTCTTTTCTTTGGCTTTTTCTTTAGCTTTTTCTATCTACTTCTAGCCTTATTTCTTCCAAGGTCCCAGATTAAGCTGTTGAGAGCCCTTTCTTCTCTACCTGAACTAGTTGTCTGCCAAGATTAAGCAGTTTGGACAGACTTCTTTCTCTATTCTATAACTCAAAATTGAAACATGGCATGATCCAGGTTAAACTGTTGGATCATCCACCAAAATTGAAATAAGGTGATCAACATTTGAAACATTTTACACACCTCTTGTTCTCTAGGAAATATGGGATCTTTGTGATATCAAAGCAGAGCATATTTGGACTTTCCCTTGCCAATCATGAAATATGAAACCTATTGATATAGGTATCCAACACGTCCATTAAAATCCAAAAGATTTTGATATTGCGAATTCGTCCTGTGTCCCTTGTCACCCAAAGGGAAGCATATTGAGTGGCTTCAGGCCATTCTGGATCCAAGACTGGAAACTGGCTTTCCTCGGGTACGTCAGTGGCAACCAGCATGATGGATAGAAGCAACCATGCACAATGGAATCTCATACCTTCCTCCTACACATTGTGGCAATTGGTATGAAATTCTTCGCAAAGGAATTGCGACTAGTTGAACCATACACCGACTACGCATTCCTCAACAAGAGCGATAACTACAGCGGGGACCTCAATGCCGAAACATTTCCTCATGAGTTTCCCCGCCAAAAATTGGGTGGCAACGCAAACTGCATTGTCTGAGATACTATCAATGAGATACCCTCGTTGTCCCTTGGCGAGCTAGTACTTATTTTTTAGTCATTCTATCATCGTGACATCGTGACCCTTATTAGTAATCTTCCGAGGGTCTCTCCCATCGCAGGGTAGGTGTGAAACGTGATGAACCAGTTCCGCTGTGATATGAACAAGTTTACCAACCCATAATATATCCTCATGGACTAAACAAAGAAGTTGCTTAATGACCAACATGGTGATAGGGGACTGGAGAAAGTGAGGAATCGACAAGAGACAGAGTAACCAACTTTGTCCACCTCTTGTAGCCACACCTTCGGCTATAGGGTTGTCACCGTCCCTTCTATCTTCCGGTCCATTAGTTTTTCTGTCACGAGATAGGGAAATTTTACTCTGTCTGCAAGGTCCCAATCCTTGAACTTCATTGTCGCAACACGACCAACCACCGAGTTTTCCATTGGCACAACCTTTGGTAGTGACGGGGTGTCGATGGCAAAGTCGACTTCATCCAGATTTGCAGGTACTTTGGCCTTCCCTTTTTGGTGACACATAATTAGGTTGCCATACTGGCTATATGGGGTCTTCTATGCATGGTTCAACCTTCATCATCTAGACATTCTGGATGGGGCTGAATGGGAGCACTCCTTTTTCTCGTAATTGAGCGATCAGCATAGGGAAATCGACTGCATCGTGATCAAACTGGTAGCATGAAGGACAACAAGCTTTAGTTGGATTTGTACAATCTCGAGCGTAATGTCCCTGTCCACCACAATTATAATAGATCAACTGTCCACAGCCCCATCTGGGCCCCTGTCCTCCGCGCCCCCGTCCGCGTATCAGGAATCCCCCGTGCACGAATGGTGTCGTCGAGTCCTGTCCACATGTCTCTATTTGCATCCTATACATAGGTGGTCGATCCATCAACATGCGGAAATCGCTTTCCTCGTGACCCATCGTTCTGCAAAAGTTACAAAATAAGTGTTGAGGAGGTTGTCGTAAGTTCAACAATAGGTGGCAGCTGTCCGTGGCATGCTTTCCTCCTACTTGGCCAATAGCACAGCCAGGGAACTCGACCCTGCTTGTACCTCCACTTTTAACGGCATCAGGCCTCCTTCTGCCAGATGATTTGAGAAAGCTAGACAATGGTCCTTGTCTTGCTCTTGGCTCTTACTTTTAATACAGCCTACCTTCGGTCGTACCTCTGGTCGGGACACTCTTCCTTGCTTCAGACTCTACACTTCCAAGCTCAATTTTTGAAGTTGCATGTGGATTTTCTGAAATCCCAACCCTGGGTCCGGTATTAGGGTCGCCTGTAACCTCATTGTTGTTTCGAGTGCCTCGGCTTGGGTTGAGATCCTATGTTGTGACAAAGTCATCCTAAAATGGGGCATAGAGGATGCCACAAACCACGCACAATGCTGCCCATCTGTTAAGGTCATGTTCGCTTCATGAATAGTACTTTTTAATCTCTGGTCTAGATCCCACGGAGTTTCACTAGGAAACATTGCTATCTCTTTGAATCGAATGACCGATTGGGCTTCAAACTTTGGTCAGCCAAACTCTTTATTCAGCGCATCCTATATTGCTGCTATTCGCTCATTCAGATGGTCAGTTGAGTATTTTATGTACCATCTTAGTGCGTAGTCCTGTAGTGCACTGACTAGCATGGCCTTTTCAATGTTTTCATCTATTATGCCTTGCGTGTCCCATATAGATTTTATCACAAACCAGAACTGACTTGGCTCTTCATTCCCTACACCCTGAAATGTCAGTAACTTGACTGCGGTCACCATCCCAGCTTTTGGTGGAGGGGGTGGTGAGGGTGTTGGTGTGGATGGACTCGATGCGGGTGAAGCGGATGGCGGTGTAGATGGAGGTGGTATCAGTGGGAAGCATTCTTTAATCAATCAGACCACACTCCCTGGCGAGAACCTAGCGAGATCCTCCTCACTTTCCCGCGAGACAGAAATCAACGGGTTGTTTTATACTTCTCCTATTCTTCGATAACCCTTTCCGCTTCGCATTACTCTAGACATCAATATACACACAGAATATGTTTTTCGCACAAAAACATCTTAATCCAAGTATTCAATGATTTGATGTACCTACCCCGCGGTCCTTGGAGAAATTGATTTTTTGCTTCACTGTAACTTACGGTTGTATCTATCGCGAATTCAATAATAAATCCCCCTATGATCCGATCTAACCAGTGGTCTACCGCACGCGCAAGTCTATCTTTGGTGGCTTCCAGCCTTCACACCAGTTCCGGAGTCCACACTATTGGCTGGTCCAATCTGCACCTCCCCACGCTATCAACTAACTTAGCGATCCGCTCGTACAATTCTATCAGGAATGTTACGAAGAAGATCTTGTGTATATCTGTGAACATATAGCAATCCAACCGCTGTTCCTCTGATATCCGCAAGTTCCTATTCTCCTAAATCGCGAACTCGTGAAGCTTCAGATCCCACCACTCTTCGATTTCTTTCTTCGTAGGATTCCAATGTTCCCACATTAGACACCCCTTAGGCAGATCCCGGTCCCAGCAATGGAACCATTTGTTGGTTTATATGGGCCTGACCTAGGTTTGGAAGAGTTATTTAGCCCAAAAAATCCCATAGTTATCTGCCCTTTCGGCAATAGCCCGTGGAGCGCGAACTGAGGTCTCACCTGAGGTAGCAGGGGAGAGCGCTAGAACTAGGTTTCTGCACCCTAGGGATGTCTAGGTGTGGTTTGGAGGTTTCGCGCATTGGTTTATAGCTTCGTGCTGCTCGGTATTCACACAGATCCAGCTTGATTATCTCTTTCTTATTAGTGTGCTTTTCTATTAAATGAAGTAGTCACCAATTACCAAGGTCTTTAAGCAAACATTTAACCAACACAACTGATTCACGCATTAAAATGAACCCAGATTTACATTCATTTAAACCATGCGTAGATTAAATTAAACATATATTATGATAGCTCAGAAAAAACACAGAACTTCAGAAGAAACTTATCTTTTTATTTCCACTTTATCTTTAATACATCTAGATCCGCCCTGCGCACTCAGCTGCAGGAGTCCGCGCACGCAGCTGTGGACTTTCCAGGCCTCTATGCACACAAATGTAGAGCCTCTACCTACTACCCTTATCCCTCGACTCAGACTTACAGATGCTTTCAATCTCTCTACTTCAAGTACCCATTACATTTCATACTGTCAAAACTCTTCTCTTTCTACCCATAGAGCCTCGCTCTATTTATACCCTTCCTTGGCCCGCAACCCCTGCACGGGCTGACTCTATTTATATTTCTTTACATTATTTTCGGGCAGACTACCTTTTGACTCAACCTATTACAATTTGCGTTCTGCATGTTCAATGGAGTCTTTACCATAACTTAACCAAAAATGTCTGGCTTCGCGCCCCCTAATCGTTGCGCAAGGATGTAAACCAGTGCGCAAAACCTCCAGACCACACCTAGACATCCCTAAGGTGCGGAAACCTGGTTCCAGCACCCTCCCCTGCTACCTCGGGTGAGACCTCAGTCTGCGCTCCGCGGGCTGTTGCCGACAGGGCCGGTAACTGTGGGATTTGTTGGGCTAAATAACTCTTCCGAACATGGGTGAGGCCCATATATATGTTTTATCCATAGATTAGTCATGGGTCAGCCTACCCAAGCCGACCTGCCAATTCAGCTAATTCACGCCCCATCGTTACGTCGACTCACCCAAGTCATCACCCTGCCAGGTCCACATGCCCAACTTTGCACTATATAATTCCACTGTCATAACTTCACACACTTAGCTGAATTTTGGTTTTCGACCTTCCGTTGGCTCGTCATGCTCATGCCCCGGGCACCCTTAACTGACTACCCCAACTTGTCGCTTGTTCAACTCATCCAATTGTCACAACCGACTCGCCCTCTCGTCGACTTGTCGCACCCATCAGCTTGTCGCTCGCTCAGCTCGTCGTGTTTAACCGGGAGCATGCCCACCAAATTCGTTGCATGCCAACCGCCGACTCATGGGCTTGACATCCCTTGTCCCACAAACAAGAGGGTCTCATACACCAATTTGGTCAACCTCTCCCTCATGTACAGGGTTGTAGAATAATTATTAATTTTATGTTTATTATTTTATTTATTTTATTTTTATATAATTTGACCTATTAAAAAGGTTAAATAGTACACATTATAGCATCTCTATTGTACTAGGTTAGAAAGTTCCTTCAAACACAATGATTGCTAGAAAATGACAAAAATAAGCAAGTAGTCTTTAAGTGTGACCTTTTGGAAATTTTTCCACTTTATTTTCCGATCTAATTTTTCTAAAATCCGGTATGAATTCATTGGAATCACAAGCTAGAATTCGACAAGGATTCATCGAAATCACAAGTTTGACAAGAGAACTCCTCACAATGGAAGTGCCCCAGGGGTTTTTGAGGGTGTTGAATCCATATATACAATCAAAAAACTAGTTTAAACAACACAAATCAATATTTGGCCACAATTTTTTTAGACATATCCTTGAAATAAATAATAGTAAAGGTATCAATGTGAATTTTATCATAATTCTTTATATTTGACTTTTATATATAATATATCAAATATGGGTAAATTATTTTATTTTATTTTATTTTATTTAGTGATATTTAAAAATAAATTATATATAGAGAGAGTCAACACTTTAGTTAATGATATCTTGGATAGAAGAATAATTTACTGACTAGCGCAACCACATTAATAAATGTGGTTGATATAGGACAATAGGCATTAATGGTATGGATTTAATATTAATATTAATATTAATAAATATATATAATTATAATAATACTATTACAATAACTATTATTATATTATAAAATATTATCATAATTATGATAATAATTATAATAATAACTTACAACAATTATTATTATATTATAAAATATTATTAGAATTATGATATTAATTATAATAATAATTTATAACATTTATTATTATATTATAATTATATGATAATATTATTGATATTATCGATAATATAATAAACCTAAGGGATTAATAAACCCAAAGGATTAATATTATAAAATTAAGGGAATAATGCGATACTTAGTGTGAAATGCAAAAGCTCGCGAATCATCGGATTTTTTAATGCAATTTTCTCACAAGACCTTGGTCGAGGGCATGTCTATTTGGATGTCGCATCAGGAAACAACTCTCTACAACAGATTAAACCTGTAGGATTAATATTATAAACCCAAGGTATTATTAATATTATAAACCAAATGGATTAATATTGTAAACCCAAGGTATTAATATTAAAAACCCAAGGGATTAATAAATTCTTAAGGAAATATTGTGGAAAATTCCTCTTGGGGACTTGGGAAAAAGTCCAATAACTAGACAGAAATGTATGCACTCCTCCTAGGAGTCTCTCCTTCTCAAGACTGAGGCATCAAAGACATAATTACATTGGGTGACTCCTTCATAACTATTTTTTACATGAGAATTGGCTCTCTCCCCAAAGACAATAACTTAAATCTCTTATTTCACCAAATCTAAATAATCCTCTCCTCTTTCTCCAATACCCCCTCTTTCCACATTCTTAGAAACCTTAATTTTGTAGTTGATCTCCAAGCCAATAAAGTTTTTCTAATCCCTGAAGGAAAAACAAAGATTAATGATGTAATTGGATATGTCTTACTTCCTTAACGATATATATGATTTACCCCCTTATGTCTCCCTATCCCTCACCCCTCTCCTTGGTGCCCTTATACCTCTTCCCACATTCCACCCTTTCCTTTAGAATTGATTACTTAAATGCATCAATCTCGGTTATCCCTTCGGTCTCTGCCATGATAATTTATTATCAATTATGCATGGTCAGTTATGGTTGTTGGTTCCATGCAAGCGTGCTAATCGTTATTTCACCTACATGGAATAGACCCTCGCACACTCTTGATCTCCAAAATAGTTATGATAGCATCTTTTTTTATCGCCTCATGATAATTTCTATGCCTACGCATACAAGGAACAATGATCGTGAGATGATGGATTGGTTGCAATTTAAATGGTGTGATGAGAATAAATATTGTTGCAAGAGCCTTGGGTTGATTACAAGCTCTGGGCAATGTTGGTTTATAATTATGTTTTCTCGGTGAGATGTGGATTTGGTCCCCTTCGTCTTCAGGGTGGCGTCAATTCATTAGGATTATTGGAAACTCTGCTATGAGCTTCATGTTTGGATACGGGTTCTCTTGTATTGGGTCACGCTGGTGGGGTTGCAACACCATTGTAGTTGGGCTTTGTGGTGATTTTGCCTCACAATATTGAAGGTAAGCCTCACAATTTTAAATTCCTTGAGTCTAAATGAAAATGAGATCTTAGTCTGCAATTATACTCCAGTGTTCATCTTGGTTGTGAATTCAGTCATGGCTCAACACCTATTCTCGCGTTCTGGTAATATAAGCCTCACCCATTCTATCAATATTTTTGGTATGTTATCGAGTGGGAATTTTTCAGACAAAACATTTTCCTGTGGCACTTTTAAGAAATTGTCTCTTTGCAACTTTGGTGCAACAACGCCTCTTGCATGATATATGAATTATCTCATCCCTAGCATGGATTTTGACTCTCCTAAATCCCGTTCTTTAGCTTCTTATGTCTATGACCATTGTAAGAAAGAGCATGATGCTCTTAATTTGGAAATTTATGATTTAAATGTTCAAATATATCAACAATAAACTTCAAAATGAAACCAGCTCAACATACTTTACAAAAACTTTCCATATTGGAAGATGAAATTGGAAGATGAAATTGACACTTTGAGAAGCATCATTGCATGATTTTAGTTACAGATGGTTCATCCCGTAAATGCTTCTCCAGAGCCCCACCATGACATTGACCTTAATAGGCCCCCAGAACTTGAAGATTAAACACTTTTGTCATGTTTGGGTTTAAATGTATTTGCATTTTGTATCAATTTTGGAAAATATACTCCACTAGACAAATAAGAGTGTTGGTAGGATTGGGTCTTTTTGTTGTAATCTATTTGAGGGACATTAGTATAAATTTTTCACTCCAGGTGTCTTGGAACAAGCTAATCATGTAATTCTCCTAGGTATTTTCCATGGCAAGGCACAGATTTAATAAAAAGCAGTGCTCATTTATGTTAAAAAAAAATATTATAACCCAAGGGATTTCTAATATTATAAGCCCAAGGGATTAATATTATAAACCCAAGGTATTAATAAACTCAAGGGATTAATATTATAAAACCTTGGGATTAATATTATAAACCCAAGTGGTTAATAAAACCAAGGGATTAATATTATAAACCTAAGGGATTAAAAATCCCAATGGATTCATAGTATAAACCCTTGGGATTAATTTTATATACCAAATGATTAATATTATAAATCCAACGATTGATATTAATATTATAAACCCAAACCCGCAATCCCAACTCCATGGTTAAAACTCATCACTAGTACAAATGGGGCCACAATCCGATGGCTATTAGTCAAATATGTGACTTATTGGCATCGTATGTCCGACACATTGGTGTTTATCAAATCTTCGCTAGAATTTTGTTGAATACCCAAAAGTTTAGTCACCATCAGATATGTGACAGTACATTTGTCGATTATCCAACACATAAAGGTCTGAAATGGTCTTTAAAAAGTTGACGTTTATAAGTCGATTTTGTGATGCTACAAATTGTCGGATATTCAACAAACTGAATGCCAAATATTTGGTGGGTCTCGCACCAGTCTTCAGTCGTATATTTGACACATAGGTCATTTTGTCTGACGGAACAAATCGAAGTTAAGGCATCAAGCAATCAACAGAATAAGTAAATTGTGTGACAGAAGTTTTTTCAATCTGACGCTTTCAAACTTATCATGATGTGTCAGATATGCAATGAATATTCGACAAATATGTCACTCTGATCGATGGAACAAAATGACGTTGAGGTGGCGGGTAATCGACAAAATAAGTAAATTATGCAACAAATGTGACTCAGTAATTCCGTGTGTCGATTTGGTCATTGAGTATTTGACTCAGTACTTCAACTGCTAAATGTCGAATATTTGATGGTCTTACTATGTCATTGAATATTCAAGGGTGATATGCATGAGAGAGAGAGAGAGGTTTTCTCAGCAGCTCTGCTCCTAATATTTGATTCTTGCATCAGACCTGAGGGTTTCTCGGTGGCTCTTCTCCCTACATTTGATTTGGCATGTACAAGTTTGTTCAAATAAGAATGAAACAATGAGTCCTCTCCTTTATTGTCTTGTTTATTACTTCCATTAGACGCTAGTTTCCTACATATTTTTAAAGGAAAGGACGGCATTGGTATGGTGGCATACTCAGTATGAAAGAGTCTTCTAGTATAATAACCAGAATCAAGTATTGCATCCTCATCATAAATGGATTATATAGAGACATACATTAAAAGCATTGCTAGATCACACTATAAATAACCAAGTATCAGTAATAAGCCAACATCTGAGAAAAAACATAAGCACAACCCAGGCTGGTTTCATCAAATATTTTTTCATGTACCAAAAGTGTACTATGAAATATTATAACCATAAATTAAAATCCATAAAAGATCACAATTTTTTTACTATTTGTCTTAACAAAGTATTAATATTCAAGAAATGGTTGGACTTCAAATGTGGAATATCACTTGTGTATACCAAGGTTCTCCACAGATACCACGAGTTTGTCAAACTGACCCCACATGGATTCCAGATAAGTGGCTCCTTTGGTGGACAAGTAGATTTGTCAATAGATGATAGCCACAAATAAGCATTACTCTTTTAACATAGTGAAACAAATTTAGCAAGCTTGCAAACATAGGTAGTGCCTTAGTGACTTTCATGAATGGAGGTACTCGTACTCCAGCTTTATTTTTTATCACATATCATGGTTCAAAATTTACTTGGTTTCACTGGGAATTTTATGTTATTCATGCTCAATATTTTCATTTTTTCTGAAGATCCCATTATAGCGGAGTCCTTTATCCTACTATTATATCAACAAAAAAAATGAACTACCACAAATATTATGTCAAGCTAAATCCTAAAACTAAAATCAATTACGAAAAACTAACATAATTTACAAAGACAAACATATTGATTCAATGACTAGAAAAGCAAAATGAACATGACCAACTCTCATATTTTAAATTCTAGGACTAGAAAGTGGAAGATGAACAGCCCCCAAGGCATAGTATGGAAATATAACATGTAAAATATATGAAACGAGAACAATACTAAGGATGGAAAACTTTTAATCCTAGTGTGCCCTTTCTAGAAAAATACCTTTTACAATTTCCAAATGCACGTCAATAATGATCCAACAACTAATATTACTTAGGTTTCACTAAAATTGGACCGTTGAATAATATGGATGATGATTATCTAGTTAGTCTCAACTTCACTAGAAAATTGAACTTTAGCATAATCGAAACCAACACACTCAAACCAAATCATGATATTGGATTTTGAACTACCTGCAAGGCCTGGTGAAGTAATACAATGTGTAGAATGTGCAACAGAAACAAGACTGAGTGTGGTCAACTTGCAATCATAATTTACCCTCTCTAAAATTATTCTTTCTTCAATTTCCAAGTCCACATTAATACCTGTCCAAGAACTATTGAGTGGTATTGGACCATATTGACCAAATTGGATGATGTAATCTAGTGCCTCAACTGTACTTGGTGTGCATGTGAGGAGAATATGACAAACAAACCATTAGATATATATATATATATACACACACACACACACACACATTAGTATTTTGAAGACTATAAGAATGTCATCACACATAACATCCTTCATTTTTTATCACCCATAGTTGAAACTAGAATATATTGTGGCTTATAGAGTTATGGCTATCAACAACAATCATAAGAGAGAGTATTTTGTGTGATGGAAATATACTCTAACACAGGAGAATGTGTAACAACTCTTTTTCCATGAAAACCCACATATATAAACCAAGTTATGTGAATTATTTATTTGTGAAAATAAATTGATGACTAGCCTCAATGAAGGGACATATGAATCCAAAGTTATAATAGGGAAAGCTTGTGGTGGGTTTTTTCATGGACAGTGAATGCGTGTTGCATATTTGTTGGTTTCCTTATGGCGTGTCCTGAGCAGGCCCATACAAACCACCGTTAATTTTCATAATTGCCTGCCTAATGAAGTATTGGCGTACGGTGACAAGCATTGAAGTCAGAGTGGGCGTCCTGAGTGGAGGATGGCATCATATTACCCCCTCTCCTTATGAAATGTGGATAGAGAGAAATAAGGCAGTGGATAGAATATCCCCCAAGTTTGAAGGAAGAAGGATTGAGAAACTTTAATCTTCTAGAATTGTGGAAAAGATAATGGTCAAAGTGTGCAGAGAAGGCATAGAGAAATTGGTGCAAAAATTTTGATGTGCAGAGAGAACTTAGATGAGTTGAGTATGAGAACAACTATTTATAATCATGCCTCACATCATGAATTGTTCAATGAGTTTGGGTGAGCACCCTAGAACATGACATAGCATGTGAAACAAGTGGGTGCAATTAGTTAAAGGCACACCCAACCAACACTTGAGAAAATGGTTATGTATATTGCAAGGAGTAGATGTGTGTCAGCCAAATAATTTTTGTGAGTCAACTTGCATTGTGTGTCAACCCCATAGGACTTGAAGGGACATGACCCTTTTCTCTCCATACACCCCATATATATAGCCAAGTGTGTGGAGAGGAGAAGGCATAAGAACTTGGTGGATCACATCAACTTGCACGATTGGTTCATGGTGAAGAAGGAAGAAGATTGTCTTGTAACAAACCAAATTTTGTCATGGGGATAGTTATGTAGTTTTTTGGCATGTAATTAAGGTCACTCTTCAACCTGAGTTGCATATTGGTTGGAGAAGGGGATCAATAGCAAGTTTAAAACATGTGTGTTTTTGGTAGGTCTATGCTACTAAGTGGTGTTGTTTAGTGGTGCATGTAGCTGAGTGGAAAATGAATTGGAACATGACCCAAGTTTTTTTTGTAGGTATTACAGGTAGGGTTAGGTGAGACCCAAGCCCTTGGTATTTGCATTATTTTGTATTTAGATGGATTTTTATGTTATTTGATGCTTTATAGAATATGTTTTGAAAAAACTCACATTAAGATGCTAGTAGTGTAGAACACATGGTGGTCACATGGAGCCACCTAGGTTTATCACACCCAAAGTGTGATGTGTTACATGACATGTCAATGGATGTTGCTATCATTGTGTCACTAATAATGTGGAAAATACACATAGGATGAACCAAATTAGAGTGTGACATGGGAACATAAATGGCTATTGACATGCCACTAGTGATGTGGCATTTCAGATAAGATTTGGTGGCATGGCATGTTGTCATACTGTGTTGATGTGGCATGCTGACAAAGAATTTGAAATTTCATAAATTTAACTCATTAATTGTAGACAAATCTATAAGAGATGAGAAGAATTATTTGGAAGAAAAATAAAACCATGCATCTAGATGGATTCAAAAGTTTTGGAAATCCTACATCTGAAAAAGTGGAAATTTGGAAGATTGAATATCTATAAATTTTATAAAAGGATTTTTATAGAAATTTTGTCATATGAATTGATCAAATAGGATGACATTTCTAATTGAAGATGTGGCCTTATGAGGAGGGGACAAGTCGGTAGGGAAGTTGCCACATGTAAACTGATGTGTAATTTGTATGATGTTGACACAGGGCCAAAGGGATACCATGTGGATCCGAATGAGTTTATAGGAACTCGTTATAACTAATATCAAGATACCAGATACCTTGGATACATTTTCAGCATGATTTAATGAATAAAGTGAATACATTATTTAATAATAATATCATTTCTTTGTGGGGTTTCATGAAAAAAACATTTAATTCTAGAATAAAGGCATGTTACACATAATGTAAATATCCCATATGTATGTATATTAGATATCTTGTATTTTCCTAGATTTTATGTTATATTCGGATCTGGATCTCTTAAGGAATGATTTACATGAAAACCTTCTTGATTATGATTATTTTCCCATTTTTCTTCAATCCACATCTGGCCATATTTTTAAAAGAATTATTCATGTTCTTTAGGATTACTAGATACCAGGTACATTTTTAATCATATATTACATTTGGACCTAGGTCAAAACAAAAAAGGTTACACATGTTTTAGTCTAGATACCTCTGAGTGCCAGAGCCTATTTTTGGTGTTCTTATTTGCATTGTGATCTTATTTATTGGCATTGTCTTGATGATAAACACAAAATAATAATGATGGTGATGAACTAACATTATATCAAAAGAATTTTAAATATAAAAAGAGAAAACGTTATAAAACAAACCCTAATTCTGTTTGCCCTACTTTTTCTCAACATCTATGGTCTTGGAAGATTTTCAATGTAGAAATAAAAAATTGCTTGAAATCAAATGCAACGCAAAACTAAATCACACACTCGGTAACCAAGTGCTTGGTGGGATAAAGTTGAGTAGTACTTTTATGATTTTTTTTTTTAATCGCGTATATGACTTCAACCGTAGTTAATCTTTCAAATCCATATATGTGAATGAAAGTATGTGAAAAACAAAGGAAGGAGGAGAAGTTTGATGTGATAAATAATTAATAAGATAAAATAAAAATTGTACCAGTGCCTTATGCTCAATTAATAGAGTAAGATTTTCTCCCACTACCCTACATGAAAAATGACAATTTATGGTCTTTCTCTCAAATAAAACCACAGTTATCAAAGAAATACAAATACTACATGATTTTTTTCATGGAAAAGTTTTTTATTTCTTATAAAACTTTGCGTAACTCCCACTCAGCCAATACATACAAGAAAAATATCAAACAAATTGTGTTGTCTCACCTAAACCCTTACCATTTTGATCTCTTTGCTTTAGATAGTCATTCCACTTCAACATCTGAATTGAAACTAGTTGCCCTACACATATTCATGAAACCAATGAGGCAAACTTAGATTAAATTTGACCAAATATTAAAATTAATTGCTTGAATAAATAATAATTAAAAAGACTTGTGTCATGAATACCTGAATTAACTCCTCTTGGTTTCGAGAATAAATTTTTGGAGTAGTTTAATCTTGGAGAAAACCTCCCTCCACTCAGCAAAGCAGTGGCAAAGTCAACATTGACTTTGTTGTTGCTATGTTGTATTAAGGGTGTTTTTCTACAAGACTATCCAAATCCTAATTTATTCTCTATTGAACAAGGCCAACCATGTGAAGTTGGAATATCTCATGCCCCACCGCCACACCCCCTCCCCCCCCCCCCCCCCCCCCCCCACACCCCCCCCCCCCCGACCCACACAACACATCACTTTCAATTCCCAAATACCCAGTATATCTAGTATATAGGAAATAGTTGAAAGCAAGACATTAAAATACATAATCATAATCATAATAATAATAATAGAAAACTTTCATTCATTCATTCATTTGTAAAACCCCTAAATATTTCATCTCAATAAATTTTATCATAAAAAACATGTTTACATAATATCAAATAGCGTCATGTACATAAAGAGATATATATAAATTATTCATTAACATATAACATGCATTCATTCATTCGTTAATCATAGACACAAAACACTTCATCTCTAAAACATTTATCATAAAAAAATGTTTTCATAATATGGTACATGGTGTTTCTAATGATATGACTATTACAATCATTTCTTTTTCTTTTTCTTTTTCTTTATTTTTGATGGCCTAGTCATGTACTCATGATGTTTTCAACATTGTTGTAAGAGGGGTGGATCATCATCTGTAATAAAAACAAATGTTAAATTAATATTTTTTATTATTGTTCATTAATAAAAATAACATTAAATTTTTCTTTACCTTGTGCACTAGTCAACAATATAATTTAAAAAATTATACAATTACCATAATATCAAAACATAAAAGTGTAATTTTGTAGATACTTCTCATACAAAGTGTCAATATTAATGAAGACAACTAATATTGCCTCCCATATTCACGAGCAGCGTGTATGGCATCTATGCAGGAGTATTTTTGGAATTCATATATGCCCCAAAAGCTATTGATCAAGACAGGAGACAATATTGGGTCTCTTGATCAATATTGACTCTTTGTTTAGGAAGTATATTGATGCAGGAAAACCCTGATTTTACCCAGAGTATGCATATTGAAATGCATAAACCATTTTTCCCCAGGAATTAATATGACCTATTGGGTCAAATCTTCATTAGATAATGGTTAAGGCCCCTTTTATTAAAACTCAGTGGAATGATTTATCAAACTAACCACAGATCAACCCTTAATCAATCCTTTAATCATCGGGACTTAATGACTCTTATAATCCTTTTTTAATCTTTAATATTAGTGCTCTTTATACATCCACTATCATTAAGCTTTCATTAAACCTTCGTTAATATTAATGCCCGCACATATAACTAAACCCCATAAACCTTTATTAACTTTGGGTGATACATAGGCTTAACCCACAAATCAGATATTGGTGCTATAATACTATTATAAACCTTTTATAATAGAATCCACATAAACCATGCATAAACATACCTTTTCGTGTTCCTTCATTACTTAGCACATTTCTCGAGGCTTCCTTTATCACAATTGCAATCACAATTCTCTGCGGGTCACACTAACACATGACTTCCTCCATCGCATCCAATATGCAATAACACATCGCATTCCAAACTACAATAAACCCGAGTCCATTACCTTCTCGGGTCCGCTCTATATCGCATAATGCAAATCCTCTCGCCTAATCAATACTGCTCATTGCAATGTCGCATATCACAATTGCTTAGGGTCTGGTACATTACCATGGAATATTTGTGATGCGATCGAATCTTCGATCGCATTGGATATCGCATATCTCACACCGCACTTTCCTGTGGCCGAAAGTTCATCCCTCATAATTGAAACATTGCAATGTGGGATTTAACAACGATTCTCCATCGTTGATCAGAACATTTGATCCAACTGTCAACAATGATTTCCCATGTCACAATCGTCCATTGCTTAAGGCCGATTTACTCACTCTTGATATATGTTGCGATGCGACACAACTTCCTCCCTTCGCTACGACTTAATCTTGGCAATTGATCTTCCAAATCTGATAGCTCTTGTATGCTAAAACTTCATTTCTTCATTCATCTCTTTATTTGGGTTATACGCCATTCTTCAATTTGACTATAGTTTCGAATTACTTCAATGGTTCCCATCCTGCCACTGTTCTGTTGCACGACTCCTCCTGAGCTTAACTCTATGTGTTTCTTTGATCAAGATCACTCCAAACCATTACTTGGGTTCTTCGAATGGATTCAATGATCCATTACATTTCTCTGTATTATTCTTCTCCTCTATGTATTCGCCTGGACTCTACCTGCACACATATGTTATATAGAATACTTTGATTCATTCATAATTCATCATTTGATACTCAAACCACACACTTATACAAAAACAAATATTTACACAGTATCACTATCTTTAGCCTAATCTTCTAATGTCAGTGGCCTCTATTTACAATTTGACCGTAGGCTTACAATCACCCTCTAGTTATCTTAATTGTCTAACTATCTCACCATCTAATCAACTTCTATCTATACCTGTTTGGCTTGCATTTATACAAAAGGATTCTAAAACCAATTATTGGTCTAGATCCATAAGCTTCTCAACAAAATCCTAAAATCTCTTCCTCATCCCTAAGGATTCTCTCAAATCCACAAAATCATGAACTAACTCCTAATCTGAGTTTTACAATCAATTCTCAAATCCCTCAGTTCTCTCAACTATCCTAAATCTCTCATATACTCCTACATTCGAGAATATTTACAAATATGTATCACAATATTCGATTAAATCCTATTCTCATTAAAATCACTCAAAAGCCTAAATAATTACATTAATTCACACTTAGGAAACCAACTTCCTTGGAAACACAAGACCCCCTATGTCTACTAAAATACAATGATATTATTGAGCTAAATGCTCCTGCATCAAACTCCCCATGTAAGATAATTTATGACCACCTGGTCATAAGTCTGGATAATTGATTCCTCCTGGATCCCAGACTTTATTTTGTAATCTGTCTTTGCTTGTCAATTGTTATATTGTTGATGTTGTCTACTGATTTTCTCTAGGTCTCCATACCTGATGTTGTAATGCTCCATTTTCCATGCTTTCATAGTCTATTGTTGTCTTCCTCTTGTTGTCACTCCTTTCCTTTCTTGCTATTGTCTTCTTCTGAGACACTTTCATCATTAACCTTCTTATCAAATCAATTTATCTGTCCAGTATATCCTCTATATATTGATTGTCTTCTACTCTAAATCGTTAAATTTCCATTACTATTGCCACTCTTTTATCCTTACTCTCTTGTTCACTATTGTCTTGCACCTTTTCAACTGCTGCCATATTGTCTTTTAGTACAATTTTTTGCTTCTTTTTTCTGTACCTGTTAACTTCTTCTTGTCTTTCATCTAAGACAACTTCCTTTTCATCCTTCATCAGCAATTTATCCTGAACATTTATCCTCTGCTCTTCCAACTTCCTCCTTTGAAAGTCTAACTCTCTATATAATTCGATGATTTTACTTGGAGTAAACTTTGGAAATTTTACACAATCTCCTATTTCTTCATTTTCTATTGACCCATCATCACATGGTTCTTCTTCCTTTGTTGAATCTTTCGTAACATCCTTTAGCAGATGTTGTTACTCTTCTTATTTCATTGGGTTGTCCACCTATGCCAAATATGTTCTAGTTTCTGCAACAAAATCTGCACTCATAAGACAATCATCAAAATAAAAAATATAAGGCATTTCTACCTCTTTTCTTCTTCTAGAAACCTTTCAATATGTTGCTCTGATCTTTCCTTTAACTCCTTTGTCAGCACATCAGTATATTGATCCAAACTCAAAGAACTCTTGATACTATTAGCAAGTCTCGCTCCAGCACCATTTGTTTTAATGATGCCTCTCTGCACTTGTTCACAGTAGCGAACTGTTTCTTTTCCAGTCTCCTTGTCATATTCTGCTTCAAAACTTTCATTTTCTGGAAGGTATTCTTTCATGTTTTTGATAGCTTTAAAAGACTGCCTATTTTCTTCCAAACCTGCAACCATACACAAATTATCAGTTTTAAAATCACAAGTCCTTACGGTCTCATTTGATGCTTTAGTCATCAAGTCTTCTGGCTACTTTGAATCATTCATATGATCCAACTCCGTTGGCTCTTCATCACTTTCAAAAAGTAATGGTCCACGGTCTAGTTCACATATCAAAACTTCAACATCTTCTTCAGCATCTCCCTTTTACTGTAGCTCAACTCTTTCGAATTTCTCTGACTCCAATTTGGCATCTAAAATCTGTTCAAGTTCCCTCAGCTCCTTTATTAACTGCATATTCACCTGCTGATTCTTCTTCTCTTTTAGCCTCTACCACTTCACTTTCTTTCTCATGACATAACCATATTTCTAGTCTGTTTCATTTCCCTACAACATCTCCATTAATACTTCAAGCTAAACTGCTATCTCAGTCACTTCTTTATCATATTTTTCATCACTCATTCTCATGCCATTTACCTTAGTATCCTTCTCCTTTTGTCCTTTGCTATGATCTCTTTCAAAACCTCTGTTATGCCTGTCACTCGTCATCATCCTCTCCATCTCTATGAGTTCCTCACTCACTTCACTATGAGTTGCACTAAAGCCTCCACAACAGCAAGTCCTCTCTGCTGCCACTTACCTCACCAATCTCTCCTCTATACTTGGTTCTCTATCTTTGGAACCTCCTTTCAGAACTTCTCTTTGCTCCTTCTATTCTTCAACTCATCTGCATCTTCTAAGAACACAATTGTCCTCTTTATCCAATCCCTTTAGGAATTCTTTAAGGTTTTGCCACATTCTGCTTTAATTCAGAAAATCTTACTAGCTTATTTTATCTGTTAGTAATTCTACCCACATTCTCTGTGGAATTTCCTTCAAGATCTCTGTCTGATCTTGTCTCCCCATTCACCTACACTTTGAATGGATTGTTCTTTTCACTAGCCTTCAGTTGTATCTTCAAACTCTATTACTTCAAGAACTTGTAAACATCCCTCTTACATTTTAACTACTATAATCCTGCTCTACAATTTCACTCATTCAATATATGCTAATCATTAGAAAATTTTTCATACCTTCACCTATCTTCAGGATCTCACCATTTCTACAAATCTGTTTCAGCAGATCTTCATGCTTCCACTGCGCAAAATTTCAACATTCAACTATTGTTAATCAGGTTTAGAATCTGGTTCTTTCCTTCAATCTTTCGGATTTATCTTCACAAAGATTAACTGTCGGTAAAAATTACTCCTTCGTTGAGTTTTCTTCCTGTCATAAATCCTTACCAGTTTCTTTCATTACTGCTTCTTAAGGCTTGATCTTCTTTTGTTGAGATACTTCATTAGCTGCAACTATCAATCTTCAATCTATTTCTTTATCTAGCAAAACCCAAATCAAAGTTAAATTAAACAATACCTCCATGATTTCACAAGCAGTATCCATCCACTCTTCACATTTGAGTGAATCTCCATTCTTCAAAACATCGTTGCGGATTCTTTATGTTTCTGCAATATCTTCTTAATTCTTACTCATCTACCTCCAAGCACTTAATTGTTCTTATCCAATTTCAATTTCAAACATTTCACAATTCCAATTATACAGATTCATTGGCCATAAATCACTTGCTCTACTTTTCCCAAAATCTGAACATTCTATCAAAATGTATAAATTACAAGATTAGTATTACTCTTACCAATCTCCCAACTTTACCTTGGTCCAAATCACCAAATGTTAGCAATACTCTGTCTCTTGTTTTGCACACAGAATATTATTTTACTCTAATACCAGATGACGCAGGAAAACCCTTCTTTTACCCACAGTATGCATATTGAAATGCATAAACCATTTTTCCCCAAGAATTAATATGACCTACCGGGTCAAATCTTCATTAGATAATGGTTAAGGCCTCTTTTATTAAAACTCGGTGGAATGATTTATCAAATTAACCACAGATCAACCCTTAATCAATCCTTTCATCATTAGGACTTAATGACTCTTATAATCCTTTTTAATCTTTAATATCAGCGCTATTTATACATCCACTATCATTAAGCTTTCGTTAAACCTTCATTAATCTTAATGCCTGCACATATAACTAAACCCCATAAACCTTTATTAACTTTGGGTCATACACAGGCTTAACCCACAAATTAGCTATCGACGCTTTAATACTATTATAAACCTTTTATAATAGAATCCACATAAACCATGCGTAAGAATACCTTTTCGTGTTCCTTTATAATTTAGCACATTTCTCGAGGCTTCCTTTATCACAATTGCAATCACAAGTCTCCGTGGGTCACACTAACACATGACTTCCTCCATCACATCCGATATGTGATAACACATCATATTCCAAACTACAATAAACCTGAGTCCATTACCTTCTCAGCTCTGCTCTATATCGCATATCGCAAATCCTCTCGCCCAATCAATACCACTCATCGCAATGTTGTATATCACAATTTCTTAGGGTCTGGTACATTACCATGGAATATTTGCGATGTGATCAAATCTTCTTCGCATCGGATATCGCATATTGCACACCACACTTGCCTGTGGCCGAAAGTTCGTCCCTCATAATTAAAACATTGCGATGTGAGATTTAACAACGATTATCCACCGTTGATTAGAAAATTTGATCCAACGGTCAAAAATGATTTCGCATGTCACAATCATCTATCACTTAAGGCTGCTTTACTCACTCTTGAGATATGTTGCGATGCAACACAACTTCCTCTCTTCGCTGTGACTTATACCTGGCCATCGATCTTCTAGATCTGACAACTCTTGTACACTAACACTTCATTTCTTCATTCATCTCTTTATTTGGGTTATACGCCATTCTTCAATTCAGCTATGGTTTCGGATTACTTCAATGGTTCCTTTCCTTCCACTGTTCCGCTATGCGACTCCTCCTGAGCTTAACTCTATGTGTTTCTTCGATCAAGATTGCTCCAAACCATTACTTGGATTCTTCAAATGGATTCAACGATCTATTATGTTCCTCTGTATTATTCTTCTCCTCCGTGTATTCGCCTGGACTCTTCCTGCACACATATGTTATATAGAATACTCTGATTCATTCATAATTCATCATTTGATACTCAAACCACACACTTATACAATTTCAGAATTAATATCTATATATATAAACAAACATTTACATAGTCTCACTATCTTTGGCCTGATCTTCTAACATCAGTGGCCTCTGTTTACAATCTGCCCGTAGGCTTATAGTCACCCCCTAGTTAGCTTAAATGTCTAACTATCTCACCATTTAATCAACTTTTTTCTATGCCTTTTTGGCTTGCATTTATACAAAAATATTCTAAAACCAATTCCTGGTTTAGATCCATAAGCTTCTCAACAAAATACTAAAATCTCTTCCTCATCCCTAAGGATTCTCTCAAATCCACAAAATCATGAACTAACTCCTAATTTGAGTTTTACAATCAATTCTCAAATCCCTCAGTTCTCTCAACTATCCTAAATCTGTCATATTCTCCTACATTCGAGAATATTTACAAATATGTCTCACAATATTCAATTAAACCCTATTCTCATTAAAATCACTAAAAGCCTAAATAATTACATTAATTCACACTTAGTTTACCAACTTCCTTGGAAACACAAGACCCCTTATGTCTACTAAAATACAATGATATTATTGAACTGAATGCTCCTACATCAGACTCCCAATGTAAGAGAATTTATGACCACCTGGTCATAAGTCTGGATAATTGATTCCTCTTGGATCCCATACTTTATTTCGTAATATGTCTTTGCTTGTCAATTGTTCTATTGTTTTTGTTGTCTGTTGTTGTTCTCCAGGTTACCATACCTTATGTTGTAATGCTCCACTTTCCATGCTTTCATAGTCTACTGTTGTATTCCTCTTGTTATCACTCCTTTCCTTTCTTGCTGTTGTCTTCTTCTGAGACACTTTCATCATTAACCTTCTTATCAACTCAATTTCTTTGTCTAGTATATCCTCTGTCTGCTAATTGTCTTCAACTCTTAATCGTTGAATTTCCATTACTACTACCACTCTTTTATCCTTACTCTCTTGTTCACTATTGTCTTTCACCTTTTCAGCTACTGCCATATTGTCTTTTAGCACAATTTTCTATACCTGTCAAATTCTTCTTGTCTTTCATTTATGACAACTCCTTTGTCATCCTTCATCAGCAATTTATCCTGAACATTTTTCCTCTTCTCTTCCAACTTTCTCCTTTGAAAGTCTAACTCTCTATATAATTCAATGATTTTACTTGGAGTAAACTTTGGAAATTTTACACAATCTCTCATTTCTTCATTTGCTATTGACCCATCATCACATGGTCCTTCTTCCTCTGCTAAATATTTCTTAACATCCTTTAGTAGATGTTCTTCCTCTTCTTCTTTCATTGGGTTTTCCACCTGTGCCAAATATGTTTAATTTCTGCAATAAAATCTGCACTCATAAGACAATCATCAAAATAAAAAATATAAGGCCTTTGTACCTCTTCTTCTTCTTTTGGAAACCTTTCAGTATGTTTCTCTAATCTTTCCTTTAACTCCTCTATTACACATCAATATTTTGATTCAAACTCAAAGAACTCTTGAGACTATCAGCAAGTCTCGCTCCAACACCATCTATTTTAATGATGCCTCTCTGCACTTGTTCACTATAGCAAATTATTTCTTTTCCAATCTCCTTTTCATATTCTGCTTCAAAATTTTCATTTTCTGGAAGGTATTCTTTCATGTTTTTGACAGCTTTAAAAGACTGCCTATTTTCTTCCAAACTTGAAACCATACACAAATTATTAGTTTTAAAATCACAAGTCCTTACGGTGTCATTTGATGCTTTAGTCATCAAGTCTTCTTGCTGCTTTGAATCATTCATATGATCCAACTCTGCTGGCTCTTCATCACTTTCAAAAATTAATCGTCCACATTCTGGTTCACATATCAAAACTTCAACATCTTCTTCAGCATCTCCCTTTTGTTGTAGCTCAACTCTTTCGAAATTCTTTGTCTCCAATTTGGCATCTATAATCTGTTCAAGTTCCCTCAGCTCCTTTATTAACTACATATTCACCTGTTGATTCCTTTTCTCTTGTAGCCTCTGCCACTTCAATTTCTTTCTCATGACATAACAATGTTTCTAGTCCATTTTGTTTCCCTACAACATCTCCATTAATACTTCAAGTTGAACTGCTATCTCAGCCATTTCTTTATCATATTTTTCATCACTCATTCTCATGCCATTTGCCTTGGCATCATTCTCCTTTTTTCCTTTGCTATGATCTCTTTTATAACCTTTGTTATGACTGTCACTAGTCATCATCCTCTCCATGTATATGGGTTCCTCACTCACTTCACTATGAGTTGCACTAAAGCCTCTACAACAGCAAGTCCTCCTTGCTACCACTTACCTCACCAAGCTCTCCTCTGTACTTGGTCTTTTGGCAAGCAATTGGTTCTCTATCTCTGGAACCTCCTTTGAGCACTTCTCTTTGCTCCTTCTAGGATTCAAATCATCTGCATCTTCTAAGAACACAATTGTCCTCTTTATCCAATCCCTATTGGAATTCTTCAAAGTTCTACCACATTCTACTTTCATTCAAAAACTCTTACCAGCTTCTTTTATCTCTTAGCAATTCTACCCACATCCTCTGTGGAATTGCCTTCAAGATCTTTGTCTGATCTTGTCTCCCCATTCACCTGCACTTTGAATGGACTGTTATTTTCACTAGCCTTCATTTGTATCTTCAAACTATGTTACTTCAAGAACTTGCAAACATCCCTCTTACAGTTTAACTACTATAATCCTACTCTAAAATTTCAGTCATTCAATATCTGCAAATCATTAGACAAATTTGCATACCTTCACATATCTTCAGGATCTCACCATTTCTGCAAATATGTTTCAGCAGATCTTCATGCTTCCACTGCACAAACTTTCAACATTCAGCTACTATCAATCAAATTTAGAATCTGGTTCTTTCTTTCAATCCTCTGGCTTTATCTTGGAAAAGCTTAATTGTCAGCAACAATTTCTCCTTTGCTGAGTTTTCTTCCACTTAGAAATCCTTACCAGTTTCTTTCATTACTGCTTCTTAAGGCTTGATCTTCTTTTGCTGAGATACTTCATTAGCTACAACTATCAATCTTCAATCTATTTCTTTATCCAGCAAAACCCAAATCAGAGTTAAATAAAACAATACCTGCATGATTTCACAAGCAGTCTCCATCCACTCTTCACATTTGAGTGAAACTCCATTCTTCAAAACATCGTTGTGGATTCTTTATGTTTCTGCAATCTCTTCTTAATTCCTACTCACCTGCCTCTAAGAACTTAATTGTTCTTCTCCAATTTCAATTTCAAGCATTTCACAATTCCAATTACATGGATTCATTGGCCATAAATCACTTGCTCTATTTTTCTCAAAATTTGAACATTCTATCAAAATGCCGAAAATACAAGATTAGTATTCCTCTTACCAATCTCCCAACTTTACCTTGGTCGAAATCACCAACTATCAGCAATACTGTGTCCCTTCTTTTGCATGCAAAATGTTCTTTTGCTCTGATACCAAATGATGCAAGAAAACTCTGCTTTTACCCATAGTATGCATATTGAAATGCAGAAACCATTTTTCCCCAAGAATTAATATGACCTACCAGGTCAAATCTTCATTAGATAATGGTTAAGGCCCCTTTTATTAAAACTTGGTGGAATGATTCATCAAACTAACCATAGATCAACCCTTAATCAATCCTTTCATCATTAGGAATTAATGACTCTTATAATCCTTTTTTAATCTTTAATATCAGCGCTATTTATACATCCACTATCATTAAGCTTTCATTAAAAATTCGTTAATCTTAATGCCCGCACATATAACTAAACCCCATAAACCTTTATTAACTTTGTTTCATACACAGGCTTAACCCACAAATCAGCTATCGGTGCTTTAATACTATTATAAATCTTTTATAATAGAATCCACATAAACCATGCGTAAAAATAACATTTTGTGTTCCTTTATTACTTAGCACATTTCTTGAGGCTTCGTTTATCGCAATCGCAATCACAATTCTTCGTGGGTCACATTAACACATGACTTCCTCCATCGCATCCGATATGCGATAACACATCGTATTCCAAACTACAATAAACCCAAGTCCATTACCTTCTCGGGTCCACTCTATATCGCATATCGCAAATCCTCTTGCCCGATCAATACCGCTCATCGCAATGTCGCATATCGCAATTGCTTAGGGTCTAGTTCATTACCATGGAATATTTGTGATGCAATCAAATCTTCGATTGCATCGGATATCGCATATCGCACACCGCATTTTCCTGTGGCCGAAAATTCGTCCCTCATAATTGAAACATTGTGATGTGGGATTTAACAATGATTCTCCACCATTGATCAGACATTTGATCCAATTTTCAACAATGATTTCGCATGTCACAATCGTCCATCGCTTAAGGCCGATTTACTCACTCTTGAGATATGTTTCGATGTGACACAACTTCCTCCCTTTGTTGTGACTTAATCCTGGCCATTGATCTTCCAGATCCAATGGCTTCTGTACACTAATACTTCATTTCTTCATTCATCTCTTTATTTGGGTTATACGCCATTCTTCAATTCGACTATGGTTTCGAATTACTTCAATGGTTCCCATCCTTCCACTATTCTGCTACGTGACTCCTCCTGAGCTTAACTCTATGTGTTTCTTTGATCAAGATCACTCAAAACCTTGGGTTCTTCGAATGGATTCAATGATCCATTATGTTCCTTTGTATTATTCTTCTCCTCTATGTATTCGCCTGGACTCTTCCTGCACACATATGTTATACAGAATACGTTGATTCATTCATAATTCATCATTCGATACTCAAACCAAACACTTATACAATTTCGGAATTAATCTCTGTATATATAAACAAACATTTACATAGTCTCACTATCTTTGGCCTAATCTTCTAATGCCAGTGGCCTCTGTTTACAATTTTCCCGTAGGCTTACAGTCACCCTCTAGTTAGCTTAACTATCTAACTATCTCACCATCTAATCAACTTTTGTCTATGCCCTTTTGGCTTGCATTTATACAAAAGGATTCTAAAACCAATTCCTGGTTGAGATCTATAAACTTCTCAACAAAATCCTAAAATATATTCCTCATCCCTAAGGATTCTTTCAAATCCACAAAATCATGAACTAACTCCTAATCTGAGTTTTACAATCAATTCTCAAATCCCTCAGTTATCTCAACTATCCTAAATCTCCCATACTCTCCTACATTTGAGAATATTTACAAATATGTCTCACAATATTCAATTAAATCCTATTCTCATTAAAATCACTCAAAATCTTAAATAATTACATTAATTCACACTTAGGAAACCAACTTCCTTGGAAACACAAGACCCCCTATGTCTACTAAAATGTAATGATATTATTGAGCTGAATGCTCCTACATCATATATGTACAATTGTACTTTTCAATTTTGATATTGTCATAATTGTTTCCTTTTTTAAAGTTTTGAAGATTAGTTCTAGGTTTTGTTGGTGTCTGTCATTTTTTTTTAAACATGAATCACTAATGGATTGCGGAGATGCTACAATGGCTTAACATTGTATTTTCCAAGAAAATTAAAACAAAGGAAATATGGATGGTGTGAATTATTCAATATGTTCATCATTCCTTGCACCAGAGAGGAGGGACAAATTAATTTTTATTAAGTATAGTCTTGTTGTGTTGTACAACAACCCCCCATTTCATAAAATTTTTCTTTAAAAATCATAATATGAAATGGGTCCCTTTTAAACATAGATGTGTGAATAAATTGGTATTAACTCATTATTAGAAAAAACCCTCATCAAAAGGTCTAACTGAAATGTGATATACCTTTCAAACAATGATAAAGTAGGTCTTTTAAACAAATTATAAAGCTTTTTATTATTACGATAAAGCGATCACAAGATCGCATATCATAATAATAAGAAAAACATATATAAAGACCCATTGAATTACTCCGATCCGAAAAGGGAAATCTTTATCAGATATCGGGGAAAGGCAAAGCACATAGTATATATAAGGCACCCCCCCATTCCTCCGATGCGATAAAATGTATCGCTATCGGAAATCGCCGTAGCAATCAATTCATTAACTGTGACACCTTCAAATCTTCTGATGCGATAAGGCGTATCACCATCAACGATCGGCGATTTCACAATAACGTAAGTAATGTGACCCGAGCCCTTTCCCAATTGCGATACATTAAATCAAGGCGCGTGTTTCTAAGCATATTAAAGATTGGCATGCATTATACCACCTTTGGTGATTGAACGATATTTTGGACTATTATTAAAACCCTCCCTTTCACGTCACCAATCATCAAATGTGATTATCCGCCAAAAATCTAAGCCACGCTTGAATCGATTATTCACCATATAAACATTATGATGGATATTTAAAAGGTCCCTTATCATGATTGACAGGTGAAGCGGGCAATTAATGAAGCATTTATGCCAAGATTTTCCACTTAGATTCTATCTGCGGAAATTTTACTATGATCTTTCATTATTCGCTAATAGATATAACTCTTTCATATTGGCTCATGTTATCTATTTCTCTGTATCACGCTGGTTTCATTCCTTGTGCAGAAATCTGTCGAAATAACAAGTTTTAAGCAAATGGGAAAGAAATCCAAGAGATCCGCAGCAGCAGCGGCCCCTGCAATAACAGTCCAGCCCACCAGTGACCCAGGACCAAGCAAAAAGGGCCTAATCTTAGACACTACATGTCTCGGCCTTGGAAATACAAGTTGGCAAAGCATCTATAATTTCATTGAGGCAGAAGAACCGGAGGAAGTGTCAGAAGAAGCTACTGCAGGCTCAACTAATAAATCAAATGCCTCCCTGAAAGATTTAGCTGACTCATTTTTGCACAATATAGCAGCTCGGGAGAAAATTCTTCCATACACTGATGTAGTCAGATGGGTGGTCGAAAAAATTCCAGATTCTAATAGGACATTTTGCACAGTTGATGGAAGATTTTTTGGTTCATTTCAGCCTGATGACTTAAGGAAAATATATCATTTTCCCGAACCTGAAAAGAAATACAACAAAGCCTTTCTGGAGAAATTCGCAGAGGAGAATGAGACGGAATCAGCCCCGATTAGACAATGGAGACAGAATCCTGCAAAGCACAAACATGAATCATAGGGTAAGTACTCAGTGGATTCCTTGTCATCTCCTTACTGTTACACTGGGGCAATGATGTGTAGGATATGGGGAATACATGATTCATCAAAATTTACTATCGAAATGGTTCCTTTAATGGAAGCAGCTATTAGTAGTTATGTCATGGATTGGGCGAATATATTGTCTGATAAATTAGCCTCTGCAATTCTTGATTTTAGATTCAATTCACGCAAAACCACCAGGACTATTCCCACCTTCTATTACAGTGCTTATGTTATGGATATGCTTTGCTTTAATTCCGAATACCCGATACTTGGGTGGAGGTGGACGCCACAGGACCCTAAGCCAATCCACACTTATCATCAGATGTTATGGAAGGCACATTATAAATACCACTTGTATCAAATCTATAACGGTTTCATGTTGCCTATCTATTATGCCATTTTTGATAAGCTTGCCCCAAGGATTTCCGAGGAGGCAGAAGTTGACTTGACTGCTGTGGGGAATTGGTTCGGGGAAGATAAGTTCACATATATAAGGGTGTTTGGTAGCCTCACAAGACCCCATGTCCTCCAATTGTATGTACCTGATAAACTGTTGGCACGACAGTTAGCTTACCAAATAACAACAGTTGGAACATCCAAAACTCTTAGGACTTCTAAAAAGAAGTCATGGCCTATATTCCCTTTGAGATGCGGTGTTTATACTCTACTTGATTACAAACATGCTGAGAAGGAGACAGGAAAAAAAAATATGCTCAATCTTGCGACCATCCCTAACAGGCAATTCGATCCCCAGAAGGTTGCCTATAATGCACTTGAATAGGCCAAACTTACTAAGTTTGACCATGAAAAAGATGAATTTGACGACCTATTTTCTTCAGCAGAATCATTGTCTCAGGTTAAAACATTGGCCAAGATGAAATATAATGATGACGGACTGGTGGAATTCAATAGGCTCAGAGAACAGAGGTTGCAAACTATGCCTCTGGACTTATTGGCTACTACGCCAACAACTAATTCAAGCGAGCCTGAACAGAAGATTATTGACGAGCCTCCTGCTACAGAGAAAATTCTCGAAAAGGGAAAAGAGCTAGAGAAAGGAAAAGAGCAAGAAACAGAGCAGGAGAAAGAGAAGAAATAGGACAGTGAAGTTATTGATCTAGAGGCTCAAATTGATCCCAAACTCCTCAAAGAGTGGCAACAATTTGACTCTATTATAAGCAATCCCGAGACTTCACAAGGATTCAGCACACCCCAAGTAACAGTCAGTTAAGAAACGACCACGACTACGGTTCCAATTGAAGGGACCAGTGGCCTACCCATTAGCAAAGATGCAGAAATAATTCCTAAAGATCCATCCGATCATATTTTTTTGCAGATAGAAGACATACCACCATTAGATGTCTTTTACAGTCCCAAACACAGGGATGTGGTGAAAATACAGAGGAAAAGGAGGAGACTTGATCAATCTTCCCTTTTGCCAGACCAAACAGAGATGGCTAATGTGGTGTGGAAGGAGGAATTTAACCCTTCCGATGACCTTACAAAACTTTCTCAGTATGTCAGAGCTTATTTGGCAGCCACCATGGATAAAGCCTCAGAAGTAAGCAATCTCCTTAAGGAAAAAGATCAAATAATTGGTTCATTGCAGTCACAGGTGTCTGAAGCACAGCGAAAAATAGAACAGTTAGAACAACAACTATCAATACAGTGGCAGACAAACAGTCAATTAAATGAGTAATTACTCAAAGAGAAACAGAGGATAGACTTGAGCACAGTGCAAAAACAAAAGGAATTGTTCGAAGCATTGGCCAGATTAAAGGCGATGAATGAACAAATGAGCAAGACTAAGGATGAGCAAATCGCTCAACTGTCACAAGAAGTAGAAAAGTTCAAGAGTCTTCCTCAAGTAGCAGAGTTCATAACCAAAGCTCTACAAATCAATAAGGAATTGATTACACAGCTAAAAATGCTATGTCATAACATTTCTCTGGTTGAGCCTCTTTGTGAGATTACTACATCAATAGTTGATAAATCAGTTGAAGCTAGGCAGGATTTAGAACAGGCCAATGAGACCTTAACCAGCTTTCTTATATGGCAAGACTCCCATGACGGACAAGCTGTGGATCTGCCCAAAATTCTAGAGTCACACAAAGACATTCTTTTCCTAGAATGGCAATCGCAACTAATGAAGGTAGAAAGAAAAACCTCAAGATGTCGATTATCTACTAGCAATTTAATTGAATTGGTCAATGACACTCTTTATCTGTCTAACATGATTTCACAGTGTAATCCAGGTAAATTGACATCGGCCAAAGCCTTGGAACAACCATGCAATCAGGAATTGGAAAATAATGGAAGACTAATCGCTGGCATCCAAAGTTTAACTTGGGATGGCTTTTGGTTTTTCTTAATTAAGCCATACAGTCAAAGGGCCGCACTCAAATGTTTAATTGATGCCATCAGTTGCATGATTCCCGAGATCCAAGATGCCACATATTTAGCCCGACTGTATTCTCATCTAATTCGCCCTCCAGAATTGCAACCAATGCTAGATATCTGCCAGCTCAAGCCGAAGGGAGATCATCCAAAACAATGAATCATGCTGCCGACTGAGGACAAGCTGATTTTGAGGAGATATTCATAATATAGTTGTACCAATTAAATAGCACTTTTATTTTGTAATTAGTTAGCTTAATTATTATTTATAGGCCCTTTCATGCATTTAGAAAGGGTCCTCAGTTTTTGTATAAACCCAAATCAGTAAGTCACACTATTGTGCTTCTGATCTACTTTTTTATGAAGACTGGGCCAGCATTCTGAATTTTGAAGAAGAAAGCTTTGATGACATGTGCACTATTGCCTTTTGTGGAAGTGTTTCTAAGTTAGAAAAAGGAATTTGAACGCGATTGATATCGGGAGTGATTCAAATAACATATGGTACTATTATCTATGCTCTTGTGTCATTCTTTTATGTGAATCGGCATTTGTTTAAATTTTGCTATCATTGAATATATGTATGTGTTTTAATAGCAATACTTGTACTTTTCACTATTGAATGTCTAAGGACTGTTATTCTTTCAATCATATCTATGTCTATGATATATATGAGGAATAGTGTAATAATGTTTGCTTGATTGCTTTGTTCAACTATTTGGGCTTAGTAATTATCATATGAATAAATATCTTTGCTTACCAACAAAGTCATCTATATGCTTGTTTGTGGATGAAGACCATCAAAAGTTACGCTAAAAGAAATTTCCCGGGATAGGATAGTTGTTTATAATTTTACTTTTAGATTAAATCATTCATCTATTATCATTATATATTAGAGAATCAATCATTTATCCGTCCTATTTACCAATCATTGGGAAACTGGTCCCATTATATCCAGTCAGAGCCACCACACCAAACGGAAAAGGAGTTGCCTTTAAGGTCCGGACTGGGTGGTTATCCCCGATGTTGATGCAGCGATTTTCGAGGCATAAACAAGTCCCAAAATAGGTAATTTCATCATCCTTTGTACATTCAAGATGATATCATAATGCAATGTGTCTTACAATATCATGTCTAAAATCATTTCTCATATATCAAAAAGTATGCTCCCTAATATTATCTTAGAAAACTGAGGTGGTTTTGTGAGGAAGACACAAATTGTGGAAAATATTGCCCTTATACATGAAGTTATCCTCTTTAGTAGGAATAATGAGGAAAAGTGGATGATCCTTAATTTAGATATGGAAAATTTCTTTAATTTTGTCAAGCATAACTTCATGTTTGGATTCCTTTAGAAATTTGGGTTTAATCCAAAATTCATTACTTGGATCTCCACATGTATCAACAATTTGTTGCCTTCTCGTTTATGCATTGGGTTACATATACATTTTTTTGTCTTAGGACTTTGTTAGGGTTGGCCCTTATCAACTTTCAGGTATATAATCATGGTATATTCCCTTAGTTGGAAATTGAATATAAATTATTTTGGTATCTTATTTCAAGTAGGTATGATTGGTGGAATCAAATAATTCATAGGAAGAATATAGGAGTGTGACGTCATTGCCTTGATCAGGTCATTGAAGTTAGAAAAGGTTCACAAGTCTAGAGGATTATCAATGTTGTTTTCCCTCCTTTATCTTAACTAACTTTGTGTCCAATAAATAATGATCATATCAACATTTGGCATGATATTATCATGGGGATACCTCCTTTATCTCAACATTAAAACCTTGTCACCCTTAAAAAATTGTGGAACAACATGGGTCATCATATCTTTTATTTCTCTTTACAGATCTGAGAAGGAAACACTGGGATTTCAAATTCTTTCATCTGATCTATTTGTTGCAGGTGGGTAGCCATATTTTAAGAAAATAGAATTATTTTTTAGCCATTTCCTCCTTTACACAAATGGCTATGGTTTTAAGTATCAACCTCTATTCTAGAATAAGATTCTATTGAGACCCATCTAATATTTTGTTTCGATTTTAGGCCTGAGATTGAATCAGAATATTTTTTTAGGAGGGCCATTAACCACAAGTTATTCTCTACATACCCATCATCACCTATAATATAGGGTATAATTGCATTTCCAATGGATTTAATACCTACATTATTCCAAAGTTCAAGTGGGATATTGGGAAATTTTATCCAAATCAAAACACTATATGATTTATACATATCCACACATCAGAAAAAAGGTGCCATAGTATAAGCCTAGGAAAACAATGATTCATTAACCATGTTTGGGCCAATATCTTCCATGCTCCCTCCTCATACCAAAGGATAAAACAATGCCATACTCTCAACGTGAAATGACTAATGGAACTATATATGAGAAAAGGAAACCCAAATTATTGCATACACAAAGAAAAATAACCTATATTAACACATCAATTGAAGAACATACTGACTAATGTTTTGTTGAGAAATTCCTCAACTTGATAAAGAGAAATGCCCTTTCCTAACAAAAGAGAAATATTATTCCCATGGGATTTGATGAGCCTTTTCCTATACCAATGACTATTTTGTCTTGGTTTTGGAACAAGTAATGAGCCTCTATGCTCCTCAATCCTTAATCCCACTCCAACAGAGGGATAGGAATAATAGTGGAAAAATGTAGAGTTCGACCCACCTTCCATTGGGATAGTACTACATGTCATGTTATGGACACCCATAACCACAAAAACATCCACATCAAGTTCCACATGAGAGGTCTCAAGCCTATTATTAATCTCAAATGATGGTGGATGTAGACTGCCAAATCCATGAGTGGAAATGTTATGAATTGTCAGCGAATACTTACGCATATTCGCTCTTCATAATTGTCTATGTACCATTACTTAATGTAATCAATGTACTTTTCAAAAGAAAATTTTATTTTTGCAAAAGAAAATTATTTATCCAAGAACGAGTTTCTTTCCCATTGATTATTTTGTCTTATGTTTAGCACCCATTTGTGTGATCTAGGGTTGTGACAAGGTCAAAGTCAAGGTCATGATGTAAAGTCCTGAGAAGGGCTCTTGAATTGATGTAAAATAAATATTTTAAATGTAAAAATGAAATCTAGAAGCTACCAAGTGATGGGTCGGCCAACCCATTAAGTCAGCCCCACAAGAGGCCCTTGGTCCTCACTAAAAGACTATATAAAAGAGAGGTATTCGACCTCATTAGAGATAGATAAGCAATTTGCACTCTTCAGTAAGTCTAAGAAAAATTCAGAGTGAGAATGATCCAGGTGGATATTGGTGGCCACCCGCCAATTCCCCTTGGAACCCCACCATTGTTTCTTTCAATTTTTCAGTTTCCTTAATTGTAGCAGAGTTTGTTATTTTTAGCATTTTTTCGGGTCCTAAACTTTTGGAGCCGTTTTGAGGCCCTAAACGAAGTTTTTTTGGAAATCTATAGCCAGCAATTTTTTTCCTAAAATCATCTTTTATGTCATAGTCCTCGGAGAGATCTTTCCACGGATTATGATGCATGTCAAAGGGAGATAATATGACCAAGTCACGACCCGAGAAGTTGGCTATCCTACTCACCCCAACAGGGCCCATAAAATCTTGATGTTACATCTCCTCGGGTTAGGGTTTTGGTTGTTTAGGGTTTTCTCTTATTGTTCCAATAAAAAGGCACTTGAGCCTCATTGTAATGGAGTTCAGAGGCGTGTAGCCGCCACCTCTTCTCAGAGGTAAGCTACAATCGCCCGAGCTAGTCTTATTTCCATTCTATTTGTGAGCATATTTTAGTATTTGATATAAATGAAATGAAGTGTTATTTCTACCACATCTTTGTATTTATGGTTATATATATAATTTGTTGTTTTCTTGTTTAAATCTAGATCAGTGATATCAAAGCGATCTGCTCTTTCTCTGTTTTTCTTTGCATGTACCCAACGAGGTCGGGATATAAGGAGTTAGGGCTTGAACTAGTCGAACCTTTGCAAGACCAGCCTCGCAAATCCCGGTGGCCTCCCATGGTGGATGAAAAGAAATACGAGGAGGCAAGAGATCCTATCAAAATCTTGCTCGAGGAAGCCCTCAAGCAACAAAGGAACGCGATGATGGACAACTTTGCTCAAATCCTTCAGCAGCTACCCAGGGGCGACGCACCTACTTTCGAAAGCTACTTTGGAAGCGCCACACCGTTTAAGGTACAAGTTAACTTTGACATTCCCATATTTGAGGGTCAAATAGATGCAGACATTATAGATAAATGGTTAAATCTGCTAGAAGGATAATTTTTCGTTCATGATTTTTCCAGCCGGGAAAATATCACCTTTGCACTTCTCAAAGTATCCCCCCACGTCAAGGACTAGTGGGAAACCTACTGTGAGCAAAAGGATGAAAGTAAGAACCTACTATTTTCAACCACACCCACTTGCAACTCGTTCCGGGATGCCATCAAGGAGCAGTACTACCCTGTCAAGAGCTATAAGGATAAATACATAAACTTGACAATGTTGTGATAGGGAAGGGACCAAGATGTGCCAGAGTTTACTAATGTTTTTCATATTCTTCACACAAAGTTGGGTATCAAGGATTCTGAGAAGCATTTGGTTCTCAAGTACCTCGGCTACCTACACAAGTACATCCAAGATGAGATGGAATTCTTGGACATCTCCTCGCTCAGCACGACATACCAATATGTGGTCAAGATCGAGCAAAAGTTTAAACAGGAGAAGTGAGACTTAAGACCTGTGAATCTGAAGCAAGGGAAGGGTGCCCCAAAATTGCAGAAAAAAAGGGAAAATCCAAGGTGGGGTGGCCCAAGACAACCCTCCAAAGGCACAAGCAAAGGACAATGCCACAAAGCCGAAAAAGGACACAGGAATGTGGTGTGAGTTCTGTTGGGTTGTGTTATATTCTTTCCACGACTAGCCCAAGCAGTTAACCAGGGGGTTATAGGGGGGCGAAGCCCCCCTTCGTTGCGTCGATTGTGTAGCGGGGGGGGGTCACAGGGGGTTTGAGGCGCACCCGTAACCCCACTTTATGGGGTCCGAGGCAGCGCCTCAAAAAATTTTGGTTTTGGACCCTATGTTAGGATGGGAAAAACCACCTATGGTTTTGTGCATGATTTTCACACATGTTTTTTGGACGCGATGGTATTCGGTCCATGGTATTGGACATGATGGTTTTCGGTCCATGGTATTGGATGCTTTGGCATGTATAAATATTTATTATAACATTGAAAGGAACATAATGAAAAATCAAGTTGGTAGTCCCGGTTTTGGGATCTAGGGGAAAATATTTGTGTATATGTGTTTTATGTGTTATGCTCTCGCATTGGTTATCTTCTATATTGTAGAATTCGTATGCAGGTAATTTCTGACGGGGTTAAAACCTACATTTGGTATCAGAACATTTTTGGCTTCAAGGGGACACCTTTTTTACTGAGGGGTTTTGCTCAAGCCTGTGGTAGACCCTATTCAGTGGGAGATCTGTGAGATTGATTCTGGTGGTGAAAGAAGATGGCGAGCAGTGGAAAGATAGAGATCTAGAAATTTAATGGTCAGAGTTTTAAGTTGTGGAAACTCAAGATGGAGGATCTGTTGGTGGGTAAAGATTAGTGGATCACGGTAGATCCGAGTACTAAACCAACGAGAGTGTCCGATGAAGAATAGAAGAAGTTGGATCGGAAGGCAAAGAGAATAATACGATTGTGTGTCTCAGATTCAGTATTGTTGAATGTATCAGGGGAAGCTATGATGAAGGCTTTGTGGGACAAGTTAGGGACTTTGTACCAATCTAAGTCTCTGGTGAATAAACTGATCCTGTGGAAAAAGATGTATAACCTGAGGATGAAAGATGGAGGCTTGGTGACAGAGCATATGAACGCATTTAATATTGTGGTAAGTTAGTTAGCATATGTTGATATTAAAATTTCAGATGAAGATAAGTGCATCAGTTTGTGTGTTCTCTACCAGATTCGTGGGATAGTCTGGTTATTGCAATAGGTAGCAATGCAACTGCCTTGCATTTTGATGAAATAGTCTCATCCTTGCTAACGGAAGAGATGAGACAGAAAAATATTGAGAGCCAGAATGGTGATGCCTTGTCTGTACGAGGATGATCCCAGAACATAAAAAAAAAAAAATCATTGAGTGGGAGATCTAAATCTAGAGGGAGATTTAGATCTCCAGGAAAACCTGTAAAGGTGGTGTGCTGGAAATGCGGAAAGGAAGGGCACTACAAAAGGGACTGCAAATCTAAAGCTCCAGATAAAGGAAAGGGATTTGATGATGCTCCTTCTGCAGAGGTGAAAACCACCTCAGATGAAGGTTGGGATGTGTACTTGGCTTCTTCAATTACACATGTAGATCATGAGGCATGGTTGATTGACTCAGGTGCAACCTTTCACTTCACTCCCCATAGAGAGTGGTTCTGCGAGTATGATAAATACGATGGTGGTGATGCCTTCTTAGGGGATGATAGGAAGGCTAGAATCATTGGTCGTGGAAAAGTAAAGTTGAAGTTGCAAGGTGGAAGTGTTAGAACACTTCTGAGTGTTCTGTATATTCCTGCATTAGCTAGAAATTTGATTTCTGTAAGCAAGTTGGATGATGCAGGTGTAAAAACAGTGTTCGAGAAGGATACCTGCAAAATGGTTCGAGGAGCACTGGTATTGATGTGGGGATTTTGGATTGGAACTCTGTATAAGCTGCAAGGTAGCACTGTTATTGATGGGCGCAATAGTTCTGTGGTTCCTGAAAGTGGAGCAGAAAATCTAGTGGTCTCTGGAGAGAAGACCATGTTGTGGCATCAAAGGCTTGGACATATTGGAGAGAAGGGCCTTCGAATACTTCATGGTAAAGGTATGGTAGAAGGTATGAGTAATAGCTCTCTGGATTTTGATTTCTTGTGAAATTGTGTATATGGGAAGCAGAATTAGGTGAATTTCCCCTCTGGTAGTAAGAGGGAGAAACAGAAATTAGAACTTGTGCAGAGTGATGTGTTTCGACCTGTGAAGGTTCCATCACTGGGTAAGTCTGTGTTCTATGTATCATTTATAGATGACTTCTCAAGGAATATATGGATACATTTCCTTAAGAAGAAATCTGAAGCATTTTATAGGTTTAAAGAATTTAAGGCTCTCGTGGAAAATTAGACAGAGAAGAAGATAAAGGAGCTGAGGACAGATAATGGTGGAGAGTTTTGCAGCAAGGAATTTGAAGAATTCTATAAGAAGTGTGGTATATCACGACAAAAGACTACTCCATATACACCTCAGAAAAATGGAGTTGTTGAAAGAATGAATAAGACGTTGATGGAAAGGGCAAGAAGCATGCTCAGTGGTGTCGGGTTAGGACAAGAATTCTGGGCAGAGGCGGTGGATACTGCATGTTACCTAGTCAACAGGTCACCTTCATCAGCGTTGGAGGATAAGACTCCACAAGAGGTATGGACTGGTAAGAAACCCTCTCTTTCACATCTGAGGGTATTTGGATGTGATGCATATGTACATGTTCCAAAGGAGAAACGACAAGTTGGATATTAAATTTGAAAAGTGCATATTTATTGGGTATAAGGATGGTTTAAAGGGGCATAAGCTTTGGAACGCAGTCACACGGAAGGTTGTGTACTGCTGAGATGTGGTGTTCAGAGAGGTGAAATATATTATTAAACATGAAGTCCAACCAAGGAACCTAAGAAGATAGAGTTTGAGGTTAGGGAGGAAGAATTAGACTCTGTAGCAGAGGAGGAATCAGAAGATGAAGAGCCACAAAATCCAAGTGTGATAAGATCAGTTCGAGAAAGAAAGCAGCCAAAAAGGTATAATCCATCTGCTTTCTGTTCAAATTTTTCTTTATCTATTACTGACAATGATCCTAGAAATGTGAAGGAAGCAGTAGATGCATAGGATGGCAAACTCTAGAAAGATGCCATGGTTGATGAAATGGCATCTTTGCACAAAAAATGAGGCTTGGTATCTGGTGGAGTTGCCGGCTAGAAGGAAACCCATTGGTAGCAAATGGGTGTTCAAGAAGAAGACAAATGCAGAAGGAAAGGTGGAGAAATACAAAACTCGATTGGTAGCAAAAGGTTATTCCCAGGTGCTGGGAATTGATTTTGGTGATATTTTTTCTACTGTTGCCAAGGCAACTTCTATTAGGTTACTTTTATCTGTTGTTGTTTCTTTTGATTTTGAGGTAGAACAAATGGATGTGAAGACAGCATTTCTTCATGGAGATCCGGAAGAGGAGATCTACATGAAGCAACTTGAAGGCTTTGCAGTGAAGGGTAAGAAAGAACTGGTATGCAAGTTAAAGAAGTCTCTGTATGGGTTAAAACAGTCACCAAGGATGTGGTATCAGAAATTTGATACACTTATACGAGGACTTGGCTTCACTAGAAGCAATGCAGATCATTGTGTGTATTTTAAATTAATTGGTGACCGTGTTATTTATCTGGCCTTGTATGTGGAATATATGCTGCTTATTGGAAATGACAAAGAAGTTATCCAGGATTTAAAGACCCAATTGTCCTCCAAATTCAACATGAAATATCTTGGTGTTGCAAACTATATTTTGGGCATGGAAACTAAAAGAGATTTGGCAAAGAGGAAACTCTGGTTAAACCATAGGAAGTATGTCGAGACAATATCGCAGAGGTTTAATATGCAAGATAGTAAACCGATGAAGGTTCCTATTCCTGTAGGTGTGAGGTTATCTACTGAATAGTGTCCCAAGACACAAGAGGAAGAGGACATGTCCCATGTTCCATATGCAAGTGTAGTTGGTAGCCTGATGTATGCAATGGTCTGTACTAGACCAGACATTGCACATGCAGTGAGAGTATTGAGAAAGTTTATGTCAAAACTAGGAAAGGAGCCTTGGACAGCAGTGAAGCGGGTTTTCAGGTAATTGTGTGGCACTAGTGATTATGGTTTGTGCTACCAAGGAAGACCAAGATTGGACAGAGTGTTGGATATTCATGGTTTTTTTTATGCAAACTAGGCTGGAGATCTGGATTAGAGAAGATCTACAAGTGGGTATGTGTTTAACCTATTTGGAGGTACAGTCCGTTGGATGAGTAAGAAACAATTTGTAGTGGCACTATCAACTACAGAGGCAGAATTGTTGTTGGGAAAAGTATCCAATACGGAATGACCCTATCCCACTCTAAGGGTGATAGTACCTCAGCAACAATCAAAGCAAAGCTATTCAAGATTACTTCTTTATGAGATGTAAGAGAGAGGAGAAAGAGATCCACTAACCGTTGTCTTCCGCTAATGATTGATCCAATCTTCCCTCTTTGCTGCTTGCTCCTAGCTCCTTGCTCTTTCACTGGCCCAGCTACACAAAGATCCTGCAAAAGCACAAGAAAGGGAAACTACAAGAAGCATACATCCATAATTGATTCAAGTATTAGGATAAATCAAATATACAAGTATCAATACGCCACAGAGACACATGCATATAGAAGAACCTCAAATGCTTTATTAATGGAAGAAGTAAAGTTCTGAGAGTGTTACCATAATAGGCCCAATCCAGCAACACCTCCCAGCTGAAAGAAATCTCCTCTTCACCTCCTTCAAGCAAATCACCCAATAGTTCTATGCACAAATCAACAGCACTTCCTTACATTCACAAGATTCCAGCCTCCCTAGACCTCATGAGAGAGCTCTATATATAGGAGTTTTGGAGAAAGGATGAGTCAGCTTGAGGTTGGCATGAAGCTGACTAGTGTCCTCTCCCACTTTAGTTATACTTCAGTTCTTGAGTCCACTTGGAGTTTCTTGCTTCCACTTGGAGATCTAGATCCTCTTACTCATCACAAGGCGAATTCCCTGATCCAAGTGTCATTTTGGAAGCTTCCTGGGCATTTGACACCTTGCAGAATGACTGTGCCACTTGGCCAATCTCGCCCAGCGCTGGTAGCCTTCATTGCTTTTGACATTCAGCGCAGGTACAGAGTGGAGCAGTTGACATTCAGCGCAGATGCTTAGTGGAGCAGCTGACATGATCCAGAAATAGGTTGTTTTTGAGTGTTTTCAGGTGGAGAACTGATTTTCAGTGCTGTGGTTTGCTGACCTTGTTCCTCTAGGGGTAGGAACAACATGTTTAGGGACTTTGGATCCCTTAGATTATCGAAATTTCATGCTTCATGCTGTTAGGCACAAAAATGTCTATAACAGTTGCCCCCTAAAGTATGAGGTCGTTTATCGGGTGAAATGCTTTATCAGGAGGATCCGAAGTTCATTCAATCGCTGAGAGGTGCCCTGTAATAAAATACAATACAATACATTATTTTTTTCATTCTTTCATGATCTAGCTGAGGCGGGCATTCCCATGCTCAGCTTTATAAATTCATTTTGGTACATAGAACAGACGATCGTCTGGTGGTAGACTGATAATTCTCTGCTGAAATTATCATCCTTTGAGTAGGATGATCATTTGCTGCAATGATGTACATAACAAATGTCTTTATATCCTGAATATATATATCGCAGCCCGGATGGATGAAACTAGATCCGGGGTCTTCAAACTCGTTCGATCTTCACTCTAAGTACAAGTCGATCCATGTGAGAATTGCGCTGAAGTCGAACATGGAAAGACATCGCTTGATTACCGGTCAATAACGTAAACCGTTAACAAGCGCGAGAGGAATCACCGATAATGATAATGACCCTCAAGGTACTGCAGTACAATTCACGTGGTGTGAATAAAGGAATTGGCGTCGAACACCACGCAAAATCTTCTGGTCGAAGGTCATTGATGTATACCTGTCGCCGGAAGTGAGAAACTTGCCATTGAGGCATGCAAGCTTCAAAGTACTGGGGGGGGGGTTGTTCCTAGATCAACTTCTTGGATAATGAGCTGAAGTCGACAAGAAGCGATCCGTCAAAGGAGGGCCTTAATGAATCCCACATCAGTGACACGGAACGGAGCTAATGATTTTAGTGGAGGTGGAAACGATCTGTGAAATATGATTCAGGGTGGCGATCATGAGTGGATGAAGGATAATGTATGGCAGTGGATGGGACACTGTTGACTCTTTCTGAACAACATCTCTTGAACATATAACGACACTGATGTGATGGATCGGTAGCATTACCCCAAATGTGGATGGTTTGGTGAGGACCATGGTGATGAGACCGGTGAATGAAACAACCCAACCCGATGTGATACGGAGGACAAAGTGTCATGTTCAAGAGCGAATTGCTACCATTAAAGCTTTGAGGTTCTCCCAATTTTTCCCCAGTCATTTCTGACCAGTACCTCTTTATTCTTGTCAAGCTTGAGGAGGATAACATATGCTTGTTCTATAACCTGCCCTTCGGGCAAGCCCATCGCTATGTTTTAACGAGCTTAGCGATAGGGAAACTCGTTCTCGTCTAAAGACAAGTTTGTCGCTATTTAATCATTTTAACGAGTCTAACGACAAGGAAAACTCGGTCCTTTTCATTTTTAGAGAGTCTGAAAAGGTACAGAAAGTTAACTCCAAAATTCCTTTTTCGTCATCTAATCCCTTAAGTACGAAAAAGTATAAAACAATACAGAAGGGATGAGTTTTCGATAATTTTAACGAGACGAATAAAACAAGCGCTCGACCTTTTTGTGTAATAATCCCTCAGGTCCAAAAAGATTAAAATCTAGAGGAGGGATAGCTCTTCCAGTCCTTTTAATGAGCTGGAAGGCCAAAACTCGGCAAACTTTTCATTTTTTACGAGTCAGATGAAAAGAGCTCAAAGAAGACTCATCTTTTGAGGAATGAGTGATAAACAGGGATAGCAGCAGATTCCAGGTACAGGTTGGAATTTTCCAATCACGGCAGTGTCACAAGGATGGCTAAGTGAAATCACTCTTCGCAGCTGTTCCTCAAAATGGGTAAACAATCATATGGAGGTGAACGATTGGCCAAATGAAATGGAGGTGGCGGGTGTAAACATGACCAAGGCTTTTTATGGCTAATAAATTTACGATCACAGTGGTTATTTACCGAGATGGGTTCATTTTTTAATGAGCTTGAATGCGCCAAAACACTGCTCAATGCTTATGTTTATTTTTTAACGAGCATGAATTCCGCGTTAAAACTGCTCGGATCTCGCTTTTCTATTTTTTAACGAGCATAAATTCCGCGGTAAAACTGCTCGATTATACCAGTCGTAAGATAGGAATGTCTCCTGTGAGATAGCTATTTTTTATGGAGCTTTATCTCACGAAGCTATGCTCCATATCCTTTCTTTATGCAAGTTCGGAAACGGCTAATCCTACGAGTTTAAAGGGTTAGACCTACAGGTTTAAAGGGAGGACCTAAAAATTTAAAAAAATAAATAGTCGCCCCTTACTTGCACTCCAAAAGGTTGCATGCCCCCAGGTATAAAGTACGATTTCAAGGTTACCCCTCAATTTGCAGGTAGAACAATCGTTCAACCGGGAAAGGCCTACCTCTTTCAGGTTACCCAAAGATTGCCTTGTTAATCTTTCAAACTGAACACTTCTTCAGCGATGTCTACCGAAATAGACAAAGGTGGGTGAAAAACAGATTATTTCACTCACATAACTTTGACAAAAGAATCTTATTCCAGAACAACCCCTCTTCCTAGATGGACGGGGTACGGACTAGTCATATTCTCCCGCGGAAATCTACTCTATACCCAAGGTTTTCTCTGCCCAAAGCAGACCAGGATGCATGCCCCCTGGGTTCCAGTCCCATCTTTTCGAATCACTCGCACTCATCGGGAAGGAGGACTGGGGGTGGAGACATTTCTTGAGTGAATAGACCATTCAGGGTTGGTATCTGACTATTTGCGATGCATGATCCTGGAAATGAAAGTTGGTCTACGAGCTTGACCATTCTTCCTTCGTGTGGAAAACACATTACTCTAAAGAGTGAGGAGACTATAGCTCCCATGCAATATATATAGTCTCGTCCAAGGAGTAGGTTATAATCCAAGGGTCCTTGAACAACCATCACGTTCGTTTGAACGGTCTTCCCTTTCAATGTAACAGGCACATTGGGGAGGATCCCTAACGGTCGACTGGTTCCTTTATCAAAACCCGAGAGATTTCTCATCTCAGGCAAAAGCGCCGGGGAACCCAGTGCTTTCCAAGCAATAGAGGAAAGGATACTCACAGATGCCCCTTCATCAATGATAGTTCCAGCCATTACCATTCTGTAGATTTGGACTATGATTCTGAATGGTATACTGGCTGGTAACCGGGGTCTGCCTAGTTGGTTCCAATCAAAGGACACAACCAGGTTGCTTGGTGGTGGGACCAAATATACGGCCGGATGTGACCCTGACGATGTTCCTTCTTGTGATAAAGGAATGGGCGCATTGCCCTGATGCTCATCAGAATCTGTGTTGATGAAAAGAATCTGGATGGTGTCATCCTTATTCTCTTCAGTGAGGGTGTCATTTGAAGATGAATCTTCAGTGACGGTGTCATTTGAGGATGAAACCTCTGAAGGAAGAACTGGGTCAACTGCCGTATCGACGTTTAGACTTTCGTCTGGTTTGGGTTTAGTAGGTTCATTTTCAATGACTGACGCCTCAGCTGACCACTTGAGCGGGCCAGCTGTATTTTCAACCAACGAAGGACTTGGAACGAGCTTTTTGTATCCAGGAGGAAGTCTCAACGGTGAAACCGGGCGATCTTCCAAAACTCTCTTCGCTTCATCTAAGAAGGGACAACGGTGGATGGCGTGATCGCCTTCACACAGTCTGCAGGGGGATCTTGCTCCCCCTCTTTGTCTTGAACCTTCACTTTCGCTGGTTGACGGTAAGCAATCAACATGGCTATCAGAGGTTGATGCTCCCGAATTGTGCAGACGAGGGGACCAGTCCCTTAGTATCCGGGGAATACAGGGACAATCTCTATGGAAGTGATCTCCTCTACATATGACACATGGCGATTTAGGCCCGGTCTGTGCTGTGTGTGGATTTTTGTCAGATGTCTTTTGCTTGCTCCCAGTCGCCTTAGGCTCTTTCTTCTTCTTCTCTTTCTTCCTCTTCTCCTTCTTCTCCATGGGAGCTTGGCTTTTGCCGGCTCTACCCTGCGAAGATGAAGGATTGGAGGAAGAGTTATAAGAAGTAGAAGGCTGGTGGGCAGCTCTAGACTGATCTAACTATTGACTCGACTGTTCAGGAACCATGGTGGTTTGAACTACATTGGTTGAGAATAGCCAAATAGGCAGGCCAATTGTCAGTCCTAGAAGCGACAATGTGGCCATGTGGGGTGCACCAACTTCTCCCCAAGAGGAGAATGGACTAGGATTTCCATCATGTGGAATTCCTTGGTTGGGGCGTTCCATGTTCTCAACTTAAGATCAACGCGGGAATAGGAGGTCATTATGTTCCGTTTAAAATAAATTTTATAACGACGCTTAGACACAAACTTGCTTTTTCACTTTTTAAGAGTCGAGAAAAAGCTAAAGATGACTCTAGTCTCCTTCGATGTTTTAACGAGCCCGAAGTGACAAATGCTCGGATGGACTTTTTCAGTTATAGAGTTTGAAAAAGGCCAAAAGAAACTGCTTTGGAGTTCTAGGCAGAGGGTGTGCCAAACTTTTCGCAAAACCACAGAATACGTTTTACGGTACGAGTGGTCGATCTTCGTGAATGCTGTGTTCACTGCATTGCGATCAGTAGGGCGGCCGACACAGTTTCCTATTGGATAAAGGCTTTATTCCTATAGGGGTCTCCCAATATATACGCGACGGTACGTGGGAGCACAAGTCCGTATTGATACTTATCGCTTCACCGTGGAGGAATCACCCAACCACTCAACGCTAAGATATCACGTTTAACGACGCCGGAACACGTCTTTAGCTTAGACCTCTATGTGTTTGCGTTATGTTTCAATGCGTTGTTATGTAAATTCAATTTATTTTAAGGTTGATCTTGTTTAGCAGTTTGCCTTTATGGATCACCACGAGATGTATGATAACACTCCTAAATGCAGTCTAAGATGATAAGCAAGCTTTTCAATCTTTCAACTTTGAAAATCTTAACTACTGAGGGAAAAGAAAGATAACATCTTTTCACACAGATCATAGAGCACACACTAATGCACTTTTTCCTAAATCAACATGCAAGCTGTCATAATGCACATGCATAATGCAAGTATTTCTTTTCTCTTTCTTAATGCTGGCGTAATGCAAAAAAGAAAGCTGTTGTACAATTTTGAATTCAATTTCAAGTGAAAGCAAACAAGCTTGTCCAAAATCAAAAGACACCTTAAGATTTACTTGTTTCGACACTAGAAATATATAAACTCAAACCAAATGACGAAAGCAAAAGCTCAATCAGCTATGAACAACAAACAAACTAACTCTTAAGATCAAAACGACACTTTATCACAGGTCTAGATCTAAGAGGTCACAGCAAGACTAGTTCACTTTCGTTATGGGAAACTGTAAATGATATAAGAAATACACAAAGAACAAACACAGTTTCTTTATACAACTGAGGTGGAATAGTGGCAAGGAAAGTTGGTTTCAGATAGGCACATTGACTGGTAACAGGCAGCAAAACAAGAGTGAAAACAAGGCAAGAAACAGCAGGAAACCCCAGTAGCACAAAGCAAGACTGGTCCAGCGCAGGTGGGACACTGTCTGTTTGACCTTCAGCGCAGGTAGCCCCTTCGGGAACTGCGCTGAAATGCAGACAGCCTTTGTACAGCCTGCACTGAAGAACGAAACTTTCGTTTCTCTTGGTTTCCGGGTCACAGATTGCTCAAAAATTCACAGTTTTTGCTCAAATCAGAAGCTATCAGTCAAGGACACACTAAGGGATGACAAGGAGGATGAAAAGCTATCACTAATAGCTTATTAGAGTCCTTGTGGATTAGCTCTTCAAATCATAAACTTGCCCATAAACTGAGCTAGAGTAGTTGCCCTCTACTTTGCATTTGAAAGATCCAAATGCAGTTTGATTCGGTACTCCCTTTGTTTATGAAATGAATAGCAAAAAACACAAACAACCAACAAGATACGATCCCCAGCGGAGTCGCCAATTTGTTGTTGGGAAAAGTATCCAATACGGAATGACCCTATCCCACTCTAAGGGTGATAGTACCTCAGCAACAATCAAAGCAAAGCTATTCAAGATTACTTCTTTATGAGATGTAAGAGAGAGGAGAAAGAGATCCACTAACCGTTGTCTTCCGCTAATGATTGATCCAATCTTCCCTCTTTGCTGCTTTCTCCCAGCTCCTTGCTCTTTCACTGGCCCAGCTACACAAAGATCCTGCAAAAGCACAAGAAAGGGAAACTACAAGAAGCATACATCCATAATTGATTCAAGGATTAGGATAAATCAAATATACAAGTATCAATACGCCACAGAGACACATGCATATAGAAGAACCTCAAATGCTTTATTAATGGAAGAAGTAAAGTTCTGAGAGTGTTACAACCATAATAGGCCCAATCCAGCAACACCTCCCAGCAGAAAGAAATCTCCTCTTCACCTCCTTCAAGCAAATCACCCAATAGTTCTATGCACAAACCAACAGCACTTCCTTACATTCACAAGATTCCAGCCTCCCTAGACCTCATGAGAGAGCTCTATATATAGGAGTTTTGGAGAAAGGATGAGTCAGCTTGAGGCTGGCATGAAGCTGACTAGTGTCCTCTCCCACTTCAGTTATACTTCAGTTCTTGAGTCCACTTGGAGTTTCTTGCTTCCACTTGGAGATCTAGATCCTCTTACTCATCACAAGGCGAATTCCCTGATCCAAGTGTCATTTTGGAAGCTTCCTGGGGATTTGACACCTTGCAGAATGACTGTGCCACTTGGCCAATCTCGCCCAGCGCAGGTAGCCTTCATTGCTTTTGACATTCAGCGCGGGTACAGAGTGGAGCAGTTGACATTTAGCGCAGATGCTCAGTGGAGCAGCTGACATGATCCAGAAATAGCTTGTTTTTTAGTGTTTTCAAGTGGAGAACTGATTTTCAGTGTTGTGGTTTGCTGACCTTGTTCCTCTAGGGGTAGGAACAACATGTTTAGGGACTTTGGATCCCTTAGATTATCGACATTTCATGCTTCATGCTGTTAGGCACAAAAATCTCTATAACAAGAATACATGGCAGCCACTCATGCAAGCAAGGAAGCAGTTTGGTTGCAAAGATTGTGTTCAAGTATGGGGTTAGTACAAGAAGCTATAAGGATAGACTGTGACAGCCAAAGTGCAATTTTCTTGGCAAAGAACCCTGCATATCATTCAAATACAAAGCACATTGATGTTCAGTATCACTTTGTAAGGGATATGATAGAAGACAAAAAGGCATTGTTGGTAAAGGTGGACACTTTGAAGAATATTGCAGATGCATTGACAAAATCTATGAGCTCTGATAAGTTCCCTTGGTGTAGAGAAACAATGGGCATTTCAGGGCTGGAAAAATGACTAAGCTCTCTTGTGGCCCCCTATGGAAAGAAAACAACAAGTGGGAGAATGTTGGGTTGTGTTATATTCTTTCCACGACTAGCCCACGTAGCTAACCGGAGGGTTAGAGGGGGATGGAGCCCCCCTTCGTTGCGCCGATTGTGTAGGGGGGGGGGGGGGGTTCACAGGGAGTTTGAGGCGCACCCATAACCCCACTTTATAGGGTCCAGGGCAGCGCCCGGGAAAATTTTGGTTTTGGACCCTATGTTAGGATGGGCGGACCCACCTATGGTTTTGTGCATGATTTTTGCACATGTTTTTGGACGCGATGGTTTTCGGTCCATGGTATTAGACGTGATGGTTTTCTGTCCATGGTATTGGATGCTTCGGCATGTATAAATATGTATTATAACATTGAAAGGAACATAATGAAAAATCAAGCTAGTAGTCCCAGTTTTGGGATCCAGGGGAAAATCTCTGTGTATATGTGTTTTATGTGTTATGCTCTCGCATTGTTTATTTTCTGTATTTTAGAATTCGTATGCAGGTAATTTCTGTATGGGGTTAAAACCTACAAGTTCTATAAGAGATCCATTCACAACACAAGTGAGTGTCGAGCCAAGCAGTCACTGGTGGCTGAGCTAAAGGCTTCAGAATCAGATGCATGTTACGACTCTAAGTCAGAACCCGACAAGGGCAATGAAAAAGGGAAGCAGAGTATCGATTTAGAGTATAACGCCATTGTTGCCACCACAAAGATCCAGAAGGAGGAACCCAAATATCCAGAGGAGGACGAGCGCCTCTTCCACTCTCATATGTGGGTAAATGGATCCCCACTATAGTTCATTATCGACAACGTGAGCCAAAAGAACCTCATTTCAACAGAGGTCGTGAAGCGGATGGGCTTACCAACCACAACACATCCACAACCGTACACCATCGGGTGGCTTCACCAAGGACAGGATCTTCACGTGAGCCAGCAATGTCACCTTCCATACAACATCAAGCCCTTCATGGATGAGCTATTATGTGACATTGCTCCCCTTGATGTTTTTGATGTATTATTAGGCCAACCATACTTGTGGAAGTGACATGTTGTGTATGAGTCAAGGCCTCATGTTGTTATTGTTACTTTGGGAAATAAAATGTACAAGATACCGAAGGTAGCACCACATACAGCCATCTCTTTGGTAACTGCAAAACAATGTAGTAAGCTCATTTCCAAAACCGGGAAATTTGTTTTCCAAATGATACACCCTTAGAGAAATAAGAAGATGGTGGCTGCGACCTCCAAATAGGGCACCTTCACACAACAACAATAGATGGACAAGGTCGTGGAGGAGTACGAGGGTATCTTCACCTCCCCCACAGGGGTGCCTCTACACTGTCAGGTCAAGCACTCCATCAATTTGACCCCAGGTGCACCGCTGCCCAGTGGACCAATATATCGGCGCTTCATTCTGGAAAACGATGAAATCAAGAGGTAGATTTAGCAGTTGTTATAGAAACGTCACATCCATCTGAGTTCATTGCCCTGTGGGAGCCCAATCGTGTTGGTAGAAAAGAAGGATGGGACTTGGAGACCCTGTATTGACTATTGGGCGCTGAACAAGATCATTGTCCGGAATAGGTACTCAATCCCATGGACTGGCGACTTTCTAGACCAACTGAAGGGGGGGAATATTTCAGCAAGAACAACTTGAAGTCCGGCTATCACCAGGTACTAATCGAACCCTCCGATGTGTGTAAGACTGCCTTCAAAGCCAAGGAGGGCCTTTTTGAATGGTTGGTTATGCCTTTTGGGTTGACGAATGCTCCTGCAACCTTCATGAGGCTGATGGATGACATCTTGCGGCCATTCACCAACTCATTGGTAGTTGTATACTTGGATGACATCATGGTCTTCAACTAGAGTTTGGAAGAGCACCTCCACCACATCCGACAAGTTCTCAAAACATTGCGGCAACACAAGCTGTGTGCCAATTTGGAGAAATGCACTTTTGGCATGACCCAGGTTCAGTATCTGGGATACATTATTGATGAACGAGGGGTGCATGTAGATCCATCTAGGATCCAAGTCATTTGGGATTGGCCAGCCCCAACCACTTTGACAGAGATCCGTAGCTTTCTCAGTCTTGCCAATTTCTACCGCAGGTTCATGTTGGGATTCTCTCATATCACTTGGCCCTTGAGTCAAGTCACCAAGGGAGGAGCAAAAGCAAAATTCTTTTGGTTTGAATCTCAATAGAAGGCATTTGTAGTGTTGAAACATCACCTCTTCTCTACATCAGTGCACACTTTACCAGACTTGCAACAGTCATTTGAGATCGAGACAGATGCCTCTAACTATGCTATTGGGGCAGTCCTTACTCAACAGGGGCATCTAGTGGCATATCACAGTGAGACACTTTCAGACATAGTCTGAAAGTATCCCACTTATGATAAAGAGATGTATTCCATTGTGCAGGCTTGCTAACAATGGAAGCATTACATTTTGGGGAAGGAAACGATCATCCACACATAACACCGACCCCCGCAGTTCATACAGATGCAAGGGAAGTTGCATAATGATCACCATCAAAAGTGTTCCACATACCTGCAACAGTTCCATTTTAATATCAAGTATAAGAAGGGTAGCACCAATAATGTTGTAGACTGCCTCAGCTGACCACCAATCATGGCATTAACCACAATGCTCAACTCTTGTGGGCACGATACTTGTGATTGGCCACTTCTCTACAAAAGCGACCTAGAGTTCATCCACACATACCAGATTCCCTTGGAGGGTCAGCAAGTTCCATATTTTCACCTCCAAGATTCCCTACTATGCCACCTGGGACATCTTTGTGTTCCTTCAAGTGAGCGAGCCAAGATTATTTGGGAAGCACACTATAGTTGGGTTGCTGGGTAGTTCGAGGTCGAGAAAATAGTCGCAATACTACAGAAGTATTTCTACTGGATGAATCTTTGAATGGATGTCGAGAAGTACATCAAATATTGCACTGCCTACACCATTTCCAAACTGATCAATAAGAAGCAAGGCCTCTATACTCCGTTGCCTACCCCTAGTCGACCTTGGGAATCCATCTCTATGGATTACATGTCGAGCCTTCCTTCTACTAAGCATGGCAATGACTATGTTTTTGTGGTCGTCAACAGATTCTCGAAGATGGCCATTCTGGTGGCCTGCAAGAAGAATATCGCAACAGAAGCCATTGTTAAACTCTTATTTGAATGAATGCTTGGGATCCCACAGTATATCATCTAAAATCAGGACAACAGGTTCCTCAATACATTTTGGTCCAGTATCTCGGCGATGCTGGACACCAAGCTCACTAAGTCCACAACATTCCATCCCCAAACTGATGGCCAGACAGAGGTCATCAACAGGATGATCGTACACATTCTATGCATGTACAACTCAAAGAATCCACGCACGTGGGATGAGAGCCTTCCTTACGTCTAGCACAGCTATAATCGGTCTCTCCACAGCTCTACTGGCCACAACCCTTTTCAGGTGGGCTTGGGATTCTAGCCACTATGTCCCATATTGATGTGTCCATACCATTTGTAGCTACTTAGGCAGATTCATCTCATGTCCAGTCGGAAGTCGATAAAGAAAAAAGCTTCATTGAGCACATCCAACATATCCACTAGTAGGTCCATGACATTTTGGAGAAATCAAATGCCAAGTACAAGCAGCGACATGATCAACATCGGGTGCCACATAATTTTTGGGTGGGCGACAAAGTCTGGTTGCATTTGTAGAAGGAACACCTTACTAGAGCATATTGTAAACTCATACAACCCTGATAAGGTTCTTACACCATTACCAAGGCTATGGGTGATAATGCATTTGAGCTCAACATTCCCCCTTTCCTTGGCCTGCACCCAATGTTCAATGTGGACCGCCTTCAACCATACTTCCCACCATTACTAAACACATCAGACATTGCAAAACAACTCACACCTACATAGTTAAATCCAGATTGCATCGAGCAAGCCACAACTGAATGGATCATCAACATGTAGATCAAGAACACTCTCTAGCAGAAGATCCAACTATATCAATTTGTTAAAGCAAGCCATCTCCTTCACCATGGCAAGTGGCTCACCACGAACCAATTTCAGCACAAGTTTCCTCATCTCATGGAGGAACTCAACGCAATGGGGACCATTGCCTCCTAAGGGGGAAGGAATGATCCATGTGAATATTGCTGGCCACCCACCAATCCCACTTGGACACCCACCATTTTTTGGTTCAATTTTTCAGTTTCCTTAATTATAGCTCAGTTTACTATTTTTAGCAGTTTTTCAGGTCCTAAACTTCTGAAACCATTTTGAGGCCCTAAACGACGTTTTTTTGGCAATCCAACACCAGTGATTTTTTTCCTAGAATCATCTTTTCCATCATATTCCTTGGAAAGATCTTTCCAACAGGTTATGATGCGCGTCAAACAGAGATAATATGACCAATTCGCAACCCCAAGAAGTTGGCTATCCAACTCACCCCAACGGGGCCCATAAACTCTTGGTGTTACATCTCCTCGGGTTACGTTTTTGGTTGTTTAGGGTTTTTTCTTATTGTTCAATAATAAAAAGGCACTTGAGCCTCATTGTAACGGAGTTCAAAGGCATGTAACCACCACATCTCTTCTCAGAGATAAGCTACCATCGCCCAAGCTAGCCTTCCATTATGTTTGTAAGCATATTTCAGTATTTGATATTAATGAAATGAAGTGTTATTTCTACTGCATCCTTGTATTTATGGTTATATCTATAATTTTTTGCATTCCTGTGTAAATCTAGATCAGTGGTATTGGAGCAGTTTGCACTTTTTCTGTTTTTCTTTGCATGTCCCCAACGAGGTCAAGATATAAGGAGTTAAGGCTTGAACTAGTTTGAACCTTTGCAAGACCAACCTCAAAAATCCCGTCGGCCTCCCATGGCGGATGAAAATAATGATGAGGGGGCAAGATATCCTATCAAAATCTTGCTCGAGGAAGCCCTCGAGGGATGAAGGAATGCAATGATGGACAACTTTGCCCCAATCCTTCAGCAACTACCCAAGGGCGACGCGTCTATTTCCAGCAGCTACTCTGGAAGTGCCACACCCTTTAAGGTACAAGTTAACTTTGACATTCCCATATTTAAGGGTCAGATAGATGCAGTTGTTGCAGATAAATGGTTAAATATGTTAGAAGGATATTTTTATGTTCATGATTTTTCCAGCCGGGAAGAGATCACCTTTGCACTTCTCAAAGTAGCCCCCCACATCAAGAATAGGTGGGAAACCTACTGTGAGGAGAAGGATGAAAGTATGAACTCATTTCTTTCAGTCACACACACTTGGAACTCATTCTGGGATGCCATCAACGACCAAGGCTACCTTGTCAGCAGCTGTTAGTGTCAGTATCTTCATCCCTCCATCAGTGATCAAAATTTTTCTTTTTGCATGCATAATATGTGTCCCATCCGATCAGCTGCATTACATTAGGATCATGGATCAACTGATGGTAGTGGTTCATTATCAAAATTTCCCTCATGGTCTTTACCTGCTGGCCCATTTTAACAAGTTTAGGTCATTTATAGTCATTTCTTGTTATTACATTTGCAAAAAAACAATTTTAGGGTTTTAGGTCTCATTAGGTCTAGGGTTTCCCACGATGGTATTCAAAAACTCAATAAGAGGTCAGAAGCCACATGAAGATGTCTAATAAGTTCATAAAATCACAAATTTCACTAATGATTTGCTTCATAAAGGGTTTTTACCTCAAAACTATGTTTTGACATAAAAACAGAGTTTTTATTTCTATGTACAAAAGTTTATGTAGTCTTAATTTTTCTATATGTAATAAGTTCAAGCTGCTGCCCTAGCTTACCTTTCCAACTCCAGCCATTGTAGACTAAAAAGAAAAGCATCAAATGCATCAGTTATCAAATGATTGAGAAAAGTCAATTTCAATGGAAAAACAGAGTTCAAAACCAAAAGTGACTTTGACATTAGAAAAGTGGGTTTGAGATGAGTAAAAATTTAAAGTCATTCATATTTAAAGTGAAGGAGGTCCTCTTTATCATTTCATTGTGAAAAAATATTCTTAGAGAGAAAAAATCATGATTTGGGAGCCAAGGAGACAAAACCCTGTTTTTCAAGGCAACTTGGTCCAGCGCTGCACATCAGAGGAAAAATTGAAGTGTTATTTTGAACTAGCGCTACACATCAGGAGGGCATTGCGCATCAGTCCAGATTTATCTAAATCATTCCAAATCATGCCATAACCCTCAAATTTGCTATATTTGCATTTTACAAGTAAGTAATCATCCTCCCAAGGCTTAATTTGAGTTCAATCTTGTGTTCTTCATGAATTTTACAAGTCTAAATTGAAACCCTAGTTTATCCTTACTTTTTTCCATTTAATAGTGAAAATTTCATTCCATCATCACAAAAACATCATTAAACCCCTTTTCACTCTTTTATTACCCTAAAACACTCCAGTTATCCCATTTTCCCATATCTAATTCCCTTATCAAAACCCTAATTCCCTCACTAAACCCTCATTTCCCAAAATTGTTCCCTTCATTCCCTAAATTCACTTCCCAAGAGTAAAATCTCTTCATACTCATCACCATTGACCTATTTCATCCCTCTTTCATCATCATTTTTCCACCATACCTTCATCTCATCATTTTCCTAAGACAAGCACTATGGCAAGAAACAATGACTCAAGCTATGAAGAAGAAACACAAAGTGACAGTTCAATAGACAAGAATGTACATCCTAGGAGACCTCACAAGGGTGGGAAAATAATCAGAGAGGAGCCTATTAGCATTGCTCAACTTCTTGCTTGTCCTCTTGCCACCGCTTGTTTCAGATACCAATCTTGCTTTGATTTTTGTGAGATGGTTGAGAGGGTTAAGTATCATCATGAATTAGCTAGGCAATTTGTCATCAACATGGAGGACAATATGGTACAGCTAGCTCGCATCAATTTTACTCTTTCACCAACCATTATTACAGAAGCAACTAGGATGCCAAATGTGGGGGAAAGGTGGAACAAAAGACAAAATATCAGCAAACAACACTGTGAGCGCTACTTTAAAGCCAAATATCACAGTAAATTGGGCAGGGTGTTTCCTTTCAAGTTTTTGGAGGACTGGTATGTTCCACTAATGAAACTCATCATCAAATACTTCACATGTGAAGGAAGGTTCTCCAAACTCTATGCTTATCATATCAGATTGCTTATGCATTTTACCAGGGTTAGAATGATGAGTACTCCATACTTCATTTGCAAAAATATAGAGAGTATGATTGTGCTTGCAAAGAGGAAACCATACCCACAACAGTTTAATAGTATTTATCACTTTGTTTTTATCAAGATTATTGTTGTGCATCAGCTCAATCAGTTGGGAGTGCCATGGGAAACCTTCATTGCCCATGAGATCTTCAAAGGGCCTCAAATTTTTGCAGAACCTCAAGAGGAAGGTGGACCTTCCGAGCAACAAAGAGAGCATGAAAGCAAAACTGAAGAGGCTCACATTCCTCTGTTTATAACTTATCAAAAGGGGACAAGAAAACTTTTTGCAACTAACAAACGAGTATTATCTCCACCTGGGGTGGAAGGGGTCTCGTTTTCTTCACCGGCCAATAAGAAAATGTTATCTTCACCTGGGGTGAAAAGGGCTTTGCCTTCTTCTTCAGCAGAGCAGGAACAGGATAAAGGGAAGCAACCATTGCATGATCAAGGGCCTTCTGAATGTCAAGAGAGAGATTTTGTTTTGATTTAGGAGGAGGATACTTATTTTATTTCCCAAAACTCAAGACTCAAGGAGGTCATTAGAGAGAAAGAAGCTGACATCCATGCCTTATCACTTAACCTTGAGAGGGCTAAGTGGATTATTAACTACCTTGAGCAACAGAACAAGCAATTGGAGGATAAACAAACAATCATGGAGCTACAAACCATAAGGGAAAACAAGCAAGCAGCCAAAAGGAGGAAAGGAAAATTGACATCCCTTGAGCAAGAAATCAATGCTGACCGGGAATCATGGTTAGAGAGGGTGAACAATCACTTGGAGAAGCTGCTAGAGAAATCCAACAAGGAGAAAAAGATGTTGTGCCACATGGCTTATCACTACTTGGCTCGGAATAAGATTTGCAAGACAAGGGTAAGAAACTTAAAGGCCAAGCTAAAAAGAGCCTTAAAATCCAAAAAGGAACAAGATAAACTTAGAATCTTGGTTGAATCTTCCTCAACTCAGCAAAGTAATTGATAAGCTTACCTCCTGCCAATTTTGAAGCATTTTGGAGAAATTTTTGTCATTTTGTAAATTTTAATTACAAAACACAGGAAATTTGCTCTGATGTGCAGCGTCACTGGCGTTGTGCATTGAGCTGGTTGGGAATTTTGAGGGATGGCTTACATTTTTGGCTTCCTCATCGAAAAATATGAAAACCCAGAAAATCTCATGAATTTTGGAGGCGGTTTGGGTCACCTAAAGGGCAAAAAACACCTCAAAAGCACCCTCTCTGCCACTTTTTGTACCCACAGGAAGCAGTCTTGGGAGAACTGATTTCTGAAGGGGAAAATGGACACCAAATCCAAAAATTCCACTTTTCCTAGAAAGAAGACAGACATAGCTTTCCAAAAATCCATTTTGGAGCTAATTTGGTGAAAGGGAAGGCCTTCAAAATCAGCTTGGAAAAGGCACTGCGCATCAGGAAAAATTTTGCCAATTTTGCTCAAAAACTCTGTTTTTCGCCTAGTTTTCTTCTACTTTGACTTTTTCTCTCTTATGGTCAAATTCATGATGTGACATGATGTAAATTTATGTACTATGATGTAAAAATTATAAAAATTTACTTGATAAGGTATATACATCAGTTGTAGGTGGTTTAGAGTTGAATGAATCAGTTTCCTAGGTTTAAGAGGCAAGTTGTTCCATTGCCTATTTTTGTGTTCCTAGTTTAGATATGGTTGAAACCACCCCTCTTCTCATGGATTCGACCCATGATGGATAGCACAGGTGGTTTGGAGGTCTATATCATGTGTTTTTTCAGTCATTTGTAAATGTTTGACTCTTGTGAATGCTTTGAGCACTATTGTACATCACTTTTGTAGTTTGGCAAGGAAATGAACCAAGGTTTTGCAGCCTTTTGTGGGATTCTTGTGGCAAGGTGACTTAGTATTGTTTTTCCTTCTGTGAATCAAGTTAACATATGTTTATGTGTGCCATCATCTCTCTATTTCTGCATAGCTAAATGAATCAAGTATAAAGGGTGGAATCCATTGATGTTCAGTGCTCTACCATGGGGTTTATTTAGTTCTAAATGTTTTCTGTTGTTTGAAGAGGACTCATGACACTTCCATGCCCTCTCCAACTCCTCACCAGTCTCAAGACTCACCATTACACCTAATTTGAAGTATTAAGCATTTGCTTACCTTGCCCCACGGAAACCTCTGCAAGACTGAGTTCATTCCCCAGACCCAAAACTGCCTTTCACATTTGATCCAGCAATCAACCATTAAATTTAATCAAACTCCTCCGAACATATACCTAGCCTAAAATTAGTCTTTACATTAGTCATCTCAAGCCTCATTTGCTACATTTTCCTAAGATTGACAAGGAGAGAGCCCTCTCCCGACCTGGTAGGGCTAGCTACCAGGTTAAGCGTGGTTTGATGTTACCCTAGGCCTGCCTTTCTCAGCCTGAGGTAGATTTAGGCAATAACAGGAGCTATAAGGGTAAATACATAAAGTGGACAATGCTGCGACAGGGAAGGGAGCAAGATGTGCCAGAGTTTACCAATGTTTTTCATACCTTCGCACGAAATTGGGTATCAAGGATTCTGAGAAGCATTTGGTTCTCAAGTACCTCAACTGCCTGCAAAGGTACATTCAGGACGAGATGGAATTCCTGGACATATCCTCGCTTAGCACGACATACCGATATGAAATCATGGTTGAGAAAAAGTTTAAACATAAGGATGAAACTAAGAACTCACTGTTTTCAGCCACACCCACTTGCAACTCATTCTGGGATGTCATCAAGGTGCAGTACTACCTTGTCAGGAGCTATGAGGATAAATAAATAAAGTGGAAAATTCTGCAATAGGGAAGGGACCAAGATGTGCCAGAGTTTAACGATGTTTTTCATACTCTTCGCACAAAGTTGGGTATCAAGGATTCTCAAGTACCTTGGTTTCCTGCACAGGTACGTCCAGGATGAGATGGAATTCTTGGACATCTCCTCGCCTGACACGGCATACCAATATGCGGTCAAGGTCGAGAAAAAATTTAAACAGAAGAAGCGAGTCTTTGGATCTATGAATCCAAAGCAAGGGAAAGGTGCCCACAAACCACAGAACAAAGGACAAAGCCAAGACAGGGTGGCCTAGGACAACCTGCCAAAGTTGTAAGCAAAGGACAATGTTTCGAAGCCAAAGAAGTACACAAGAAAGTGGTGTGAGTTCCATAAGAGATCCACTCACAACAGAAGTAAGTGTCGGGCCAAGTAGTCACTGTTGGCCGAGCTAAAGGATTCGGAGTTAGATGCATGTTAGACTCTGAGTTAGAACCTGACAAGGGGAATGACAAAGGGAAGCATATTATCAATGCAGATCCCATCACCACCATTGCCACCACAAAGATCCAAAAGGAGGAACCTGAATATCCAGAGGAGGAGGAGCACCTCTTCCACCCCTAGATGTGGGTAAAGGGTTCCTCGCTACAGTTCATTTTCAACAGCGTGAGCCAAAAGAAACTCATTTCGGCAAAGTTTTTGAAGTGGTTGGGCTTACTGACCACAACACAGAGACAATCATACACCATCGGGTGGCTTCACCAAGGATGGGATCATCGCGTGAGCCAGCAGTGTCACATTCCATAAAACATCAAGCCCTTCACGGATGAGGTATTATGTGACGTTTCTCCCCTCGATGTTTGTGATGTATTATTAGGCCAACCATACTTGTGGAAGCGACATGTTGTGTATGAGTCAAGGCCTCATTCTATTATTGTTAATTTGGGAAATAATTTTTAATGGACACCAAGGTAGCACCAACTACTGCCATCTCTTTGGTTACTACAAAACAATGTAGTAAGCTCATTTCCAAAACTGCAAAAATTGCTTTCCTTATGATACACCCTTAGGGAAAGAAGAAGACGGTGGCCTCGACCTCTAGACGAGGCCCCTTTGCATGGCAACAATAGATTGAGAAGGTTGTCTAGGAGTACGAGGACATCTTCACCTCCTCCACAGGGATTACTCTTCATTGTCAGGTCAAACACTCCATCGATTTGACCCCAAGTGCGCCATTTCCCAATGCACCAATCTATCGATGCTCTATTCTAAAGAACATTGAAGTCAAGAGGTAGATTCAGGAGCTATTGTAAAAAGGTCACATATGTCCAAGTTCATCACCCTGTGGGAGCTTGATCATGTTGGTATAGAAGAAGGATGGGACTTGGAGACTCTGTATTGACTACCGAGCAATGAACAAGATCACTATTTGAAATAGGTGCCCAATCCCACAGATTGATGACCTTCTAGACCAACTGAAGGGGGAAAATGTTTCAACAAGACTGACATGAAGTCCAGTTATCACCAGGTACCAATAGAACCTTCTGGTGTGTGGAAGACTACCTTCAAAGCCAAGGAGGGCCTTTTCGAATGGTTGGTTATGTGTTTTGGGTTGAATAATTCTCCTCAAACCTTCATGAGGTTGATGGATGACATCTTGAGGCCACCAACTCATTTGTAGTGGTACATTTGGATGACATCCTGAAATTTAGCCAAATTTGGGAAGAGCACCTCCACTACATCCGACAGGTTCTCCAAACACCGCGACAACACAAGTTGTGTGCCAATTTGGAGAAATGCAATTTTTACATGACCCAAGTTTATTATCTGGGATACTTTATTGATGAATGAGGGGCACATGTGGATCCAACCAAGTTCCAATTCATTCAGGATTGGCCAGCCCCAACCACTCTGACAGAGCTCCGTAGCTTTCTTGGTCTTGCCAATTTCTACCAGAGGTTCGTGTTGGGATTCTATCACATCACTTGGAACTTGAGTCAAATCACTAAGGGAGAAGCGAAAGCAAAATTATTTTGGTCTAAATCTCAATAGAAGGCATTCATAGAGTTGAAACATCGCCTCTGCTCTACACTAGTGCTCACTTTACTAGACTTGCAATAGCCATTTAAGATCGAGACAGATGCCTCTAACTATCCTATTGGGGTAGTCCTTACTCAAAAGGGGAATCCAGTGGCATATCACAGTGAGACACTTTCAGACATAGTCCAGAAGTATCCCACTTATGACAAAGAGACGTATTCCATTATGCAGGCTTGTCGACAATGGAAGAATTACATTTTGAAGAAGGAAACAATCATCCACACAGACCACCAAACCCTACAATTCATACAGATGCAAGGGAAGTTGCAGAATGATTGCCATCAAAAGTGGTCCGAATACCTGCAAAAGTTCCATTTGAATATCAACTATAAGAAGGGTAGCACCAATAATGCTGCAGATTGCCTCAGCCAACCACCAATCATGGCGTTAAACACCATGCTCAACTCTTGTGGGCACGAGACTTTTGATTAGCCACTTCTCTACAAAAGTGACCCAGAGTTCGGTCACACATACCAGATGCTCTTGAGGGTTAGCAAGTTCCAGATTTTCACCTCCAGGATGCCCTGCTATGCCACCTAGGACACCTTTGTGTTCCTTCAAGTGAGCGAGCCAAGATGATTTTGGAAGCACACTATAGCCGAGCCACTGGGCATTCCGGGATCGAGAAAATAGTGGCAGTACTGCAAAAGTATTTCTACTAGCTGAATCTTTGATAGGATGTCGGGAAGTACATCAGATCCTGCACTACCTGTGGCATTGCCAAACCAACCATCAAGAAGCAAGGCCTCTATACTCCACTTCCTACCCCTAGTCAACCTTGGGAATCCATATCCATGGATTACATGTCGGTCCCTCCTTCTACTAAGCATGGCAACAACTGTGTTTTTGTGGTCATCGACAGATTCTCGAAGAGGGCCATTCTGGCGACCTGCAAGAAAAATAACACAGCAGAAGCCATTGTTAAACTCTTCTTTGAATGAGTGTGGGTACACATTAGGATCCCACAGTATATCATCTCAGATTGGGACAACAGGTTCCTCAGTACATTTTGCTTCAGTTTTTTTTTTATGCTGGACACCAATCTCACTAAGTCCACAGGTTTCCATCCCTAAACTGATGGCCAGAAAGAGGTCATCAACAAGATGATCGTAAACATTCTGCACATGTCCAACTCAAATCATCCATGCACATGGGATGAGAGCCTTCCCTATGTCTAGCAAAGCTATAACTGAGCTCTGCACAGCTCGACTAGCCACAGCCCTTTTCAAGTGGGCTTGGGATTCTAGCCACTATGTCCCATTGATGTGTTCATACAATTTGCAGCTACTTAGGAAAATTTGTTTCATGTCCAGTCGGAAGATGATAACACAACCAAATTCATTGAGAACATCCAGCATATCCGCCAGCAAGTCCATGGCATTCTAGAGAAATCAAATTCCAAGTACAAGCAACGACATGATCAACATCGAGTGCAAGACAAGTTTTGGGTGGGCAACAAAGTTTGGTTGCATTTGCAGAAGGAACGCCTTACCAGACCCTATCGTAAACTCATACCACCCTGATATGGTCCTTACACCATTACCAAGGCTATGGATGATAATGCATTTGAGCTCATCATTCCCCCATTCCTTGGCCTTCACCCTATGTATGTGGACCACCTTCGACCATACTTCCCACTATTGCTAGACACATCAGACATTCCATAACAACTCACACCTACAGAGTTAAATCCAAATTGCATGGAGCAAGGCACAACTAATCGAATCATGGACACATGTACCAAGAACACCCTCCAGCAGAAGATCCAACTGTATCGAGTATTCAAAGTAGGCCAACTCCTTCACCAGGGCAAGTGGCTCACAAGGGACCAAGTTCAGCAGAAGTTTCCTCATCTCATGTAGGAACTCAATGCAATGGGGATCATTGCTTCCTAAGGGGGTAGGAATGATCCAGGTGGATATTGGTGGCCACCCACTAATTCCACTTGGACCCCCACCATTGTTTCTTACAGTTTTTCAGTTTCCTTAATTGTAGCAAAGTTTACTATTTTTAGTAGTTTTTTAGGTCCTAAATTTCCGAAGTCGTTTTGAGGCCCTAAACGACGATTTTTTTGGAAATCTACCAACAATGAGTTTTTGTCTTAAATCATATTTTCTATCATAGTCCTCAGAGAGATCTTTCCAATGGGTTATGATGCGCATCAAATGAAGATAATATGACCAAGTCACGACTCCCGGAAGTTGGCTCTCCAACTCACCCCAACAGGGCCCATAAACTCTTGGTGTTACATCTCCTCGGGTTAGGGTTTTGGTTGTTTAGGGTTTTCTCTTATTGTTCAATAATAAAAAGCCACTTGAGCCTCATTGTAGTAGAGTTTAGAGGCATATAGCCGCTACATCTCTTCTCAGAGATAAGCTACCATCCCCCAAGCTACTCTTATTTCCATTGTGTTTGTAAGCATATTTCAGTATTTGATATTAATGAAATGAAGTGTTAATTCTAATACATCTTTGGTTATATCTATAATTTGTTGCATTCCTATTTAAATCTGGATAAATGGTATCCGAGCGGTCTGCTCTTTCTCTGTTTTTCTTTGCGTGTCCCAACGAGGTCGGGATATAAGGAGTTAGGGTTTGAACTGGTTGAACCTTTGCAAGACCAACATCGCAAATCCCAATGGCCTCCCATGGCGAATGAAAAGAAATATGATGGGGCAGGATATCCTATCAAAATCTTGCTCAAGGAATCCCTCGAGCGACAAAGGAACACAATGATGGGAAACTTTGCCTAGATCCTTCAGCACCTACCCAGGGGTGACACATCTAGTTCTGGTAGCTACTCTAGAAGCGCCGCACCCTTTAAGGTACAAGTTAAATTTGGCAATCCCTTATTTGAGGGTCAGATAGATGTAGATGTTGTAGATAAATGGTTAAATCTACTAGAAATATATTTTTCCATTCATGATTTTTCCAGTTGAAAAAAGATCACCTTTGCACTTCTCAAATCTGCCCCCCGCGTCAAGGACTAGTGGGAAACCTACAGTGAGCAAAAGGATGAAAGTACGAACTCAATGTTTTCAGCTGCACCCAATTGGAAATTGTTCTGGGATGCCATCAAGGAGCAGTACTACCCTGTCAGTGGCTATGAGGATAAATACATAAAGTGGACAACGCTGCGAAAGGGAAGGGACCAAGATGTGCCAAATTTTACCAATGTTTTTCATACGCCTCGCATGAATTTGGGTATCAAGGATTCTGAGAAGAATTTGGTTCTCAAATACCTCAATTTCTTGCACATGTACATCCAAGATGAGATGGAATTTTTGGACATCTCCTCGCTCGGCACGACATACCAATATGTGGTCAAGATCGAGATAAAGTTTAAATCGAAGAAGCGAGACTTCATATCTGTGAATCTGAAGCAAGGGAAAGGTGTCCCCAAACCGCAAGACAAAGGATAAAGCCAAGGCGGGGTGGCCCGGGACAACCCACCAAAGCCACAAGAAAATTACAACGACGCAAAGCGAAAGGTGGACACGAGAAAGTGGTGTGAGTTCCATAAAAGATCCTCTCACAACACAAGTGAGTTTCAGGCCAAGCAGTCAGTAGTGGTCGACCCTAAGGCTTTGGAATTCGATGCATGTTATGACTCTGAGTCAGAACCTGACAAGGGGAATGAAAAAGGGAAGCAAATTATCGATGCAGAGCCTAATGCCACTGTTGCCACCACGAAGATCCAGAATGAGGAACCCGAAGATCCAGAGGAGAAGGAGCGCCTCTTCCACTCCCAGATGTGGGTAAAGGGTTCCCCACTATAGTTCATTGTCGACAGTGGGAGCCAAAAGAACCTCATTTTGGCAGAGGTCATGAAGCAGATGGGATTACAAACCACAGCACATCCAACACCATACACCATCGGGAAGCTTCACCAAAGATGGGATCTTCGCATGGTCCAATAGTGTCACCTTCCATACAACATCAAGCCCTTCACGGATGAGGCATTATGTGACATTGCTCCCCTTGATGTTTTTGATGTATTATTATGCCAACCATACTTGTGGAAGTCACATGTTGTGTATGAGTCAAGGCCTCGTGTTGTTATTGTTAATTTTGGAAATAAGTTGTACAAGATATTGGAGGTAGCACCACATACCGCCATCTCTTTGGTTACTCCAAAACAATGCAGTAAGCTCATTTCCAAAATCGAGAAATTTGTCTTCCTAGTGATATGCCCTCAGGGAAAGAAAAAAATGATGGCCATGACCTCCAGATAGGGCCCCTCTGCACGACAACAACAGATGGAAAAGGTCGTGGATGAGTACGAGGGCATCTTCACCTCACCCACAGGGGTGCCTCTACATTGTCAGGTCAAGAACTCCATCGATTTGACCCCAGGTGCATCGCTAACCAATGGACCAATCTATCAGTGCTCCATTCTGGAGAATGACGAAATTAAGAGGCAGATTTAGGAGCTGCTACAAAAAGGTCACATCTGTCCAAGTTCATTGCCTTGTGGGAGCTCGATCATGTTGGTAAGAAAGAAGGATGGAACTTGGAGACTCTGTATTGACTACCAGGCGCTGAGCAAGATCATTGTCTGGAATAGGTACCTAATCCCACGGATTGATGACCTTTTAGACCAATTGAAGGGGTGAAAATGTTTCAACAAGATCGACTTGATGTCCGACTCTCACCAGGTACCAATCGAACCCTCTGATGTGTGGAACACTGGATTCAAAGCCAAGGAGGGCCTTTTCAAATGGTTGGTTATACCTTTTGGGTTGAAAACTTCTCCTGCAACCTTCATGAGGTTGATGGATGACATCTTGCAGCCATTCACCAACTCATTTGTAGTGGTATACTTGGATGACATCCTGATCTTCAGCTAGATTTGGGAAGAGCACCTCCACCACATCCGACAGGTTCTCCAAACAATACGGCAACACAAGCTAATTGCCAATTTGGAGAAATGCACTTTTGGCATGACCCAGGTGTTATCGGGAAAACTAGTGTCCATTCAAAGCCACTAGTCCCACTAAGACAGGTAGCTATCTTAGAAACAAACAGATTAAAGTTACTTATGTTTTCCTTTATGAGAGATAGATGAGAGAGAAGCAGAGAGCACCAACCTCAGTCTTTCGCTAGTCTCCTTGCTCGTTTCCTCTCCCCTTTGATAGAACTTTTGCCACTCCTTTCTTACTTGTCCCACTTCAAAGAACACCTATAGATTCAAAATAGCAAAATACCATCAAAGCATAGAGATCTATAACCATAAATAATGTAGGATCAGATGTACATTAACCATATAAATGCATACACAAACAAGATTCAGAGATATACAAGCATATGGAGGAAAACTCAAATCACTTTATTGATAGAAGTAGTAGAAGAGAGGATTACAACTAGGCTACCTGATCCAGCATCATCCTCCCAGCATGAAAGCCCTCTTCACCTCATACAAATCAAGATCACCCAATAATGTCTTCAAAGAGAAACCAACAGCACTTCCCTGCAAATTACAAAATTCCAGCCTCTGGATCTCTTGGATGAGGGATCCATATATAGATGTTTACAGGAGAGTGAGTCAGCTTCTAGGATTTTGATTAGTGTCATTTCACTGATAGTTCTTGGTTCCACTTGGATATTTCAGATCTCTTACTCATCCCTGGGCGAATTCAAAGATGCAAGTGTCATATGAGCAGTTTCTAGAAGATTCTCTGGGTTTCCACCTAGCAAACTGCTTCTGCCATTTGTCTACTTTCGCTAATCGCACCCTACAGAAGGGATTTCCTGTATGCATCACACCCCCTGTGTGTAATAGGTGAGATGCATCACACCCTATGCATGGAGCAGTTTGTATGGTCCTGTTTTGACCAGTTCTGGGTAGTTTTTCATGGAGAACTTCTGGGAGATGATGTAATTAGCTGACCTTGTTCCTCTAGGGTATGAAACAACACTTTTAGGGGTTTAGAAGCCCTTGGTTTATGGACATATGTGATTGGGGTTGCAGTTCCCAAATATGTCTATAATAGGTGCCCCCTAAAGCATGAGGTCGTAAATCCTTTTGATGTCAAGTGAAATGCTTTATAATGAGGATCCGAGGTTTTTCGAACTGGAAGGTGACCTGTAATAAGATACAATACAATACATTATCTTCATAATATTTTCATGATCTAGCTAAGGTGGGCATTCCCATGCTCAGCTTTATAGATTCATACTCATGTACATAAGACAGACAATCGTCTATGTGGCAAACTGATGATTCTAGTAGAGCCATCATCCTTTAGTTTGGATGATTATCTGTGCATATGTGATGTACATTTGATGTCTTTATTTTCCTGAATATATCATAGCCCAGATGGATGAAACTAGATCCGAGGTCTTCAAATTCATTCAATCTTTGCCCGAAGTACAAGTCAATCCATGTGAAAAGATGTTCTGATGTCGAACATGGAAAGACATCACCTAATTACCAGCCAATGATGTAAGTTGTTAACAGGCGCGAGAGGAATCATCGATAATGATGATGACCCTCAAGGTACTGCAGTACAATTCACGTGGTGTGAATACATGAGTTGATGTCGAACACCACGTAAAATCTTTTGGTCGAAGGCCATTAACGTAAACCTGTTGTCGGAAATGAGAAACTTGCCATTGAGGCATGCAAGCTTCAAAGTACTGAAAGGGTTGTTCCTAAGTCAACTTCTTGGATAATGAGCTGATGTCGACAAGAAGTGACCCATCGTATGAGGGCCTTAATGAATCCCACATCTACGACACGGAATGGAGCAAATGATTTTGTGGAGGTGAAAATGATCTGATGATATAAGGTTCAGGGAGGCAGTGATGAAAAGTGGAGAGTGAAGGTATTGCAGCGAATGAGACGTTGGCTAGATTGGTGAATTCTCTGAGCGAGTTCTCTTGAATATACCGGCGACACTGAAATGGATTGGTAATGTTAACCCCAAGGTGGATGGTAGATGGACCAATGGTGATATGACCGGTGAACAGAATAACCCAATCCGACTCAATCATGGCGATGGAGTGAAAGTGTCATGTTCAAGAGCGACCTGCTACCAATGAAGCTATTCAAGTTTTCTTCCCCCTTTTCCCCAGTCATTGTTGACCAGTACCTCTTTATTTTTTTCAAGCTTAAGGAGGATAACATATGCTTGTTATATAATTTTCCCTTCAGGAAAACCCGTCACTATGTTTTAACGAACCTAGTGTCAGTGAAACTTGCTCTTGTCTGGGTAAGTTTGTCACTATTGTTTTAATGAGCTTATCGAAAAATATAACTCGGTCCTTTTCAATTTTAGAGAGTCTAAAAGGGATAGAAAGGCAACTCCAGTTGTCCTTTTTCGTAATGTAATCCCTTAAGTCCAAAAAAGTATAAAATAATACGAAAGGGATGACTTTTCGATATTTTTAACGAGCCGAACAAGACAAGCGCTCGATCTTTTTGTGTAATAATCCCTCAAGTCCAAAAAGATTAAAATCTAGAGGATGGATGGCACTTTTGATCGCTTCAACGAGCTGGAGACGCCAATTGCTCGGCAATCTTTTCATATTTTACGAGTCAGATGAAAAGAGCTTAAAGGAGACTCGTTTTTTGAGGAACGAGTGATGTTTTTGGATAGCAACTGGTTCCAGGTAAGGTTTGGAACTTTTCAATCATGGTAGTGTAAAGAAGGTGGCTAATAGAATCACTCGTCGCAGTTGTTCCTCAAAAGGGTAAACAATCAAATGGAGGCGTATGATCGGCTAAAAAAAGTGGAGGTGATGGTAAGAACACGACCAAGGTTCAAAAGCTGATAATTATGCGATCGCAAAGATTATTTACTGAAGGTGGGGTTCATTTTTTAATGAGCTTAAACTCTATGGGAACACTTTCTCATTGCTAGGTTTATTTTTTTTAATAAGCTTGAACTTCACGTAAAACTGCTCATGGCGAGGTTTATTTTTTAACGAGCTTGAACTTTGTGTAAAACTGCTCGTGTCAGTCATCTAATAAGGATGTCTCATCGATAGGTTCATTTTTTAGGGAGCTTGTACCATTCGAAACTTTGCTCCGGAGCCTTTCGTTATGTAAGCTAGGAATGACCAACCTACGAGTTTAAAGGGTTAAGAGCCTACAAACTAAGAAAATAAATGGTCACTTTTCACTTGCACGCAAAAAGGTTTGCATGCCCCCAGGTATCAAGTAGAGTTTCCAGGTTACCATATGGAAGTTCTTGCATTAACAAGATTGTTCCATCCGTGTCATAGACAAAACACCTCCTTGGCGATGTCCATCGAAATGGAGAAAGGTGACTGTTTTCAGTGCCAATCACATAACCTTTGACAAAGGAATCATTTTCCAGTCTGATCCATTTTCATAGACGGACGAGATTGTCAAACTAGTCATATTCCCATGTGGAAACCTACCTTATATCTGGGGTTTTCCTGCCGAAGCAGACCAGGGCACATGCCTCCTAGGTTTCAGTCACAATCATCGAATCACTCGCGTTCATCAAGTGGACGGACTGGAGATTGATGAGACATTTCTTGTGCAAAAATACCAGTTAGGGATGGAATTTGACTAATAGTTGTGTTTGAACCAGGGAATGAAAGCTGGTCAACTAGGTGGACCACTCTGCCTTCATGTGGAAAACACATCACTCGAAAGAGTGAGGAAACGATAACTCCCATGCTATAAATGTAGTCACACCCAAGGAGTAGATTGTAATCTAGAGGTCCTTGGACTACCATCACATTTAGATGAACGATTTTCCTTCTCAAAGTTATAGGAAAATTTGGAAGGATCCCTAACGATCGAATGGTTCCTTTGTTGAAGCCTGTCAAATTTCGAATCTCAGGCTGAAGCGATGGTGAACCAAGTGCTTTCCAAGCAGTTGAGGAAAAGATGCTCACAGAAACCCCTTCATCTATAATAGTACCAACCATAATCATTCTGTAAGCTTGTACTATGATTAGAAATGGTACATTAGATGGTAAGCAAGGTCTGCCTAGTAGATTCCAATCGAAGGAAACGACTAGGTTGCTTGGAGGTAGGACCAAATAAACAGTCGGATACATCTCTAACGAAATTCCTTCTTGCAATAAAGGAATGGGTATATTGCCCCCATGTTCATCAGATTCTGTGTTTACGAAGAGAATTTGAATGGTGTCGTCCTCATTCTCCTTGGTGACAATATCATCTGAAGGTGGACCTTCTGAAGACAAGATTGGGTAGACTGTTGTCTCAACCTGTTGACTTTGGTCCAATGTGGACTCAGAGGATTTATCTTCAATGATAGGTGCCTCGACCAACAACAATGGTGTGTCAGTCAGATTTTCAACTAGCGATGGACTCGGTAAGAGTTTCTTGTATCCAGGAGGAATTCGTTGCGGTGATGCAGGACGGTTATCCAAAACTCTTTTAGCTTAATCTAAGAAGGGAAAACGGTGGAGGGCATGATTGCCTTCACACAATCTACAAGGAAATTTGGATCTTCCTTTTTTTCCATTGACTTTGTTTTCGCTAGTTGATGGTGTGCTTTCAACATTATCGTCAACGGTTGAAGACACCGGATTGTGCAAGCGAGGAGACCAGTCCCTCAAGATCCGTGGGATGCAAGGAAAATCTTGATGATAGTGGTATCCCTTGCAAATGACACATGGAGATTTAGGTTTGGAAGGTGCAGTGTGTGGATTTTCACCAGATTATGTACAGTTGCCCCCTTTTGCTGTTGGATTCTTCTTCTTCTTCTCCTTTCCTTTCTTCTTCTTCTCAGTTACTTGGTTTTTAGTGTTACTAGATTCACCAAGCGAAGAGGAAGAAGGAGAGGGAGAAACAAACGAATTAGAAGGTGGGGGAGCAACTTCATCTGCTTGCTAATTTGATTGCTGAGGAATTGTTGTGTTTTGAATGACAGAGGTCGAGAAAAGCCATACGGGCAAGCCAATTATGAGTCCTGGAAGGGACAATGTGGCCATCTATGGAGCACCAACATACCCCCAAGAGGAGAAGGGACTAGGATTTCCCCCAAGTAGAAATCCTTGATTGGTAGACTCCGTTTCTCAACCTGAAGACCAACGAAAGAAAAATGATGTTATTCCAATTAAAATAAATTTTATGATGCTTTGACACAACTTGCTTTTTCAATTTTTAAGAGTCGAGAAAAAGCTAAAGATGACTCTAGTCGCCTTCGATTTTTAATGAGCCTGAAGTGACAAGTGCTCAGATGGACCTTTTCTTTTAAGGAGTCTAAAAAGGAATGAAAGTGACTACTCTGGAAATAGGTAGAGGGATTACCATACCAATCGAAAAACTACAGAATAATTTTTGCGATATGGCAGTCAATCCTCCCTAATGCTGTGTTCAGTGCATTGTGATCGATAGGGCGGCAGACACAGCTTCCTAAGGATAAAGGATGTAGCCTATTGTGGTCTCCCAATATATACTCGACAGTACGTGGGAGAACAAGTCCATACTAGCACTTGTTGTCTCAAAGAGGAGGAATCACCCAACCTACGATGAAAGCGATAGTTACTAGGCTTTATGACGCCAGAATACATCTCTAGCCTAGACTTCTAAATGTTGTGTGTTAGGTTCCAAAGCGTTTTTATGTTCATTGAAGCTTATTTTACAGTTGATCTTTCTTAAGAAGTTTTCCTTTAAGGTTCACCGTGTGATGTAGATAAACAATTCCTAAATGTGCAATCTAAGATGATAAACAGTTGTTTACTTTCTTTTTGCAATGAAAATCCTAGCTACTAAGGAAAGAGAAATGAAATTCTTTCAACATAGAGCAGAGAGCACACACTAGATGCACTTTTCCTAAATCAACTTCAGCATGCAGTCTTAATGCAAATTCACATGCATTTATTATTTTTCAGTTTCCTTAATGTGAGAGTGACAAAAAGAAAACAAAGTATAGATCTGAACTATCTTCTTTCAAAGCGACAGTACTAACAATTTTCTTTTCAAAAAAAACGAAAGTAAAGCCAAGATGACACTTTGTGATTTCAAATTTAAAATTGCTTTCGACACTTGAAATACTAATGATTCAAATAAAATACAATGGTAAAAGTGTAATCGACTATCTAAAAGAGGAATGCTTTGTGACCCTCTTTTTCTTGACTAAAAATGACATTTGCGACACTTTCAAATCAAAAGACGACAGTTCGATTAAGCCACTATTTGCAACGGAGAACTGTAAATGATGAAAAACACATTAAAAACATTCACAATTCTCTCTGATGGAGGCTGAATAATGTTTCAACAGAGATATACTGATCATAGACAGCAAAACTACTGAATAAAGCTGAAGACAATGAAGAAAAAACCAAAATCTGGAGGCAGAAACAGTCTTAGTCAATCATCGCACCTATAACACAGGGAAATAGGGATGCATCTCACCTGCAACACACAGGAGGTGCAATGCATCCAGGTTGCCAAGAAGAGACAATGCGATGGACCAGGGACGAGATTGTGCTTTGTTTTCACTCATAGTTTGTAGCTAAGTTTAGGGGTTTAAGCTTAGCTAATGATAGTCAAACACAAAGTATAGGGGCTGATCTAATGAGGTTATTTGAGCTACAACTAGGGCACTTAGGATGTTTGCAAGCTAGATGTTTAGTTCATAAACCAACCCAGAGATTGACTGAAGCAATGTTGATAAACTTTGCAGTTGCATAGAAAAAGCAGTTTGAAGGCTAGCTGGCTTAACTTCAGGCTCCGTCTGTGGTTTATAAAGCAAACAATAGTAACAAAACAAACAAAAGATTCACTCCCCAGTGGAGTCGCCATTTTGTTATCGGGAAAACTAGTGTCCATTCAGAGCTGCTAGTCCCACTAAGACGGGTAGTTATCTTAGAAACAAACAAATTAAAGTTACTTGTGTTTTCCTTTATGAGAGATAGATGAGAGAGAAGCAGAGAGCACCAACCTCAGTCTTTCACTAGTCTCCTTGCTTGTTTCCTCTCTCTTTTGATAGAAATTTCACCACTCCTTTCTTGCTTGTCCCATTTCAAAGAACACCTGTAGAGTCAAGGCAGAAAGATACCATCAAAGCATAGAGATCTATACCCATAAATAATGTAGGATTAGATGCACATTAACCATATAAATGCATACACAAACAAGATTCAGAGATATATAAGCATATGGAGGAAAACTCAAATAGCTTTATTGATAGAAGTAGTAGAAGAGAGGATTACAACCAGGCTATCTGATCCAGCATCATCCTCCCAGCATGAAAGCCCTCTTCACCTCATACAAAGCAAGATCACCCAACAATGTCTTCAAAGAGAAACCAACAGCACTTCCTTGCAAATTACAAAATTCCAACCTCTGGATCTCTTGGATGAGGGATCTGTATATAGATGTTTAAAAGAGAGTGAGACAGCTTCTGGGATTTTGATTAGTGTCATTTCATTGATAGTTCTTGGTTCCACTTGGAGATTTCATATCTCTTACTCATCCCTAGGTGAATTCAGAGAGGCAAGTGTCATATGAGAAGTTTCTAGAAGATTCTCTGGGTTTCCACCTAGCAAACTGCTTCTGCCATTTGTCTGCTCTTGGTCATCGCACCCTACAAAAGAGATTTCCAGTATGCATCGCACCCACCGTGTGTAATAGGTGAGATGCATCGTACCCTATGCATGGAGCAGTCTGTATGGTCCTGCTTTGACCAGTTCTGAGTAGTTTTTCATGGAGAACTTCTGGGAGATGATGTAATCAGCTGACCTTGTTCCTTTAGGGTATGAAACAACACTTTTAGGGGTTTAGAAGCACTTGGTTTATGGACATATGTGATTGGATTTGTAATGCCCAAATATGTATATAACATCAGGTTCAGTATCTAGGATACATTATTGATAAACGAGGGGTGCATGTGGATCCATCTAGGATCCAAGTCATTCAGGATTGGCCAACCCCAACCACTCTGACAGAGCTCTGTAGCTTTCTAGGTCTTTCCAATTTCTACCGTAGGCTCGTGTTGGGATTCTCTCATATCACTTGGCCCTTGAGTAAATTCACCAAGGGAGGAGGAAAAGCAAAATTATTTTGGTCTGAATCTAAACATAAGGCATTTGTAGTGTTGAAACATCGCCTCTACTCTACACCAGTGCTCACTTTACCAGACTTGAAACAACCATTTGAGATTGAGACAGATGCCTCTGACTATGCTATTAGGGCAGTCCTTAGTCAACAGGGGCATCCAGTGGCATATCACAGTGAGACACTTTCAGACACAGTTCAAAAGTATTCCACTTATGACAGGGAGATGGATTCCATTGTGCAGGCTTTCCCACAATGGAAGCATTACATTTTGGGGAAGGAAAAGGTCATCCACATAGACCACTAACACCTTCAATTCATACAGATGCAAGGGAAGTTGTAGAATGATCACCATCGAAAGTGGTCCACATACCTGCAGCAGTTCCATTTGAATATCAAGTATAGGAAGGGTAGCACCAATAATGTTGCAGACTGACTTAGCTGAACACTGATAATGGTGTTAACCACTATGCTCAACTCTTGTGGGCATGAGACTTCTGATTGGCCACTTCTCTACAAAAGCGACCCAGAGTTCAGCCACACATACCAAATGCTCTTGGAGGGTCAGCAAGTTCTAGATTTTCACCTCCAGGATGCCTTGTTATGCCACCTTGGACACCTTTGTGTTCCTTCAAGCAAGAGAGCCAAGATGATTTGGGAAGTGCACTACAATTAGGCCACTAGGCATTTCGGGGTTGAGAAAATAGTGGTAGTACTGCAAAAGCATTTCTACTAGTCGAAGCTTCGACAGGATGTCAGGAAGTACATCAAATTCTACACTGCCTCCACCATTTCCAAATCGACCATCAAGAATCAAGGCCTCTATACTCCGCTGCCCACCCCTAGTCGACCTTGGGAATCCATCTCCATGGATTACATGTGAGGCCTTCCTTCTACTAAGCATGGAAATGATTGTGTTTTTGTGGTTGACGACAGATTCTCGAAGATGACCATTCTGGCAGCCTGCAAGAAGAATATCACAGTACAAGCCACTATTAAACTCTTCTTTGAACGAGTGTTTGGGATCCCACAGTCTATCATCTTAGATCGGGACAATAGGTTCCTCTACATTTTGGTCCAGTCTTTGGTCGATGTTGGACACCAAGATCACTAAGTCCACATCTTTCCATCCCCAAACTGATGACCAAATAGAGGTCGTCAACAAGATAATCGTACACATTTTGTGCATGTACAACTCAAAGCATCCACGCACATGGGATGATAGCCTTCCCTATGTCCAGCACAACTATAATCAGGCCCTCCATAGCTCGACTGGCCACAACCCTTTTCAGCAAGGCCTGGGATTCCAGCCACTATGTCCCATTGATATGTCCATACCTTTTGCAGCTACTAAGGTAGATTCGGCTCATGCCTAGTCGGAAGCTGATAAGGAAAACAACTCCATTGAGCACATCCAACATATCTGCTAGCAGTTTCATGACATTCTAGAGAAATCAAATGCCAAGTACAAGCAATGACATGATCAACATCAGGTGCCACACAAGTTTCGGGTGGGCGACAAAGTCTAGTTGCAATTGCAGAAGGAGTACCTTACCGGAGCCTATCGTAAACTCACACCACCCCGATATGGTCCTTACACCATTACCAAGGTTGTGGGTGATAATGCATTTGAGCTCAGCATTCCTCCATTCCTTGGCCAGCACCTAGTGTTCAATGTGGACCGCCTTCGACCATACATCCCACCATTGTTGGACACATCAGATATTGCAGAACAGCTCACACCTACAGAGTTAAATCTAGATCGCATGGAGCAAGCTACAACTGATCGAATCATGGACACGCAAATCAAGAACACTTGCCAGCAGAAAATCCAACTGTATCGAGTTTTCAAAGCAGTCTAACTCCTTCACTAGGGAAGTGGCTCACGAGGGACCAAGTTCAGCAGAAGTTTCCTCATCTCATGGAGGAACCCAACGCAATGGGGACCATTGCTTCCTAAGGGGGGAGGAATGATCCAGGTGGATATTAGTGGTCACCCACCAATTCCACTCGGAACCCCACCATTGTTTCTTTCATTTTTTCAGTTTCCTTAATTATAGCAGAGTTTACTATTTTTAGCAGTTTTTCGGGTCCTAAATTTCGGAGCCATTTTGAGGCCCTAAATGACTTTTTTTTGGAAATCTACCACTAAAGAATTTATACCAAATCTCTTTGTTTTGGTCATAGTCCTTGGAGAGATCTTTCCAATGGATTATGATGCGCATCTAAAAAAGATAATATGACCAAATCATGACCCGGGGAAGTTGGATATCCAACTCACCCTAACGGGGCCCATAAACTCTTGGTGTTACATCTCCTCTGGTTAGGGTTTTGGTTGCTTATGGTTTTCTCTTATTGTTCAATAATAAAAAGGAACTTGAGCCTAATTGTAACGGAGTTCAGAGGCATGTAGCCGCCACATTTCTTCTCAGAGATAAGCTATCATCGCCCGAGCTAGTCTTATTTCCATTATGTTTGTAAGCATATTTCAATATTCGATATTAATGAAATGAAGTGTTAATTCTACCATATCTTTGTATTTATGGTTATAACTGTAATTTGTTGCATTCCTGTTTAAATCTGGATAAGTGGTATCAGAGTGGTCTACTATTTCTCTGTTTTTCTTTGCATGTCCCCAAAAAGGTCGGGATATAAGGAGTTAGGGCTTGAACTGGTCGAAACTTTACAAGACCAGCCTCACAAATCCCGGCGGCCTCCTATGGCATATGAAAATCATGACGAGGGGGCAGAAGATCCTATCAAAATCTTGCTCAAGGAAGCCCTCGAGCGACAAAGGAATGTGATGATGGACAACTTTTCCTAGATCCTTCAGCGCCTACCTAGGGTCGACGCATCTACTTCTAGCAGCTACTATGGAAGCGCCACACCCTTTAAGGTACAAGTTAACTTTGACAATCCCATATTTGAGGGTCAGATAGATGCAGATGTTGTAGATAAATAGTTAAATATGCTAGAAGGATATTTTTCCATTTATGATTTTTCCAGCTGGGAAAAGATTACATTTGCACTTCTTAAAGCAGGCCCCCACGTCAAGGACTGGTCGAAAATCTACTATGAGCAGAAGGATGAAAGTATGCACTCATTGTTTCCAACCGCATCCACTTGGAACTCATTTCACGATGCCATCAAGGAGCAGTAATACCCTGTCAGGAGCTATGAGGATAAATACATAAAGTGGACAATGTTGCGACAGGGAAGGGACCAAGATGTGCCAGTGTTTAACAATGTTTTTCATACCCTTCGCATGAAGTAAGCTATCAAGGATTCTGAGAAGCATTTGGTTCTCAAGCATCTCGAGTGCATGCACATGTACATCAAGGATGAGATGGAATTCCTGGACATACCCTCGCTCAGCACATCATACCAATATGCGGTCAAGCTCAAGCAAAAGTTTAAACAGAAGGATGAAAATAAGAACTCATTGTTTTTAGCCGCACCCACTTACAACTCGTTCCTAGATTCCATCAAGGAACAGTACTACCCTGTTAGGAGCTATGAGGATAAATACATAAAGTGGACAACACTGTGACAGGGAAGGTACCAAGATGTGCCAAAGTTTACAAATGGTTTTCATACTCTTTGCATGAAGTTGGGTATTAAGGATTCTAAGAATCATTTGGTTCTCAAGTACCTCGGCTACCTGTAGAGGTACATCTAGGACAAGATGGAATTCTTGAGCATCTCCTAGATCGACATGGCATACTGATATGCAGTCAAGATCAAGAAAAAGTTTAAACAGAAGAAAAGAGACTTTGGATCTACGAATCCGAAGCAAGGGAAAGGTGCCCCCAATCTGCAGAACAAAGGATAAAGCCAAGATGGGGCGGCCCAAGAAAAAACTCCAAAGCTGAAAGTAAAGCACAATGCCATGAAGCCGAAGAAGGACATGGGAAAGTGGTGTGAGTTCCATAAGAGATCCACTCACAACACAAGTGAGTGTCGGTCCAAGTAGTCACTAGTGACCGAACTAAAGGCTTTTGAATCATATGCATGTTACAACTCTGAGTCAGAACCCGACAAGGGGAATGACAAAGGGAAGCAGATTATCGATGTTGAGCCCAATGCCACCTTTGCCACCATGAAGGTCCAGAAGGAGGAACCTGAATATTCAGAGGAGGAGGAGTGCCTCTTCCACTCCCAGATCTGGGTAAATTTTTCCCCGCTGCAGTTCATTGTCGACAACGAGATCGAAAAGAACCTCATTTTGGCAGAGGTCGTGAAGTGGTTTGGCTTGCTGACCACACCACATCCACAACCATACACCATCGAGTGGCTTCACCAAGGATGGGATCTTCACATGAGCCAGCAGTGCCACCTTCCATACAACATCAAGCCCTTCACGGATGAGGCATTATGTGACATTGCTCCCCTTGATGTTTGTGATGTATTATTAGGCTAACCATACTTGTGGAAGCAAGATGTTGTGTATGAGTCAAGGCCTCGTGCTGTTATTGTTACTTTTGGAAAGAAGTTGTACAGGATACTGGAGGTAGCACCGCCTACCACCATCTCTTTGGTTACTGCAAAACAATGCACTAAGCTCATTTCCAAAACCGGGAAAAAAAATTCCAGATGATATGCCCTCGGGGAAAGATGAAGATGGTTGTCATGACCTCTAGATAGGGCCCATCCACACGACAACAACAAATGGACAAGGTCGTGGAGGAGTACAAGGACATCTTCACCTCCCCCATAGGGGTGCCTTTGCACTGTCATGTCAAGCACTCCATCGATTTGACCCCAGGTGCATCGCTGCCCAATATACCAATCTATTAACGCTCTATTCTAGATAATGACAAAATCAAGAGGCAGATTTAGGAGTTGTTGCAGAAAGGTCATAGTCGTCCGGGTTCATCGCCTTGTGGGAGCTCGATCGTGTTGGTACAGAAGAAGGATGGGACTTGGAGACTGTGTATTAACTATCGGGCACTGAACAAGATCATTGTCCGGAATAGGTACCTGATCACATTGATTCATGACCTTTTGGACCAACTTAAGAGGAAAAAATATTTCAGCAAGATTGACTTGAAGTCCGGCTATCACCAGGTACCAATCGAACCCTCTGATGTGTGGAAGACTGCCTTCAAAGCCAAGGAGGGCCTTTTCGAATGGTTGGTTATGTTTCTTGGGTTGAAGAATGATTCTTCTACCTTCATGAGGCTGATGGATGACATCTTGGGGCCATTCACCAACTCATTTGTAGTGTTATACTTGGATGACATCCTAATTTTCAGCCAGAGATGGAAAAGCACCTCCACCACATTCGACAGGTTCTCCAAACATTGCGTCAACACAAGATGTGTGCCAATTTGGAGAAATGAACTTTTGGCATGACCCAGGTTCAGTATCTAGGATACATTATTGATGAGTGAGGGGTGCATGTAGATCTAGTCAAGATCCAATTCATTCGGGATTGACTAGCCCCAACCACTCTGTCAGAGCTCTGTAGCTTTCTGGGTCTTGTCAATTTCTACCACAGTTTCTTGTTGGGATTCTCTCATGTCACTTATCCCTTGAGTCAAGTCACCAAGGGAGGAGCGAAAGAAAAATTCTTTTGGTCTAAATCTCAATAGAAGGCATTTGTAGAGTTGAAACATCGCCTCTACTCTACACCAATGCTCACTTTACCAGACTTGCAATAGAAATTTGAGATCGAGACAGATGCCTCTACCTATGCTATTGGGGAAACCCTTACTCAACACGGGCATCCAGTGGCATATCACAATGAGACAATTTCAGACGCAGTCCAAAACTATCCCACTTATGACAAAGAGATGTATTCCATTGTGCAGGCTTGCTGACAATGGAAGCATTACATTTTGGGGAAGGAAACGATCATCCACACAAACCACCGACCCCTAAGTTAATACAGATGCAAGGGAAGTTTCAGGTTGATTGCCATCAAAAGTAGTCCACATACCTACAGCAGTTCCATTTGAATATCAAGTATAACAAGGGTAGCACCAACAATGTTTTAGACTGCCTCAGCCGACCACCGATCATGGCATTAACCATAGTGCTCAACTATTGTGGGCACGAGACTTCTTATTCACCATTTCTCTGCAAAAGCGACCCAGAGTTTGGCCACACATACCAAATGCTCTTCGAGGTTTAGCAAGTTCCAGATTTTCACCTCCAAGATTCCGTGCTATTCCACCTGCAACACCTTTGTGTTCCTTCAAGCGAGCGAGCCAATATGATTTTGGAAGCACACTATAGTCGGGCCGCTGGGCATTTTAGGTTCTAGAAAACAATGGCAGTATTGCAGAAGTATTTCTACTATTTGAATCTTCGACAAAATGTCAAGAAGTACATCAGATCCTGCACTGCCTGCACCATTGCCAAATCGACCATCAACAAGTAAGGCCACTATACTCTGCTGCCTACCCCTAGTCGACTTTGGGAATCCATCTCCATGGATTACATGTCGAGCCTTGCTTCTACTAAGCATCGCAACAACTGTGTTTTTGTGGTCGTCGATAGATTCTCGAAGATGGCCATTCCGATGCCCTGCAAGAAGAATATCACAGCAGAAGACACTGCTAAACTCTTCTTTCAATGAGTGTAGGTACACTTTGGGATCCCACAGTCTATCATCTCAGATCAGTACAACAGGTTCCTCAGTACATTTTGGTCCAGTCTCTGGTTGATGCTGGACACCAAGCTCACTAAGTCCACAGCTTTCCATTCCCAAACTGATGGCCATACATAGGTCGTCACTAGGATGATCATACACATTATACACATGTAAAACTCAAATCATCCATGCACATGGGATGATAGCCTTCCCTATGTACAGCACAACTATAACTGGGCTCTCCACAACTCGACTGGCCATAGTGCTTTTCAAGTGGGCTTGGGATTCCAGCCTCTATATCCCATTCATGTGACCATACTATTTGCAGATACTCAAGTAGATTCAGCTCATGTCCAGTCGGAATCTGATAAGGAAAATAAATTCATTGAGCACATCCAACATATCTACCAGCAGGTCCATGACATTCTAGTGAAATCAAATGCCAAGTACAAGTAGCGACGTGATCAACATCAGGTACCACACAAGTTTTGGGTGGGCGATAAATTCTAGTTGCATTTGTAGAAGTAACACCTTATTGGAGCCTATCGTAAACTCAGACCACCCTGATATGGTCCTTACACCTTTACCAAGGCTGTGGGTGATAATGCATTTGAGCTCAGCATTCCCCCATTCCTTGGCCTGCACCCAGTGTTCAATGTCGACCGCCTTCGACCATACTTCCCATCATTGTTGGACACATCAAACATTGCAGAATGATTTACACCTACAAAGTTAAATCTAGATTGCATGGAGAAAGCCACAACTTATTGGATCATGGACACGCATATCAAGAACACTTGTCAACAGAAGATCCAATTGTATCGAGTTTTCAAAGCAGGCCAACTCCTTCACCAAGTAAAGTGGCTCACTAGGGACCAAGTTCAGCAGAATTTTCCTCATCTCATGGAGGAAAACGCAATGGGGACCATTGCTTCCTAAGGGGAGAGGAATGATCCAGGTGGATATTGGTGGCCACCCACCAATTCCACTTGGACCCCCACCATTGTTTCTTTCATTTTTTCAGTTTCCTTAATTGTAGCAGAGTTTTCTGTTTTTAGCATTTTTTGGGTCCTAAACTTCTGGAGTCGTTTTGAGGCCCTAAACAATGTTTTTTTTTTATATACGAATAAATATTTTTTGTCTAAAACCATCTTTTTCGTCATATTCTTCAAAGAGATATTTCCAGCGGGTTATGATGCGCGCCAAACGGAGATAATATGACCAAGTCGCAACCCTGGGAAGTTGGATGTCTAACTCACCCCAACGGGGCCCATAAACTCTTGGTGTTACATATCCTCAGGTTATGGTTTTAGTTGTTTACGGTTTGCTCTTATTGTTCAATAATAAAAAGGCACTTGAGCCTCATTGTAACAGAGTTTAGAGGCATGTAGACACCACATCTCTTCTCAGACATAAGCTACGATCGCCCGAGCTAGTCTTATTTCCATTCTGTTTGTAAGCATACTTCAGTATTTGATATTAATGAAATGAAGTGTTATTTCTACTGCATCTTTGTATTTATGGTTATATCTGTAATTTTTTGTGTTCCTATTTAAATCTGAATCAGTGGTATTAGAGTAGTCTGCTCCTCTGTTTTTGTTTTCATGTCCCCAATGAGGTCGGGATATAAGGAGTTAGGTCTTGAATTGGTGTAACCTTTGCAAGACCACCCTTGCAAATCAAGACGGCCTCTCATGGCAGATGAAAGGAAATATGAGGGGGTAGGAGATCCTATCAAAATCTTGCTCGAGGAAGCCCTCGAGCGACAAAAGAACATGATGATGGATAACTTTTCCTAGATCCCTCAGCGACTACCCACAGGTGACGTATCTACTTCCAACAACTACTCTTGAAGCGCCACATCTTTTAAGGTACAAGTTAACTTTGAAATTCCCATATTTGAGGGTCAGATAGATGCAGACGCTATAGATAAATGGTTAAATATACTAGAAGGATATTTTTCCATTGATGATTTTTCCAGCCGGCAAAAGATCACCTTTCCACTTCTCAAAGCAACCCCCACATCAAGGACTAGTGGGAAACCTACTGTGAGCAAAAGGATGAAAGTACGAACTCACTGTTTTCAGCTGCACCCAATTGGAACTCGTCCCAGGATGCCATCAAGCAGTAGTACTACCCTGTCAAAAGCTATGAAGATAAATACATAAAGTGGACAACGCTGCGACAGGGAAGGGACCAAGATGTACGAGATTTTACCAATTTTTTTCATACCGTTCGCATGAAGTTGGGTATCAAGGATTCTGAGAAGCATTTGGTTCTCAAGTACCCCTGCTTCCTACACAAGTACATCCAAGATGAGATGGAATTCCTGGACATCTCCTCGCTTGGCAGGGCATACCAATATGCAGTCAATATCAAACAAAAGTTTAAACAGAAGAAGAGAGACTTTGGATCTATGAATCCGAAGCAAGGGAAAGGTGCTCCTAAACAGAAAAACTGAGGAAAAAGCCAAGGCTGGGCTGACTAGGCCAACCTACCAAAGCCACAAGAAAAAGACAATGTCGCGAAGCCGAATAAGGACATGGGAAAGTGGTGTGAGTTCCATAAGATCTCCACCCACAACACAAGTGAGTGTAGGGCCAAGCAGTCATTGGTGGCAGAGCTAAAGGCTTCGTAATTAGATGCATGTTACGACTATACTTCAAAACCCGACAAGGGGAATGACAAAGGGAAGCAAATTATCGATGTAGAGCCTAATGGCATCTTTGCCACCACAAAGATCTAGAAGGAGGAACCCAAAGATCTAGAGGAGGAGGAGTGCCTCTTCCACTCCCAGATGTGGGTAAAGGGTTCCCCACTACATTTCATTGTCGAAAGCAGGAGCCAAAAGAACCTCATTTTAGTAGAGGTTGTGAAGCGGCTAGGCTTACCGGCCATAGCATATCCACAACCATACACCATCAGGTGGCTTCACCAATCACGGGATCACCGCGTGAGGTAGAAGTGTCGCCTTCCATACAACATCAAGCCCTTCACGGATGAGGTATTATGTGATGTTGTTCCCCTTGATGTTTGTGATGTATTATTAGGCCACCCATACTTGTGAAAGCGGCATGTTGTGTATGAGTCAAGGCCTCATGTTGTTATTGTTACTTTTGGAAATAAGTTGTACAAGATACTGGAGGTAGCACCGCCTACTGCCATCTCTTTGGTTACTGCAAAACAATGCAATAAGCTCATTTCCAAAACTGAGAAAAATGTTTTCCTGATGATGCACCCTCAAGGAAAGAAGAAGACGGTGGCCATGACCTCCAAACAGGGCCCCTTCACACGACAACAATAGATGGACAAGGTCGTGGAGGAGTACGAGGACATATTCACCTCCACCACAGGGGTGCCTCTATAATCTCAGGTCAAGCACTCCATTGATTTGACCCCAGGTGTGTCACTGCCCAATGGACCAATCTATCGGCGCTCTGTTCCGGATAACGACGAATATTCAGGAGCTACTGCAGAAAGGTCACATCCATCCGAGTTCATCACCCTCTGGGAGCCCGATCATGTTGGTACAGAAGAAGGATGGGATTTTGAGACTCTATATTGACTACTGGGTACTGAACAAGATCACTATCTAGAATAGGTACTCGATACCACAGATTGATGACCTTCTGGACCAACTGAAGGGGGGGGGGGATATTTCATCAAGATTGACTTGAAGTTAGGTTATGACCAGGTACCAATCGAACCCTTTGATGTTTGGAAGGTTTCCTTCAAAGCCAAGGAGGGCCTTTTTGAATGGATGGTTATGCCTTTTGGGTTGACGAATGCTCCTGCAACCCTCATAAGGTTGATGGATGACATCTCGTGGCCATTCACCAACTCATTTGTAGTGGTATACTTGGATGACATCCTAATCTTCAGCCAGAGTTGGGGAAAGCACCTCCACCACATCCGATAGGTTCTCCAAACACTGCGGCAACATAAGTTGTGTGCCAATTTGGAGAAATGCACTTTTGGCATGACAAAGTTTCAGTATCTGGGATACATTATTGATGAACGAGGGGTGCATGTGGATCCAGCCAAGATACAAGTCATTCAAGATTTGCCATTCCCAACCACTCTAACAAAGCTCTGTATCTTTCTGGGTCTTGATAATTTCTACCACAAGTTCATGTTGGGATTCTCTCATATCACTTGGCCCTTGAGTCAAGTCACCAAGGGAGGAGCGAAACAAAAATTATTTTGGTCTAAATCTCAACAGAAGGAATTCGTAGAGTTGAAACATTGCCTCTAATCTACACCAGTGCTCACTTTACCAGACTTGCAACAGCCATTTGATATTGTGACAAATGCCTCTAACTATGCTATTGGTAGTAGTCCTTACTCAATAGGGGAATCTAGTGGCATATCACAGTGAGACACTTTCAGACACAGTCCAGAATTATCCCACTTATGACAAAGAGATGTATTCCATTGTGAAGGCTTGTCGACAATGGAAGAATTAGATTTTGGGGAAGGAAACAGTCATCAACACAGACCACCGACCCCTGCAGTTCATACATACGCAAGGGAAGTTACAGAATGATTGCCATAAAAAGTGGTCCACATACCTACAGCAGTTCCATTTGAATATCAAGTATAAGAAGGGTAGCACCAATAATGTTGCATACTATCTCAGTTGACCACCGATGATGGCATTAAGCACCATTCTCAACTATTATGGGCACGAGACTTTTGATTGGCCACTTCTCTACAAAGGCGGCCCAGAGTTCATCCACACATACTAGATGCTCTTGGAGGGTCAGCAAGTTCCAGATTTTCACCTTCAGGATGCCCTACTATGCCACCTGGGACACCTTAGTGTTCCTTCAAGTGAGCGAGCCAAGATGATTTGGGAAGTGCACTACAGTCGAGCCGTTGGGCATTTCGGGTTCGAGAAAATAGTGGCATTATAGCAGAAGTATTTCTACTGGCTGAATCTTTGACAATATGTCGGGAAGTACATCATATCATGAACTTCCTGCACCATTTCCTACCCCTAGTTGACCTTGGGATTCCATCTCCATGAATTACATGTTGAGCCTTCCTTCTACTAAGCATGGCAACGACTGTGTTTTTGTGTTCATTGACAGATTCTCGAAGATGGCCATTCTTGAGGTCTGCGAGAAGAATATCATAGCAGAAGATGTTGTTAAACTCTTCTTTGAGTGAGTGTGGGTACACTTTGGGATCCCACAGTCTATCATCTCAGATCGGGACAATAGGTTCCTCAGTACATTTTGGTCTACTCTCTGGTCAATGTTGGACACTAAGCTCACGAAGTCCATAGCTTTCCATCCCCAAACTAATGGCCAGACCAAGGTCGTTAATAGGGTGATCATACACATTCTACGCATGTACAACTCAAATCATTCATGCACATGGGATGAGAGCCTTTCCTATGTCCAGCACAACTATAACCAGGCTCTCCAAAGCTCAACTAGCCACAGCCCTTTTTAGGTGGGATTGGGATTCCAGCCACTATGTCCCATTGATGTGTCCATACCATTTGCAGCTACTTAGGTAGATTTGGCTCATGTCCAGTCGAAATCTGATAAGTAAAATAGCTTCATTGAGCACATCCAACATATTTTCCAGCAGGTCCGTGACATTCTGGAGAAATCAAATACTAAGTACAAGCAGCGACATGATCAACATTGGGTGCCACACAAGTTTCGGGTGGGCGACACAGTTTAGTTGCATTTGTAGAAGGAACGCCTTACCAGAGCCTATCGTAAACTTAGACCACCCCAATATGGTCAAGTTTTCAAAGCAAACCAACTCCTTCACCAAGGCAAGTGGCTCACCGGGGACCAAGTTCAGCGGAAGTTTCCTCCTCTCATGGAGGAAATCAACGCAATGGGGACCATTGCTTCCTAAGGGGGGAGGAATGATCTAGGTGCATATTAGTGGCCACCCATCAACTCCACTTGGACCCCCACCATTGCTTCTTTCAGTTTTTCAATTTCCTTAATTGTAGCACAGTCTACTATTTTTATCATTTTTTCGGGTCCTAAACTTCCGGAGCCATTTTTAGGCCCTAAACGACATTTTTTTGGCAATCTACCACCAGGGATTTTCGACCAAAAATCATATTTTTCGTCGTATTCCTCAGAGATACATTTCCAATGGGTTATGATGTGCATCAAACGAAGATAATATGACCAAGTCACGACCCCGGGAATTTGGTTGTCCAACTCATCCCAACGGGGCCCATAAAATCTTAGTGTTACATCTCCTCGGGTTAGGGTTTTGGTTGTTTATGGCTTTCTCTTATTTTTAAATAATAAAAAGGCACTTAAGCTTCATTGTAATGGAATTCAGACGCATGTAGCTGCCACATATCTTCTCAGAGATAAGCTAACATCGCCCAAGCTAGTCTTATTTTTGTTCTGTTTGTAAGCATATTTCAGTATTTGATATTAATGAAATGAAGTGTTATTTCTACTGCATCTTTTTATTTACGGTTGTATCTGTAATTTGTTGTGTTCCTGTTTAAATCCGGATCAGAGAAATAAGAGATGGATAATGAGGAAATGGATAAAATTTTGTTTGTTTGACTTGGGCATTAATTCATTGTTTGGAAAGCTCGCATACTTGGCAAGGAAGTTATCTTTGTTCATATTTCGATCCAAAGAAGAGTATAAGACCAAGTTAAAGAAAGAAGCATTGTTGTTTGGGTGGCTAGCCTATCATTTGGTGAGTTGTCTTGATCAAAGGCCTTGGAAGTATTCCTTGAATTTCTAAAACAAGAGAAGTTTCGGGGTTTTCCCCTATGCATGGGTTTTTCCCTGGCATGGAGCTTATTTTTGGTGTTCTTATTTGCATTTTGATTTTCTTTATTGGCATTGTATTGATGATAAACACATGATAATAATAATGATAATGGACTAACGCCACACGATTATAACACTATGTGAAATTATATAGAAATAACAATAACAATACATCGGAAATAAAGGAACATAAGAAGAAAAGAATTCACATATAGAGATACTAGTTACAACTTTACACTAACCATAGAAATACCGAAACCACTGACATATTTGAATCACCATTATTGTAATATCATCAACTTTGTCATGCCAATATTGTCACTAAGGTTTAAGGTTTCAGAAATGATAGCATGGATACCTTTTCTACATGGTGCCATACTATTGTATTGCACACATGTGCAGTGTCACGCCAATACTGAACTGCAATGTGTAAACCACGCCATGCTAATATCATATCAATATAATAGACTATATAGTTGAACAATGTTGTTTTATGTTACAACAAGATCATCATATATACAGAGCGAGATATATATATATATATATATATATATATATATAGATGATGTCTACCAATTATACCATGCATTGAGGTCGCATAACAAAAGTGGCATATATACAACAGGGGGTACCAATATACCATAGTACACTAGTTCCTAGAACAACAATTTCGATAATGGAGACGATAACATAGTAAAAATCCAAGTTTTGAGCTTAAATCCAAGACCTTATCACTATAATAAAAGCATAGTCCTATTGGAAAGTAAGTAGATTTGTCTTAAGCCTATTTTCAAGAGACTAAATCGTGAAGAAATCCATCGTCTCAAGATTGAACTCATACGTTGAGAAAATAAATTCTTGTGTTTGGGCATAAATGGTCTCAATTGTACCTAGCCTTAGGATTGTGACATTTTTTTGAAAACCATAGAATTGCAGGTGTTTAAGAAGGAATGTCGACTTACCATTGCTTCACCCTAATTCCCAAATCCACCAGCTACTATGGATTATTGAAGGAGTCTGCACAGGGAATGGGTTTTTGAATCAAATGTAGTGAGGAGCCACTAAGAAACACTTAAGTGAAAATCGAATGGAATGTAGGGAGGAGCGACTGGGAAACCTTTAGGTATGCAAGAATCAAATGTAGGGAGGATCCACCGAGAAACACTCAAGGGAACACTGAATCGAATGTAGGGAGAGGATCTGCAAAGAAACCCTACAAGAATCGAATATAGGGAGCAAAACCACCAAGAAATCTTAAGGTTTTCTCCAAGAATAGAATGTGGGGAGAGGTGCCATAGCGAAACCCTCAGATCTGCTGCAAGAATCAAATGTAGGGAGCAAAGCCACCAAGAAACCCTGACGTCTACTGCAAGAATCGAATGTGGGGAGCAGAGCCACAGAGAAACCTTCAGATCTACTGGAAGAATCGAACGTATAAGGGAGTGGAGCCACAGAGAAAACTCACAGTCTATGCAAAAACCATATTCAATGACATGCCAAGAATTTATAAGGGAGCAGAGCCACTGAGAAAAATAATAGTCTATGTGAAAACTATATGCAATGACATGCCAAAAACATATATACGAGCTAGGAATTATTAATAATATAATAATTAATATGATATTGTTTTGATTTAATAATATAATATGGTTTTGACTTAATAATATAATAATCAATATAATATGTTTTTTTATTTAAAAATATAATTGTTAATTTCAAAAAAATAAAATATTATTAAAACAATAAATCAACAACTATGTGATAGAAAATATTGATTAACTTTATTAATTAATAATCAATTTACACTAATGGATACATTTTTTTTAAATCATGTAATTTGAATTAGTAGAGGTAGACTTTAGTTGATAATTTTATCAATTGTTATAGGATGTCTTAAATCACTATCATTAATACACATTCAATCCATCTTTTGGTGAGTAGAAGAGCATCTTGAAACAAATAATGTCAATTCATGGCATTCAATACTTAATAGAACGCATTAGTTAAATATAAGCATCCATGAAATATAATATGATAATCTTCATGTATTGTTTTTTTATTTGATCTATCAACCTCTACATTGGCTTGAAAATATCAACATAGTATCCCTCAAACATATCTTGCAGTTGAGCCCTACAATGCATTTTCCAATCATCCTAAAACTCCTTGAAATTCCCCTAGATGAGCACTTCCCATTCAATCACAAGGTTAGTTTCCCACGATGCATATAATAGGTGGTGATGGGGTGTATTGTTAAGTCACTCTGTGATGTGAAGGTCACCGGTTCAGAACTCCGTAGGCAAAACTCCAGTCATGTTAAGGGTTGATGTGGTTAGGGCCAGGTGCAATCCCCATGTGATTTTGATGACTTAGATGCCCTTGGGTCATAGTTTCTTAATCCATGGGTCAAGCCTGATGTAATATTTATAAAAATTAGACAGCTTGACAAACAAAAACAAAAAACAAGGTTGATTAGTGGATAATATATGAAGCTTCAAGCACTTTCTTATGAAATTTCCCTTTGGTTGATCGTGAAAATCATAGATACACGCTACTATCTATGAGGTATATGAAATAATTATATGAAAAATCCATTATAATTTACAGAGATTACAATTTCCCAATATTAATATTCATTGACCAAACTAGATGTCTTGATGACTGCAACAGACACACAAGATTTTTCATCTTCAAATTTGGTAAGGAGTTCAATACAACTTATAAGAAATATAAACTTGGATAATTTGAAACATTGCGAGGTTGACAATACTAGGAGAATGATTGAAGACTTGTTATCAAATTCAAATGTCTTGAAACACATTTAAAATATATAAAACTCATCTTTTGTGGACTAGAGGTTGTCCTAATAGGCATGTTTTATAATGAGATATTAACCCCAAGCTAGCCGGCCTAGCTTGAGGATCCTTGCTACTAGATATTTTTATTGGACTTGAGGAGACTGGCAGAGCTCATAGGTCATAACCCAAAGCCTTACCTTAGATATTTTCCTATCAAACCAAGACTACCATAAGATCAAGACTTACCAGCCTCCTGAATTTCCATACAAGAAAGAAGGACAATTAGCACCAATAAGCCCACAACAGGTAAATAGTAATAAATAATTTCATCTTCTTGACATTTTTATATTTTATAATTGTGTCGTTTGATTATTGAATTCTTTGTGTGAGTCGTATTTGAGTCTCAAAACCCTCCCATATCATCAATGCATGCATCTACCATAACCATGTCAAATTTCAATGCATACAAGCACAAATTGAAAAAATTTCAACGTTAGCCCCATTCTCAAGTCATGGGAAGTCATGGGCCGAAATTTCTTCTTTTGTGCAGGCACCCCATGCCAAGTTGGTCCAACGCACCAAATTATCACATGGGCATCCTGGTGTTCCCAGCACACGACAACCCCATGGGTGCCCCAGCTTCATGCAAGCGCGCCGAGGTACCACACCTTCTTGCGAGCGAACCCAGGGCGTGAGCGTTTGCCCATCTATGAAATTACTGAGAACAAATCATTATCTCATCAAGGAAAACAAAATATTATCATTTGTTATTTCCATGTTGCATGATCAATATTCAATTATAAACCAGATTTTAACACCTAAACATTAATTTACTCAATTTTCTAAAAATCATTATGAGACCCCCTTGTGGGAACTCTATCATGGGTATTCATGTGTTAATATTAATTCTTTTGTACGGGCACCCCCTTCCAATTCGGTTTGACCAACCAACTCGTCGCATGGGCGCCCCTGTTGGGTGGGCGCCCTAGCATGCCTAGTACGCGACGCCCTCATGAGCGCTTGAGTGCCTGGCCTTCGTGCAGGCGTGCCCAAGGCATGGGCATTCACCCTACTATACAATCAATGAACACAAATCATTATCTCATCAATGAAAACCAAATATTATCTTTTTTTATTTCCATGTTGCATGATCAATATTCAATTATAAACCAACTTTTAAAACCTAAACATTAATTTACTTAATTTTCTAAAAATCATGTTTATAAGACCCCTTTGTGGGAACTCTATTCATGGGAATTCATGGGCCAACCTTACTTCTTTTTTGTGGGTGCCCCTTGCCAAGTCAATCTGACCCACCAACTTGTCACACGGGTGCCCTGGCGTGCCCAACACACGACGCCCCAATGGGCGTTGGGCGCCCGAGAACCCCGCCTTCGTGCGGGCTCACCCAGGGCATCAACGTTTGCCCTGTTGTGCAAATTAGTGAACACAAATCATTAGCTCATCAATGAAAACAAAATATTATCATTTTATATTTCCATCTTGCCTGATCAATATTCAATTATAAACCGGATTTTAACACCTAAACATTAAGTTACATAATTTTCTAAGAATCATGTTTATAAGACCCCCTTGTGGTAACTATATTCATGGGAATTCATGGGTTGACATTACTTCTTTTTGTGGGATCCCCTTGCCAAGTCGCGATGACACAACAAATCGTCACACGGGCGCCTTAGCATCCCAAGCATGCAACGCCCCCATGAGTGTCGGACACCCTGGCGTGTGTTAGGGTCCTATATTTCATAGGAGGAGTTGTTTTTACCTAATGATTTTATATTTGAAAATTGTAAATAATGTTTCATGTTTGAAATTTATTTCTGAAAGAATAATATATATATATATATATATATAACAAAAACAAAAACCAAAAAACAAAAAAACTATAAGGGACAGAAAAAATAAAAAATAAAATAAAATAAAATAAAGAAAGAAAGAAAAGAAAAGAAAAACAAAAAACAGAAAAAATATGTGTGAAAATTTCCCCCTAGGTGACAAAATGTAAATTCCACCAAGAAAAACCAATATTGCATCAGTTTACATTTAGAAATTTTGAATAAAGTGTGCAGCTTGTTTAAATTAAACTTGGTAAATAGGAAAATTAGAAATAATTTGGGCTAATCACATTGTTTAATTGTGATTAGGCTAGGAATACAATAGGCTATATTAGTGAATAAATTAATCACTTGGTTTAATCATGATTAATCGATAGGAACAAATGAGTGAAAAATGTGCTCTACTAGTTCAAATGCAACATTGAATTGTTTCTAAATAGTTATTGGGAAAAAATAGTTTTTGATTAACTTTACCTTAAGTAAGGGTTAATCGTGCTTTAATGTTATTTTAATAATGTTTGGAATATATATTTTAGCCTAAGTTTTCCCTTTCAAATAAAACGGACGACTAAGGTCGTCTCCCGCCCGGATCAATGGCGAGGCAATGTTTTCGGGCCCCCCTAAGCTCAAATCTGCTTTTTCCATGGGGGGATGGGAGTCTGAATCTCCTGCTGCATGGAACCCTATCGACATTTCACAACCCCCCTCAGTTTCCTCTCATCGTGCCCCCCTCCCAAAAAGTATTATGTTGTTCATTTCCACCGCTTCCACTTCCACTTACCGCCTGCCACGTGGACCTCTTGTTCCCACCATCCATCAGCACCTACATGTTGTTAGTGCCTAGATTTACCTCAGGCTGAAAAGGTAGGATCCAGGACCAACATCAAACCACGCTCAGCCTCGTAGCTAGCCCTACAAGGACAGGAGAGGGCTCTCTCCGGGTCAATCTCAGCAAATGATGATCTATGGGGCTCGAGATGACTAAAATATCTTCTAATGTTAGGCTAGGTATGAAGTGCAAGGATTTGATTTGATTTTTTGGGGGTTTTGTTGGAATCAAGGGAAATGAAAATTTGGGTCCGGGGATGAAGGCTAGTTTTGCAGAGTTCTGATTGGGGTAAGAAAGGCAATCGTTTTGATGCTTTGATTTGTAAATATGGAGGGATCAAACTGCTGAGAAGCTGAAGAGGGCAAGAGGGTATCAAGAATCCTCTTCAAACTGAAGAAAACATTGAAAATTAAACAAAACTAAAAGGAAAAGCACAACCGGCTAATGAATTCTACCTTTGTCACTTATTTGTATAATTTCATAAGAAAAAGAGAAAGGAAATGGTACACATAAATATCAGTGAACTTAAAAATTACATAGAGAAGAACACCATCAAAACACAGAGCCACAAGGATCCAAAAAAGTGCTGCAAACCCTGGTCTTTCCTTTGCCAAAAATGCAGAAATCAAATGTACAATGGAGTGCAAAGCAATCCCAAGTGTCCAACCCTAAAAAATGACTGAGAAATTACATGATATAGAAAATCATAACTCCTTCCCATGCCTCTAGGGGTCGATATCATCATTCTAGGAGCTATTTCAACCATATCTAAACAAGGAACTGAAAAATAGGCAATGAAACAACTTGCCTCTATATAAAAGGAAACTGATTCATTAACTATCTTTTCACCTTTTAGTGAATGAATCTACATGGATGAGTATCAATGTGCCAAAATTACATCAAAGTCATGAATTTACATCAAGATAAGTCAAAAGTTACATGAAAAAGTGAAACTAGTCAAAATTGGGCGAAATTCTGAGTTGTTGAGTGAAAAAGAGGCCAAATTTCCCTATGCGCCACGCCTGAAACCTGTATGCGTATCACAAATTTGAGGCTGATTTTGAGGGTCTTCCCGAAGTCCAAATTGATCTCATGATAACTCGTTGGAAAGCCCTGCATGTCTACTATCCAACCCAAGTGGAATTTCTAGATTTGGTGTCCATTTTCCCCTCCAAACATCCAATCTCCCAACACTGCTTCCTGTGAGTGCAAAAGGTGGTAGAGAGGTCATTTTTTGCGTGTTTTTGACCCTTTAGGCAACCCAGAACTTGATAAAATCTTTAGGTAATTCATGAGAATGCATAAATTTTTATAAAAAATCTAGAAATACAAATTTTTCCTCCAGAGGACCTCCCAATTATAAGTGCGCACCAACTAGCGCTATGCGTTGGGCGAGAAAATATGTTTTGAAGCCAAAAAATTCAAAATTGACAAAATTTTCTCCAAATTTGCTGAAATTTGGACTAAAGGTCCATCATTAAGTATCATGCTGAGCCAAAGAAGCTTCAGCCAAAATTTGGAGCCTATCATGCCTTTTGCGTCGTTTTAGTGCCCTCCTTAGTCTTGCCTTCAAGATTTTGATCCTTGCTTTGAAAACATGAGTTCGTGCCCAATAATGATTTTTCATGTGCCTAAGCATGTCCTTGTCTTTGTTTTCCTTCTCCAATAGCTTCTCAAGATGAATATTGACTCTCTCAAGCCAAATATCTCGATCAACCTCTATCTCCTGCTCCAATGAAGTGAACTCTATCCTCCTCCTTTGGGCAGCTTGGCGGTTTTGCCGAATGTTTTGTAACTCCATGACTGTATGCTGATCCTCCAGTTGTTTGTTTCGCTGCTCCAAATAGTTTATGACCCATTGAGCTCTCTGCAACTTGTTGGTCAATGCATCTATCTCGGCCTTCCGCTCCTAAATAATCTCCCTCAGCTTTGAACTAGGAGAGCTCACATCATCATCGATGAGTATGAAATCAGTGTCTTGGCCTCCTAAAAGGCCCTCATTCTGCATAGGCTTCTTGCCTTTGTCTTGTGCCTGTACCTGTGATGCTGATGACGGCAACAAGACCCCTTCCACCCCAGGTGGAGATAATACTCGTCGGGCTGCTGCAAACAATCCTCTCATGCCTCTCTGATAGGTGACATATGTCGGCACACTAGTAAGCTCCGCCTCCTGACCTCCACACTGATTTGAAGGTTCAGCCGCATCATGGACAACCTCCTGATGAGCTGCTGAAGCTATGAAGAACTCACGGGAAATGAAGTCTCCCCATGTGATACCCTGTAAGCCAAGCTGATGTATAACAATGATCTTGATGAGCGCATAATGGTAAATGCTATTGTACTGTTGCTTAGGAGTCTTCTTTTGTACAAGAGTAGTCATCCTCTCGATGTTTCGACACATGAAATATGGAATTTTCATCATCTTTACTCTCGTGAAATGCATCAATAATCTGATATGGTATGCATAGAGGCGTGAGAAGCGGCCCTCACAACTGAAGTATCTGATAATGAGTCTCATCAATGGCACATAGGATTCTTTCAAAAACCGGAATCGGAACACCCCGTTGAGCTATTTCACATAGATGGGCCTAATGTATGGTTCATAATGTACTTTTTCTACTTGTTGTCTTTTTTTCCACTCCTCACCTACATTTGGTATTCTGGTTGCTTGAGAAATGGTCTTTGGTGTCAAGGTGAAATTTACACCAGCAAGAGTTACCTGACCATTATGCAAATGTAAAACAAACAACCGAGCCAACTCGTTGATGCTAAATCTGAGCAATCATTTCACAATATTGAAAGCATGACTATTGTTGGAAACAAGCCATGGCAAGTGGGCAGGCCTGCAATTTAGTCAATGAGGTGGGCTCTTCTCTTACATGTCTACCACCCTTATGAGGCCTCCTCGGTGCATGAAGTTCTGTGGTAGAATCATTGTCTTGTTCATATGATGACTCAGTGTCTGTCATGGTGTTACAAGTCTATGCCAAGTGAATGTTTGACTTGTTGAAAAGGAGAATTTGGTGCTTTGTTTCCAATTTCCAAATGTGTTCCAAATAGGAAAGGACTATGGGAAATATGGACAGCAGGTGTTTGTAATTACAGTCAAAGTAATAACAGTCACTTGATTGTATTTAGGAATCTGGGGTTTGATATGGAAAAGTGAAATTGTAGGGTTTAGGGATAGGGAAAAGTGGGGAATGAGTGACTTGGGATCATAAGGGAATAGGGGATTGGAAATGATAATATGACTACAGTGATAGGAAAGGGAAACAAGGGATAGATTATTTTGGCACCAAAGTCAAATTTCAAAACTCAAATTCAAACCCTAAGAGCAGTTTTCATAAGAAGATAGGGTTTGAATTTCAACATTTAAATTCTCCAAGTCAAACTTCAAAACCACACCAAACACTATTCAACAGCAATTGTAAGGTCAATCGAACTTACTCGGGGCAAATAGGAGCGAAGGCAATGAGAAAACCAGTTGTTGGCTCTGTGCGCCGCACGCATAACCCAGTGCGTCGCGACCCGTATGTGCGCCGCGACCCGTATTTGCGCCGCGCACATTATAATTAACACGGTGATGTGCGATTTTATGCACCGCGACCACCTCCCAACATGCCGCGCAACACTCCAATACATAGTCCCAGCCTCAAACACAAATTTTCGCTCCTCCACGATTTTCCTTTGGGTCTTTGACAACTTCTTGTGTGCTAATGACATTTGAATGGTGAAAATATCTTGTATAGTCATGGATTTGATTTTTTTTTTTGCAACAACCCACTTTCTTATGTTTTGAATTTGGCACTTTTCACTTTTAATACAAACTCTGTTTTTTGTTTCCATTTTGACTTTTTTGACTTGAATGATGAAACTTTTGTCAATTTTTGCAGGGATGGTTGGCATTGGATTTCGGCAAAGGATGACCAGGGTTGCGCCTGAAATACTCCATGACTAAAAAACTTTAATAATTACATATTTATTACAAACAATAAATTTGACGATTTCTTCTTCAAAACAGAGTTTTCAAGAAGAATCATTCTTAAGCATTATTGATAATGAAAATTTTGGAATGGAAACTTATTAAGAACATCCTCATGTGCCTGCTGGCATTATTGGACACTTTGAAGACAAAATTTGCGAAACCCTAGACCTAATGACTGAAATGACTCTTGGCTAACCAAAGACCATCCCTAATGACTGTAAAATTGACTTTGATGAACTTTGATGATTAGACACGAACCAGCAGGTACATGACATGAGGGAAGTATGGAGACAAGACCCTTCTGTCAGAAGATTGATGCTCCTAATGGAATGCAAATGATCGAGCTGAATGAGACACCAAAAATGAAATGCAACAAAAGAGGTTTTGATCTCTGACAGAGGGCTGAACAAACTGACTCTAACATTGGCTCCAATGGGGATGGTAGCTCCTTGGAGGTGCCAAGAACTACAAATCTCTGGGAGAGATAGACAGTACCTTTGTCGATAACTTGACAAACTGACACAAGACCTTTTGACTCATTTATTGACTCAGATCGACTCAATTTTGAGACCAAAATGACTAAAAAACATGACTCGACACACTCAAACCAAAGCTGAAATCATTCTTCAGAATTATAACCTTTACTTCGGGCCCCAAACTAAAGAAAATATCACAGCACACTCTTGCAATGAAACTGAAATAAAATGGTATATACAATGACAATGTAAACAGCAGAAAACATCTCAGAAATTGTACCGCTTGAGCAGCCGATCATTGACTGGCCCCCTGGACAGTCTGCCCCATTCATCTCCCTCAGAAGAAAAGAATTGTGACCCCTATATGCAGCAATTTTGAAGGGACCTTTCCAGAGATTTTCGAACTTACCGTGCTTACCCTTTTCCTCATTCCTTGCATCCCATTTCAGCACCATGTCCTCCAATTGGAATTTTTTCGCCTTTGCTTTTCTGTCATAGATTTTCTTAATTCTCTCCTACAACTTGAATGTTTTTGGAAAACCTCTTCTCTCATTTGCTGCAAATGAATCATTTGATTTAGTCTTCTCTGCATATGATCTTCTTCACTACCAGCTTCCTGAAGAAGTTTGACTACTGGAGCTGCGAGAGAGGTAGGGAACACTATGTAAACTCTATATACTAACTCAAAGGGGGACATACCAATGGATTTCTTCTGACTCACTCGATCTGCCCAAAGTGCATTAACTAATTTCTTATGCCAACCTTTCTTATTTATTTCCAGCAAATTTTTAATGATGTTAACCAAAGATTTGTTGGAAGACTCCGCCAATCCATTGCCTTGTGGATGATAAGCGGTTGAGTGTCCCAAAGTGATGTGATACTTATTACAAAACTCAACCATAATTTTTTATTTGAAAGTTGTTGCGTTATCAGTGATTAACTTATTCGGGCAACCAAAACGAGACAAAATGTTATTCTCAAGGAATGAAATTATTACCACATCCGTAGCTTTCCTAGTGGGAATTGCTTTGATCCATTTCATAAAATAATCAGTCGCCGTGAGGATCCACCTGTGCTGAGCTGAGGAAGGAGGATGGATCTCACCAATGAAATCAAAACCCCACTGCTGAAAATGGGTGCTTACCTCAATAGGCTTAAGTGGCAAAGGCTACAATTTCTGTCTTCCTTCAAAAATCTGACATTTATGACAGCTTTTGACAGTCTTATACACATCAGCAAAAAGTGTCGGCCAATAATATCCGGCTCTCAAAATCTTGTTGGCCGTTGTTTTCCAAAAAAGGTGACCCCCGCAATCTCCTTTATGGAAATCCTCCATGACCTGCTTCACTTTTTCTTCCACCAAACAATTCAATAAAACACCATTGGGATCTTTCCAATAAAGTGCAGAATTCAAAATACAAAACTTAGCAGCCTTCAATTTTAGAGTTCTACTTTTGTTTCTAGCCATGCCGGGAGGTGATGACAGATTTTGAAGCACAAAAACAATGTCCGAATACCAAGGAGAAAGGAAGAAAATTTCTGATACTTGAGTGGGCAGATTTTCTTCATCTTCCTCGGACATAACAGCAATTAGATTAATGTCCAAGGAGTGCAGATTTGACTCAGCCATAATTTTTTCCAGCCCCTGTCCTTTAATGAGCTTTGTCGATTTTATTTCTACATCATATTCCAGCAAGGCGGCAATCCATTTCCCTCTCCTTCTCTCTGGATCTGTTTGCACTAGGACATCTTTGACAGCAGCATTAGGAACATAGGCAAGGATGTGAGAATGCAAGATATAAACCCGAAAATATTTCAATGCTTTTACCATTGCAAGGGCCTGTTTTTCAATAATATTATACTTCAATGCCGCATCCCTTATGGTTCTACTGAAGAATGCAATTGGTTTTTCGAGCTGGTCTCTTTTCTGCACCAAGACCGCTACCATGGTATGATGCGAGGCAAAGGAAAACAAAATAAAATCCTGAGTATAGTCCGGGCTGTTCAAAACTAGAGCTGAAGAAAGAGCTAATTTCACCAAATTAAAGGACTTAATTGCTTCCTCGGTCCACCTCACTGCACTATCCTTTTTCAGCATGTTTGTGATCTCTCTCAAGTGTTCTGCAAGATTGGGAACAAAGCGACGTAGCAAATTTATCTTACCATTGAAGGATTGGATTTCTTTCTTACTTCGTGGGAGATCAATCTTTTGAATGGCCTCCACCCGAGCTGGATCGATTCGGATGCCCTCCTTTGAGATTATATGCCTGAGAAGCTTGCCTTCATCCATGGTGAACAATCTTTTCTTTGGATTGAGCGAGATGCCATACTTCCTACATCACTAAAAAACAATATTCAAATGATAGAGGTGATCTTCATCTGTATTGGATAAAACTATTAAGTCATCAAGATAAACAACAAGAAAAACATCTTTTTCATTGGCAAATGCTATATCCATAGCCCGCTGAAAGGTTGCACCAGCATTTTTCAATCCAAACGGCATCTTTGCATAATGAAAAGTTCCCCACGAAGTGGTGAACGATGTCTTGTCACGATCATCCTCATGGACCAAAATTTGGTTATAACCCGAATAACCATCAAGTAGTGACATCCGTGATGCTCCAACTACTCGCTAAAGTATTTGGTCCATTTTGGGCAATGGATAATTGTCTTTCAAGGAGAATTTGTTCAGATTTCTAAAATCAATGCATAACCGAATCTCACCTATTTTCTTGCGGACGGGAACCAAGTTTGAAATCCAATCTGAAAATCTGATAAGGACTAATGATACCAGCTTTACACAACCTGTTCACCTCCTTTTCGATTGAGGGCGGCAGCTTTGGATTGATTCTTCTTAGCTTTTGGTAAAAAGGCTTTTGATTTGGCTTGATCGGGATCACATGTTGAATTATGCTTGTTTCATATGCCTTCAAATCTGAATAATCCCAAGCAAATACATCAGTAAAAGAGGATAACAAACTGATATATTTTGCCTTTACCTATGGGGGCAGCGCCTTTGATAATTTCACCATATTGGGACGATCAGCTGATCCAATGTTCACACCTTCAACTCCTTTTTCGATTGGCAGCAAGGTCGGTTTTTTAGCCACATCATCCTAATCAAAAAGCTCCTCTAAAGGTATTAGACCTTTAGGAATGATGTTGTCTTTGAGCTGCAAAACTTCCATCTGATTTACTTCCATATTCTCATCACCATCATCATACTCCATGTCAATAGAAATGTCCTTGAATTTACCTTTATTTTGTAGAAATTCATCGATCTCATCATCATCTTGGAACACTTGCCAATACCTTTGATTGTCAGGCACAGCCGGGCAATGCTTCACATGAATCTCAAACTTGTTGTTTGAGTTCATAGGAATCTTCAAATTGCTTGCTGTTGTTGCAAGTGAATCTGCTATGACATTTTGAGCACGGGGCACACAAGTGATAGTGTAATCAGAAAATACCTTCAAGAGGTCCAACACCGCATTTCAGTAGGCCCGCATTCGAGGATGCTTTGCTTGATACTCGCCTTTTACCTGCTTGATAACTAACTCGGAGTCGCCATACACTGAAATCCTCTTGGCATTTAATTTTATAAGAACTTTCAGACCAACAATCAAAGCTTCATATTCAGCCTTATTGTTTGAACAGTCAAAAGCTATTATAAGAGCAAACCCTTACATTACTTGGCACTTTATTTGGGGCGAAAATCGGGCTGCGTATCCAAATACCAATTCCAGCACCTTCCCTTCCTACAGTGCCATCAAATTCCATACTCCATAGGCCTGTTTCATCCTATTCCAAATGCTGAAACTCTTTTTATTTACCTTGTTGTCCATCAATATGTTGCTGCTGTCAGACTGCTGATTTTTCAGCGATGCCATCAAGTCTTTGCCACTCTTGTTTCAAGACTTCTCTAAAATTTTCAGTAATCTCAGGAATGTCTTCTACTTCCACTAGTTGGCTATTTACATCATTAAAACTATCTGAATACAAAACAAATGACTCTAGATCAGTATGTACATAGTTGATCGGATGATTTACCGGTTTCTCCTTGCTAGTAATCATGTACTTCATTTTCTGCTCCCAGTATAGTTTCCTCATCTAGCCGAACACGGGAATCGTAGCATAGGAGAAATCAAGTTGCATTCTCCCTTTAATCTTTGCTCCCCAAGATCTGGAAAGAAGCATGCCAAATCTAGGAGGTATATCCGCCACCACCACATCCATCAAAACATTTTTAGCCAGAATCTGATCCAAACTGACCACCAAATCTTTGATAAGCCCAATGCACCTTACTCTACCGGAATCAAAAGAATAAAGGTCATGGTATTTTCTAGTGATGTCCAATCCCAATTTCTCCATGATGGCTTTCGGCATAAGATTATGAGAAGCTCTGGAATCAAACATAGCATTATGTAAAACAAAGTCATGCACCCTAATACTGATATAGAAAGGAGCAACATCACTATCTTGGGACTGACCTTCCAATGTTGGCCCGAAGATCAACTCGGGACTGTCATCCTCCACATTTACCATGTCTGATAATGGATCTAAGCTCAAAAGTTTAGACACCTGACTTTTATAATTGTTGTTCTTCATCAACTTGGTCAAAGGAATGGATATTTTCAACTTAGCAATTTCATTTTCTAAGTTAAAAACTGAAACTGTGTCTACCTCTTTTGCTGGAACATCTTTCTTCTCTGTTTTCTCCTTTGACACATTTGGCTGATTTGTTCTTTCACTTGCTGATGTCGTTTTTCTGCTGCTAGGATCAGCTGTCTCTTTTCCCTTTTTCTGCACATTCGGAGAATCATTCTTTGACGTTGTTGCCTCCTTCCTTTTCTGAATTGGATTTACAGGCACATCTCTATTTCGAAGTCAATATTGCCACTGCTGAGTGACAAAGCATTCATATATCCTCTTTGGTAATCATCGGACTCTTCCTCAAGCACCATCTCATTTTCCAAAATAAAATTTTCATCCCCTCGTTCAGCTGGATTCTCGGAGTACTCCTCATCTTCAGTCATATAAATTGGCATGTCATCGGGCGTGAAGAAATGATTTTCTTCTCCAATCACATTCTCCTCCTCTTTTGATTCCAGACCAAGTACAACATTTTGTTGTAGAGGTGTCTTCATTTGCTACTGGGCTGTTTGATCTTGGGCTCGCTGCTCTCTTTGTTTGATCCTATATTGGGGCTGCTGCTGGCCACGGAAATTAGGATTTCTGATATGTGGTTCAAGCTTGTCAAGTTTCAGTCTATCAAGCATCTGTTCCACCTTTCGAAGCACTTCATCTGATGAGGAAGACTCTTCTTTTATCGTGACTTTCTTTTCAGCTCTTGCTTTATCTCTCTTTGCTAGCAGATTTGCTTCAACGCTAACCCCAATCTTCTGCATGTCTTCTAAAGTAGCTAGATCTCTTTCTCTTAATTGGTAAGCCATATCAATGTCAAAACCATCCGGAAACTTAATCAAGGCTAGCCCCATGGGTGGATTTATGTGGTCAGGGATTGCATTGTAAACTGAATTGAATCTAATACATTAATCTTGAACAAACTCACCAGCATTTCGTTTGATGTGCTTGTACTCGGAAATAATCTGAAGGGGATTTTTCTTCACTTCCCAATAGTTTAAGAATTGTCTCTGTAGATCAGCCAATGTAGTGACGCTTGCAGCCGACAAGGCCCTGAACAATTTCCTTACTTCACCACCAAATGTTTGTACAAACAGTCCCATGGTTACATTTTCTGCATCAATCTCATGAAGATCGAAGAAATCTTTCATTCTGTCCACATGTTGCTGAGCTGTGACACCATGAGGAGTGCCATCAAACAAAGGAATTTTGCTTTGATAGTCAACCGGCATATCATCAAGATTTTGAGGGAGTACAAGAGGTGCAAAACGAGCAACCATTTCTCTTGGTGGATTTGCAATCGGTCTTGGTGATGTTGGGGGAGTGGGTGGAGCTGACGTATGAGGGGTATGAGGAGGTGTGTGTAGAGGTGAAGAAATCTTGGCTATTTTAGGAGTAGAAGGAGTAGATGGAGGCGATACTACTGTAGACTTTTGATTAGAAACAGTAGGTTGCACATGAATGGTAGGAATGAAAGGTGGTTCAGTGGGAATTCTTGAACTAGATGCATTTGCACATGACCCAAGGGTTGCAGAAGCAGTCTCTAGGAAATCAGCGATATTAGAAGCCACAATTGTAGTTTGGAGCTGATTCAAAATATAATCATCAATGGATTTATTGGCCCTTTCAGTTTCAAGATTTCTAATAAATTTAGGATTTAAGGCAGTTGAAGCAACGACACTTTTAAATTTGGTTTCGAACAAAGACAACTCAAACTGCTCATCAAATTCAATATCCTCAATGTACTCAAAACCAACAGGACACGATTGAGCTTTGAACATGGGAATGATAGAACTTCCTTGGCGAACAATTCTTGGAATAAGATTGGGATTTTTGTAGACAGGAGGGGGATCAAGATCTAGATTTGCTCTGGTATGTCTTCTGGAAGCCAGTGTGTTACTATTTTCAAGAAATCAAAAGGACATTAACAACTAGTTCAACCTGACAAATCCTAAACTTATCATCCAAAAGCTTAGAATTCTCAGATGTACTGGGGTGATCTGTAAGTTAGATACTCTGTTTATAAGACTAGACCGGAGATTGACTGAAGTAGTGTTTATCTACTTGCGCTAATGCAAAGCAAAAGCGTTTCGAAGGCTACCTGGCTAATCTTCAAGCTCCGTCTGTAGTTTATAAAACGAAGAATACCAACAAACAAATAATTTAGTCCCTAGTATGGTCACCACTATGTTAATGCCTAGATTTACCTCAGGTTGAAAAGGTAGGATCTAGGACCAACATCAAACCACTCTCAGCCTCGTAGCTAGCCCTACGAGGACAGGAGAGGGCTCTCTTCAGGTCAATCTCAACAAATGATGATATATGGGGCTCGAGATGACTGAAATATCTTCTAATGTTAGGCTAGGTATGAAGTGCAAGGATTTGATTTGATTTTTTGGGGGTTTTGTTGGAATCAAGGGAAAGGCAAATTTGGGTACGGGGATGAAGGCCAGTTTTGCAAAGTTCTGATTGGGGCAAGAAAGGCAATCGTTTTGATGATTTGATTTGTAAAGATGGAGGGTTCAGACTGGTGAGAAGCTGAAGAGGGCAAGAGGGTATCAAGAATCCTCTTCAAACTGAAGAAAACATTGAAAATTAAACAAAACTAAAAGGCAGAGCACAGCAGGCTAATGAATTCTACCTTTGTCACTCATTTGTTTAATTTCAGAAGCAAAAGAGAAAGGAAATGGTACACATAAATATCAGTGAACTTACAAATTACATAGAGAAGAACACCATCAAAACATAGAGCCACAAGGATCCCAAAAAGTGCTGCAAACCCTGGTCTTTCCTTTGCCAAAAATGCAGAAATCAAATGTACAATGGAGTGCCAAGCAATCCCAAGTGTCCAACCCTGAAAATGACTAAGAAATTACATGATATAGACAAGCCTAACTCCTTCCCATGCCTCTAGGGGTCGAGCTCATCATTCTAGGAGCTGTTTCAACCATATCCAAACAAGGAACTGAAAAATAGGCAATGAAACAACTTGCCTCTATATAAAAGGAAATTGATTCATTCACTATCTTTTTACCTTTTAGTGAATGAATCTACATGGATGAGTATAAATGTGCCAAAATTACATCAAATTCATGAATTTACATCAAGATAAGTCAAAAGTTACATGAAAAAGTGAAACTAGTCAAAACTGGGTGAAATTCTGAGCTACTGAGTGAAAAATAGGCCAAAGTTCCCTATGCGTCGCGCCTGAAACCTGTATGTGTAGCACAACTGTGAGGCTGATTTTGAGGGTCTTTCCGAAGTCCAAATTGAGCTCATGATAGCTCATTGGAAATCCCTACCTATCTGCTTTCCAACCCAAGTGGAATTTCTAGATTTTGTGTTTATTTTCCTCTCCAAAAATCCAATCTCCCAACACTGCTTCCTGTGAGTGCAAAAGGTGGCAGAGAGGTCATTTTTTGCATGTTTTTGACCCTTTAGGCAACCCAGAACTTGATGAAATCCTTAGGTAATTCATGAGCATGCATAAATTTTTCTAAAAAATATAGAAATACAAAGTTTTCCTCCAGAGGACATCCCAATTATAAGCGCGCGCCAAGTGGCACTATGCATTGGGCAGGAAAATCTGTTTTGAAGCCAAAAAATTCAAAATTGACAAAATTTGCTGAAATTTGGACTGAAGGTCCATCATTAAGTATCACACTCAGCCAAAGAAGCTTCGACCAAGATTTGGAGCCTATCATGCCTTTTGCGTCATTTTAGTGCCCTCCTTAGTCTTGCCTTCAGGATTTTGATCCTTGCTTTGCAAACATGAGTTCGTGCCCAATAATGATTTTTCATGTGCCTGAGCATGTCCTTGTCTTTGTTTGCCTTCGCCAATAGCTTCTCAAGATGAATATTGACCCTCTCAAGCCAAATCTCTCGATCAGCCTCTATCTCCTGCTCCAATGAAGTGAACTCTATCCTCCTCCTTTGGGCAGCTTGGCGGTTTTGCCGAATGTTTTGTAACTCCATAACTATATGTTGATCCTCCAGTTGTTTGTTTCACTACTCCAAATAGTTTATGACCCATTGAGCTCTCTGCAACTTGTTGGTCAATGCATCTATCTCAGCCTTCTGCTCCTAAATAATCTCCCTCAACTTTGAACTAGGAGAGCTCACATCATCAACGATGAGTATGAAATCAGTATCTTGGCCTCCTGAAGGGCCCTCATCCTGCATAGGCTTCTTTCCTTTGTCCTGTACCTGTATCTGTGCTCCTGATGACGAAAACGAGACCCCTTCCACCCCAGGTGGATATAATACTCGTCAGGCTGCTGCAAACAATCCTCTCATGCCTCTCTGATAGGTGACATATGTCGGCACACTAGTAGTCTCTGCCTCCTGACCTCCATATTGATTTGAAGGTTCCCCTGCATCATGGACAACCTCCCGATGAGCTACTGAAGCTGTGAAGAACTCACGGGAAATGAAGTCTCCCGATGTGATACCCTGCAAGCCAAGCTGATGTATAACAATGATCTTGATGAGCGCATAATGATAAATGCTATTGTACTGCTGTTCAGGAGTCTTCTTTTGTACAAGAGTAGTCATCCTCTCAATATTTTGGCACATGAAATATGTAATGTTCATCATCTTTACTCTCTTGAAATGTATCAATAATCTGATATGGTATGCATAGAGGCGTGAGAAGCGGCACTCACAACTGAAGTATCTGATAATGAGTCTCATCAACGACGCATAGAAATCTTTCAAAAACCGGAATGGGAACACCCTGCTGAGTTGTTTCACATAGCTGGGCCTAATGTATGGTTCATAATGTACTTTTTCTACCTGCCTTCTTTTGTTCCACTCCTCACCTACATTTGGTATTCTGGTTGCTTGAGAAATGGTCTCTGGTGTCAAGGTGAAATTTACACCAGCAAGAGTTACCTGACCATTATGAAAATGTAAAACAAACAACCGAGCCAACTCGTAATGATGTTGAACCTGAGCAATCATTTCACAATACTGAAAGCATGACTATTGTTGGAAACAAGCCATGGAAAGTGGGCAAGCCTGCAATTCAGTCAATGAGGTGGGCTCTTCTTTGACATGTCTGCCACCCTTACGAGGCCTCCTCGGTGCATGAAGTTCTATGGTAGAATCACTGTCTTGTTCATATGATGACTCAGTGTCTGTCATGGTGTTACAAGTCTATGCCAAGTGAATGTTTAACTTGTTGAAAATGAGAATTTGGTGCTTTGTTCCCAATTGCCAAATGTGTTCCAAATAGGAAAGGACTGTGGGAAATATGGATAACATGTGTTTGTAATTACAATCAAAGTAATAACAGTCACTTGACTGTATTTAGGAATCTGGGGTTTGATATGGAAAAGTAAAATTGTAGCGTTTAGGGATAGGGACAAGTGGGGAATGAGTGACTTGGGATCATAAGGGAATAGGGGATTGGAAATGATAATATGATTACAGTGATAGGAAAGGGAAACAGGGGATAATTATTTTGGCACCAAAGTCAAATTTCAAAACTCAAATTCAAACCCTAAGAGTAGTTTTCATAAGAGGATAGGGTTTGAATTTCAACATTTAAATTCTCCAAGCCAAACTTCAAAACCACACCAAACATTACTCAACAGCAATTGCAAGGTCAATCGAACTTACTCAGGGCAAATGGGAGCCAAGGCAATGACAAAACTGGTTGTTGGCTCTGTGCGCCGCACACATAACCCAATGCACCGCGACCCGTATGTGTGCCGCGCACGTTATAATTAACATTGTGATTTGCGGCTGTATGCGCCGCGACCACCTCCCAATGCACCGCGCAACACTCCAATACATAGTCCCTGCCTCAAACACAAATTTTCGCTCCTCCACGATTTTTCCTTAGGGTCTTTGACAACTTCTTGTGTGCAAATGACATTTGAATGGTGAAAATATCTTGTATAGTCATGGATTTGATTTTTGTTTTGCAACAACCCACTTTCTTATGTTTTGAATTTGGCACTTTTCACTTTTAATACAAACTCTGTTTTTTGTTTCCATTTTGACCTTTTTGACTTGAATGATGAAAATTTTGTCAATTTTTGCAAGGATGATTGGCATTGGATTTCGGCAAAGGATGACCAGGGTTGCGCCTGAAATACTCCATGACTGAAAAACTTTAATAATTACATATTTATTACAAACAATAAATTTGACGATTTCTTCTTCAAAAAAGTGTTTTGAAGAAGAATCATTCTTAAGCATTATTGATAATGAAAATTTTGGAATGGAAACTTATTAAGAACATCCTCATGTGCCTGCTGGCATTATTGGACACTTTGAAGACAAAATTTGTGAAACCCTAGACCTAATGACTGAAATGACTCTTGGCTGACCAAAGACCATCCCTAATGACTGTAAAATTGACTTTGATGAACTTTGATGATCAAACACGAACCAGCAGGTACATAACATGAGGGAAGTATGGAGACAAGACCCTTCCATCAGAAGATTGATGCTCCTAATGGAATGCAAATGATCAAGCTGAATGAGACACCAAAAATGAAATGCAACAAAATAGGTTTTGATCTCTGATGGAGGGCTGAACAGACCGACTCTAACACATTCCATGACATATCTCTGACCCAACCATACTTACCACATCAGCCTACCTTCCCTCCACATGCTCTATGCCACCTCACCCTGATGAACCCCACTCCTGCGACTACTCTTGACCGTTAAACCTATCGCAATGACTCACTTCCTCCCAATCTTATGTTTCCATCTGGTGCCCCTCTCGCCATGTCAGCAAGATGTTATTGTATTAACTCCCTTCCACTCCCTGTTCAATGGACCCTCTCCCTGTTAACGGTAAAGGATTAATGATTAATTCGGAAATTTCTCTATATAAACACTCTGAAACATAAAAATTCTTTCTTTCATTATTTCATATGATCAGTAGCAGGTTACATATTCTTAAGACACAACAGTGATTATTAAATTAACTAGCCATTATTGTTTCACACTATCATCAGTGACCTATTTCGGCATTCCTATGTCGTTTTCCTACTCCAGGTAATCTGTGACCTTTTCTCATCTCAAAAAATTCATCATGTCGCAACCTTGATGAAAGCGATGGAATTAATCTGTCGGAGTCTACCCTACCTCATTTCATGTTCCCACAGGCCCATTTTTTCCCTAAGTTAGTTTCCTTGTCTCAATTGAGTTATGGCCCCTCTCGGAGCTATCGTAAGTCGCAATGGTGAAGTTTTGATAGTTATCACAGCTGAAGCCATTGCCCAAATCCTCCTGGTAACAATCTCAGAGTCAGATAAGCCATTGTTAGTAGACTCTGTCACAGAGCTCTAGAAGAATTTAACTTTTCCCCAAAGAGCCAAGATATTTGAATTTTTTCTGCCTGAAGATTCCCAATTACCAAAAACCAACCCTCCATAATCATCTTCTATGTTCCCTGAGGGAATGAAGCAGGTTATTTCCATCATCTCTTACATTCATAGTTATCATTCTGATCAATGGGTTGATGAGGCCATTATTGACTTCCTGTCAATTTTCACCACTATTCAGAAACCACTCATTTTTAATTACAGTCAGTTTATTGCAAAGGCTATAAATGATAAGTTTTATCAAATTTTCTATAGAGGGAGCTTTCAAATAATCCTTTATTTTCGTGTACATGTTTATTTATCAACAAGCAGACAGATTCCCTTTCACCTTGTAGAAGATGGATGAGCAGGGTAATGCTCAGTCAGTGATACAATGGACATCCTTGGTGAGAAGGAATTCCACATAATTCTCTTTCATAGACTTTGTGTACCAATTATTATACCTTGTGGCATGTCTCCTATGTAGTGATGTGGAGCCAAGGATAGGTGAAGAGAGTCAGAACATTCTACATCTCAGTGGTCAAGTAAAGACATGGGACTGGTATCTTTACCAGACCTACAGAACAATTCTGATATATGGGTGTGAGTGCCACCCTACAAACTGCCCAAAATTGTGCCTATGAGACTTTTCTCATTAGAGTACATTCAGTAGATGATTCACATGGATGATATACATTTCGTGGCAACCAATAAGAAGGCCCAATTCAAGATTAAATCCAAAGTAAGACCTTTTTTCTGCAATACCAGATCAGCTGGTAAGGAAGTTGATTTTCTACTCAAACAAATGAACTTCAAATTGAGTTTCACCTAGTCTTATGACCCTTTTGGCTTGATCTCAAAGCTAAGGGTGGAGAAAAATACCACGCCCTATTCACATACTCCTCAACCAGAGATCGAGCAATATATGAACTAGACTCAATGGGTGGAAAAACCACTGCATAAGGTAGAGGAGAAGGTTCTCTCTACTAGAACCACTCAAACACCCATACCTAAAGAGAAATGGGAGAAGAGAGTAATAGAAGAAGAATCTTCCCCGTGATAGAAATAGGAGCAAAAGAATTCCTAGTTTATAGAAAGAAGCAAAAAACCAACTCTGCAATTGTTTTTCAATAGGACATAAAAGAAAAAAGACTATTGTAATGAAAGGTCCTCATGTGTCTAGCAGAGAGGAGGATATCTTCATGGGATCATCGTCTTCATCTACTTCCAGAGATCCTCCGGAGACACCAAAGGTAGTCGATTTGGCTCAAGAAATTGTTGAGCCCAACATTTTTCCAAATACAAGGCAAATAAGAAAAGGAATGAGATTCTAAAAGCCTCCACTTACATGTAGTTCTGTAAATGAATAGTTGTATCTCAGGACAGATTACTATCAACATTCAACTCAGAGAAGGGAAAAATGAAAATAACATTTCCTGAAGGTAAAGTACCACCTCCTAGGTCACCTGGCGATTACAAGGAATCTTTGTTCATTGATGTACATCATATTCATCCCATAGACCAGATGGATCTGCACAAACAAACAAGTGAGATTATGTATTCCACACTCACTAACACTGCCTTGTCTACCTATAAATTGCAGGTATTGTTAAACAATACACAGTCACAGCTAAAGTTGGAAATGATTTCATCCTTAGCCAGGGATATCGGGATCAAGTCACTGGAACACTTGGTCATAAAATTGGGATACAATCCCAAAGATGTAAAGGTAGAAGAAGAGTTGGTGAAAAGAAAGAATTTTGATATAGCAACATTAAGGAAACACCTAAAACTACCTATCACAGAAGATCCAAAGGCTAAGGAAGTTGGAGAGATGGAAAAGTAGAAAGGCGATATACTATGGATATTCATTGAGTAAAACAACAAAATCAAGGACACGGAAGTAGAACTGGAGAAACTTCTCAACGGAAAAGATCAGGCAGCACAGTTCACTATCGTTCCACTTAGAGCAGTCCCAATCTTAGCGATGACAACACCAGGAGCATCTACATCAACCTCAGCACCAGCATAGACATCAAATTCTGCAAGTGAGCTTGTCAAATCCATGGACGATTTGTACATTCAAGAACAAGAAATTGTTTAGTTAAGAGCTCATCTTAAGATAGTGTCAGAATAGAAGTTAAAAATTGATAGTTTTTATGTGGCAGAGTTGCAAAAAACCCATTAGTTAAATCTAAAAATTGAGCAGTTGCATAGTGAATCAATTATGGGTCAAACTCTAGCCCAACCCAGAGAAAATATATGGACAGAAATCGGTGAAGCCATCACAAAAATATGGCCTTCCATACAGATTATTTTTTAGCAACAAGAATTCATATAGAGGCCCAAGGAGGTAGTAAGGAAAATTAAAATGGGCTTGAGACAAAAGCTTAAGAATGCAACAACACTTATTAAGTTCCTAAATTCCAAAAACAGAGAAGAATTAGAGCATCTAGGAATTCAAGACACGAAAAAGACCATTTTAGAAGTAAGGAGGATGCACACCAAGAGGAACCTTATGCTACATCTTGACAATAAGTGTCAGAGTCTAGAAACCAGCATACAAAGGTTTCATAAGAAGATGCAGGTGTTGAACAGGAAAGGTCTACCAAAACTGATGAGCTTGACATAGTACCAAGAGAAAATATCCACTATGGCCCAAGATAAGTCAAAATTTGTAAGTAATAAGGTACAAATAATAGGAAAACCATTCCTGGAGGCCGTAGATTCCTGTGAGCTTAGACACCTGTTCCTAATCAAAACAAATTTCCAGAAGTACACAGATGTCGATGAGCCCTATAGAAAGTTAGCTAAATTTTCTATCCCTACTGAAATAATATGGGATAAGTTGTGTGAATGACTTGAGTAATTCTTATCTTCTACAACAAGGCAAACAACGCAGCAAATTTGGAGGCTTAGTCATCAACAGTCATCCTCAGAAATAGGGCCAGCAGTTCTAGTAGTTTGAATATTCCTAAAATTTTGTACTATTTTTGCAATCAGTTGTTAGATATTTTTAGGATCCTCTCTTGATTTTTAGAATCAAGATATTTTGTAATATTTTCTATAAGTACTTCATAATTCGAATTATGAAGCGTTGGGATTAGTTTTGAAGAAAGGACTTATGTTATAAAGAAGCTCACAAAGCCATCATTGATCATATTTCAGTAATACAACACAAGCATTACAGGATTCTTGTGTCAATTTCATTGGTGAAGTGTATCTTTCTCTGTTAAATGTTTTCATTATTTTTCATATGTGTTTCTGAACCCTAAATTATTCTAAGAAGTGTATGAACAGAACTTGTTTAAAAGTACACTATGTATCTGACTTATGAATAATTTCTATGTTTTCTACTAAAAATTAAAAACAGAATTCTTAATTATTATGCTTTTAATTGGATTGTTGATTTTTTTTCTTCTCCTACATACCATAAATCTTAAAGGATCCAATGAACTTGCCTACCCTGCCCTGTAAGTTTAGCCTATAAAGTCTGCATTTGATCAATATAAACTTGTGACTCCATTGCCCAATGGCCTAATTCCATTAGCTCAACCTAACAACACAAAAAACCCAAACCTGAACATGATAACTATCTTAATATCATCAGCAAAACAAAGCTAAATCATAAAGAGAGGTCCCTCTCTGAAACTAGAAGGGTTGGATTCCCAGTTTCCAAAGTGATTCTAAGGTTACATCTGTAATTTACTTTGCAATCTTAAAAATTACGGAGTGATAACATCTTGGCGACCATACTGGGCAAGAACATATCTTCGTTTGAAATTTTATTTCCCTGGTTCCAAAAACTTCAACAACATTTAAGATTTATTTTTCAAAACTAGATGTTTTGATGTTGTAAAATTTGTACATATTTGAAATTTTTTGTTTAATACTATATAGATCTAGCTCCTAAAATAATTCATACCAGATCTCATCCATACTCGAATCCTCCCAATATCCTAGATAATCCTAAGAAATTGATAAAGAAGAAAAGCTTGATCGAAATTCAAGGGAGTAATAGTCCTTTGCCAAGAGCTAATTTTTTTCCAGAGAGTTTTGTTACCTTAGAAAATATTCAATTTGATCTACCCTTTGAACTCAGTTTGTTTAGAACCAAGTCTAAAAATTTTGTAGCTGAAACTGTCATTGATGAGTCGGTTATAAGGCTATACATATATGAACATCAGTCTATAGACCAGGATTTTGAAAAACAAGTTCACCAACGGATTGAAAAATTAGGAGACCTAGTGAGAGACCTAGATCAAGCTATCCAAAAATCATACATCCAGCAATCAGTTGAACTTTCATCCCTATCATTCTTTATTTCTTCTCCCAACACACAATATTTACGTCCTGTTTCCACTAGTTCCACCTACTCAACAATTTCCACTACCTCTCCATCAACATCACAAAGTGTAATACAAAGTGTCTTAATCCCTTCCACATATACACCTCACATAGGTTCATCTATTGTTCATCCCCATATACCATTCATGGAAACTCGATATGGTACCCTAGTTTTACATGCCTAATTACATAACATGCCTCAAGACTATCAAAGTATGATTCCTCAGTTTGATTGCACTCGAGCCATCACTATACAACATGTAGATAAAATGAATGACTACTTTGACCTTCAGGAGGTTGATGAAGATGATGTGAAGATGAGGCTTTTTTCCCAAAGCCTTAATGGAGAGGTAAGAAAATGGTTTAAATATTTACCAGCATCTACCATTAATGATCTTGTTTCCTTTCATCAGTCTTTCCTCAACAGATGGGAAACTAAAATGAATCCCCTCCAGGTTTTAAATGAATATAAAAATCTAAAAAGAGGGCCTAATGAAACTGTTGAAGAATATTGTGATAGGTTTAATTGAGTTTATAATGCCATTCCAACTACTATAAAACCCCCACCAGGGTTAGCCCTTATTCATTTCCCTGAAGGATTTCATGTTGACATGGCCTACCAATTAAGAGAAAGATACTGCACCACACTTGAAGAAATGAAAATTAACGTTGCCAAAGTAGAGACTAATTTATTAGCCAAAAAATCCAATATTAAAACTGAAAGAAGGGCTACCATCAAGGAGGAACCTTCCTCCTTTTCATCAAAATTAAAAATAGACAACCTAGTCAAAACCATGGAAAGAATGATGGTGAGGATGATAGTGGTTAATAGAACCCCTCCTAGGGATAACCAAGCAAATTCTCAAAATAGAAATCTGAATCTCAGGAGAATTCACCTCTGATAAAACAAAGGGAATAGAGGGGCCCTAATGATCAACAACTTAGGCCTCCTTTCTAGGAAAACTATGTCAAATAAGAAGTGGAACTAGAAGAATATTCAAAGGAAAACCAAATTAATTTGTTTGGGGAGACAAAAATTTATCATCTCTTTTTTACTAAATAAGAGCAAGATCAATTTCTGCTTTCACAACCAAAAACAATTCCATGAGAGTTTGAAGAATACAAACAAGGTTATCAGAATTCCATAATGGAAGTGCATAGACAATATAACCTCAGGAGTAGAAAAATTGTTGATACTCCTTCGAAGAAAATCTATAATACTCATTCCAATAAGACTATTGATAATCAACCAAAGAAACCTCAAATTGATATCCCTTCTTCTAGTCAAGCTAAAGATGGTCCTTCCTCTAGTCAATCTAAAGAAAATACTCAAAAATAAAACCTAAAAAAATAGAATCAGAACACCAAGGAAATAGAGAATCTACAAACCTCTTTCAACATAGAAAATGAATTGGCTAAAGTTAAAATTTCAATCCCCCTCACTGAACTAATGAATAAGAATGCATACAGGACACAAGTAATGAAATCCTTAAAAGTAGGAGAAGGAATCGATATTGTAAACCTCATTGATGACAAGCCTGAACTGTTATTTGGCCCAGAGGTAGAACGTAAACACTAAGATGGAAATGTTCCCCCTTTCTATGTCAGTCTCAATATCCTTGATAAAATTCTTCACAATTCCATGCTCGACTCTAGTGCCTCACACAATTTAATGCCCCAAGCCATAATGCATAAATTGAATCTTGACATTACTAGGGCATATAAAGACTTGTATTCTTTTCATTCTAGCAAGGTAAGGCGCCTTGGTCTCATTAGAGACCTCTGTGTCACCCTAGCTCAAATTCATGCCAGAAGCATAGTTATGGATATCATAGTGGCAGACACACCCCCAAAGTATGGAATGCTACTTTCTAGATCATGGGGAGCAAAGTTGCAAGGCACCCTGAGAATGGATATGAGTTATGCTATTAGACATGTTTTTGGTTAGCTTAAGAGACTTTACAAAGAAACCCTAATGAAATACATGGTTAGTAGTCAAGATAGACCAAACAATCATCCCTTGTATTCAGTCCATTCAGACCTAGACTCTTTTATCTTGTATAATGATGGAGGTATAGAAGGAAAAATCCATAACCTAGAAACTGATTTGTGTGAGATGGAAGAAAACAAAACAAATATTGTAAAACTAGATGAAGAAAATGAGCCTTTATGGAACATGGATTTTGATGGGGTTGTAAGCAAGGATCAGGAGTAGGTGTGTGGGTTTTCAATTCACAAACTAGAAAATCTGAAGGACATTCATATAAACTGAACTTTCAATGTAGCAATAATATAGCTAAGTATGAAACCTTAATCCTAGGATTGCAGCTTTTAAAAATATTAGGTGCCTAAACAATTTATGTTCATGGAGATTTTGAACTCATAATTAAACAAATCAAAGGGTAATATTCAACTAAACATCCAAGATTAAGGGCTTATAGGAATGTTGTTCTAGATTCGTTGAACTTTTTGTTGAGTATGAGTTTTATGTAGTTCCAAGAGGTCAAAACATCATAGCTGATGGTCTAGCTACTTCAGCTAGTACTTGCAAAATGACTTATCGCCCAAGTCACCAGTACACCATTGAAGTTAAAAACAGACTAGTTGTCCCAGATAATATCAGGTACTAGCAAGTTTTTGGTAATGATGGACAAATCGAAAAAAAAATGTAGTCAAAGGATGAATTCCAATATAGACATAGGTTGTGATGTAGATAATAATGTACATGAAATAATGAATAAAGTAGAAGTGAATGAATTGGATAAAGATCAAGAAGAGTCAGAAATTTTGCAATTGAAGGATAATGTTTTTCCTGGAGGGTTAGTTCCCTTGGAAGAGTTACTTGATTTTAATGATGTGGCTAAAAAACCTAAAACAGAACCTATTGGAGCCAATGTGGAAGAATGTAACATAAGAACCGAAGAAAATCCTAAAATAGTTAAATTGTCCAAATATTTGCCTTTAGCTACAAAGCAAAAGTATATAGATCTTTTCAAAGAATTCATAGATGTATTTTCCTGGAGTTATGAGGATTTAAATTCCTATGACACTAGCATTATACAACATAAAATTCCTATAAAGGAGGACCACAAACATTTTAAATAGAAACTCAGAAGGATCAACCCAATGCTTTTGCCCCTAGTTGAGAAAGAAGTTAAAAAATTGTATGATGCCAAAATCATTGTACCCCTACGGTTTTCAAAATGGGTATCAAACTTAGTTCCTACTAGGAAAAAGACTAGGGAGATTAGACTATGTATTGATTCTAGAAATATCAATAAAGCTTCTCTGAAAGACAACTATCCATTACCCAAAATGGACCACATCGTGCAGAAGGTAGTTGGATCAACAAGAATTTCTTTATTAGATGGATTTTCTAGTTATAACCAGGTTCTAGTACATCCCGATGAACAAGAGAATACAACATTTACAACACCTTGGGGCACTTTCATGTATGTGAAAATGCCTTTCAATTTGATGAATGTTGGGGATACATTCCAAAGAGTAATGGATTTTTCCTTTGCAGATGAATTAGGTAGGTTTATAGTCATTTATTTAGATGATATCGTTGCCTTCTCAAAGATAGATGAGGAACATTTTCTCCATTTAAGGAGAGTTTTTGAAAAATGTATAAAATTTAGTATCTCTCTTACCCCTAAGAAAATGTTATTTGGCTTATAAGAGGGAAAATTGCTAGGACATGTCATCTCAAAGGATGGCATAAAAAGTGACCCTAGTAGAGTGGGGGAAATATTGAAAATAGATCCCTTGAGGAACAAAAGAGAAGTGCAATCCTTTATTGGAAAAATAAACTTCCTTCGGATATTTATACCAAATTTGGTTGAAATCATAAAGGCAATAACTGACATGTTAAAGAAGGATACTGAAATAAAATGGCATAATGATGCAAAGGATTCTTTTACTAAGGTCAAGAAATATTTAACAATTGCACCCATTTTAATAATTCTTGATTTTACAAAAGATTTCTTGATATTCTCTTTTGCATCTGATCATACAATAAAAGTTGTGTTGTTGCAAAAGAATATTGAAGTACATGAACAACCAATTTCATTTTTTAGCAGAGCATTTAGAGACGCATCTCTAAAATACAACATCATGGAAAACCAGGCATTTGCATTGGTAAAGGCACTCAAAGATTTCTGGGCTTATATTCTGCATTCACACATTATTGCTTGTGTCCAAGTGCAGTTGTTAAGGAAATATTCACTCAAACAGATCCAGATGGCAGAAGGGGCAAATGGATTACCACCATTCTAGAATAGGATATTGAAATCATACCAACAAAGATTATCAAGGGTCAAGGGTTAGCAAAACTCATGGCAGAGTCCAATTGTAATGTGTTAGACGTCAATTTATTGTTGAATTAGATGAACAGGTTGAGTTGGCGAATCCACCAATCTCAGAAATTTTCAGCACATCACCATGGTATGTAGACATAATTTTTGTCTTACATAACTAATATGGTCCTCCCAGTTTAACAAAAACCAAAGAAAGGTTCCTTAAAATGAAATATTTGAATTTATGCATTCTTGACAATAATTTATATTGGAAAGATGTTGGAGGAATGTTACTAAAGTATTTGTTGAAAGATGAATCAAAAAGGGTACTAGAGGAATTTCATCAAGGAGACTATGGTGGCCATCTATATTGGAAATCTACAGCCAATAAAATCTTTAGAGTTGGTTTTTACTGGCCTACCCTATTCTTTGATTTGCAAAAAAAGGTCACCTCCTACTATCAGTGCCAAATATTTTAAGGAAAAAGAAAGCTTCTACCTTTACCATTAAAACCAATTTCAATAGAATTCTCTTTTCAACAATGGGGTCTAGACTTCATTGGTGAAATCCACCTATTTCCTCAGGTCAACACAAGTGGCTTTTGACAGCAACAAATTACTTTACTAAATGGATAGAAGTCACTCCTACTAGACAAGCCACTGATACTGTTATTACCCAATTTCTAGAAGGAAATATATTGTCTAGGTTTGGCTGCCCTCATAAAATCATAACTGAGAATGTTGCTTCTTTCAAGTCAAAAAAGATGATATATTTTTGTAACAAGTATTAGATTAAGTTAGGGCACTCTACTACTTATTACCCTTAGGGTAATGGGTTATTTGAGCCCTCAAACAAGAGTTTGGTTAACATTATCAAGAACCTATTGCAGGAGAACAAAAAGTCATGGGTTGACAGGGTTACTACCAAGAAATCCATTGGAATGTTACCACTCGAAATAGTGTATGGGACAGATGTTATTTTCCCAACTTCTTTGGTAATTCCAGTGTTAAAACTTCTACAAGAAGCTCAGGTGGAGATCAATGACATGCAAAGAACGATAAACCAAACTTTTCAGTTTCAACAGTCAAGGGAAGAAGTCTATCATAAAACCCAAGTCACCCAAGAAAATATCAAAAGGATTTATGATACTGGGACTAAGGCAGATTATTTTCAAATCAATCATACTGTTTTGAAATGGGATTCCATAGATGAGGATAAAGGAAAACATGGAAAATTTGACAGCTTATGGAAAGGGCCTTTTAATATTGAAGCTTTCAGGGGCAACAATGCATTCCTGTTAATCAATTTGAATGGAGAAGAGTTGCCAGGTGGACCGATGAATGGAAGGTATCTTAAGCATTATTTCCCATTAGAGTAAGTCAATTCATTCATCACCATTGTAACATACCATTTTACTTTTATATTGCAAGAGTGTAGGTGATTATCAGCAGAAGTTGAATCCTGCATTGAAGGCCTTGAGCTTCTATTTGATGTGTTACCATAGATATCACTAAAATACATGTGAAACAGTTCAGTTGGAACATATTTGCAGCATGCCCAATGGATCAAGGCTACTGAATCTACGGTGTTCTTGGCACCTCACAAGGAGGATGCCATCCCCATTGGAGCCACTGTTAAGGTCCTATAATTCATAGGAGGAGTTGTTTTTAGCTGATGATTTTATATTTGAAAATTTTAAATAATGTCTCATGTTTCAAATTTATTTCCAAATCTATATATATAGTGGACAGAAAGAAAAAAAAAAAAAAAAAATATATATATATATATATATATATATATATATATATATATATATATATATATATATATATATATATATATATATATATATAGATATATATAAATAAAAAAAAAAATAAAAAAAAAACAAAACAAAACAAAAAATAGAAAAAATATGTGTGAAAATGTCCCCTTAGGTGAGCAAATCTAAATGCCACCAAGAAAAATCAGTATTGCATCAGTTTACATTTAGAAATTTTGAATAAAATGTGTAGCTTGTTTAAATTCCACTTGGTAAATAGGAAAATTAGAAATAGTTTGGGCTAATCACAGTGTTTAATCGTGATTAGGCTAGGAATACAATAGGTTAGATTAGTGAATAAATTAATCACTTGGTTCAATTGTGATTAATCGATAGGAAAAAATCAGTAAAAAATGTTCTCTGCTAGTTCAAATGAAAAATTGAATTGTTTCTAAATAGTTTTTTATTAACTTTACCTTAAGGGTTAATCACACTTTAATGCGCTTTTAATAATGTTTGGAATATGTATTTTAGCCTAAGTTCACACTTTCGAATAAACTGGATGGCTGAGATCATCTCCCAACTGGATCAACAACAGGGGAAATTTCTCTATATAAACGCTCTGAAACCGTAAAATTTATTTCTTTCATCGTGTTGTATGATCAACAACAGGTTATAGATTCTTAAGCCACAACAGTGACCGGTTAAATTTCCCAGCCATTACTATTTCAAACTATCATCAGGGACCCAATTTTGAATTCCTCTATTATTTTCCTACTACAAGTAATCGTGACATTTTCTCGTCTCAGCAAATTTATCATGCCGCCTAAAATAAAATTCCCCAAAGAAAAGAGAAAGAAACCAAAAGAGAACCACATGCTACCCCCACCTGTAGACTTAGATCATGTACCCTTATTGGACCTGCAATATAAAATTATTGAAACCAACTGTGAATTTGACTTGTTTGAACTTCACAGGTGGTTAAACAAAAATTCCTGAGTTCATGTTCCCGTAGGCCCATTTTTTCCCTAAGTTAGTTTCCTGGTGTCAATTGAGTTATGTCCCCTCTTAGAGAGCTATCGTAAGTCACAATGGTGAAGTTTTGATAACTATCACAGCTGAAGCCATTGCCCAAATGCTCCTGGTAACAATCCCAAAGTCATCTAAGCCACTGTTAGTAGACTCTCTCACAGAGCTCTACAAGAATTTAACTTTTCCCTAGAGAGCCAAGATCTTTGAAGTTTTTCTTCCTGAAGATGCCCAATTACCAAAAACCAACCCTCCATATTCATCTTCCATGTTCCCTGAGGGAACCAAGCATATTATTTCCATCATCTCTTACATTCTTAGTTATCATTCTGACCAGTGGGTTGATGAGGCCATTGTTGGCTTCTTGTCAATTTTCACCACTTTTGAGCAACCAGTGATTTTTAATTACTGTCAGTTTATTGCAGAGGCTATGAATGATCATCTTATCAAATTTTCTACAAAGGGAGATTTTAAATACTCCTCTGTTTTAGTGTACATATTTATTTATCAACAAGCAGATAGATTCCCTTTCACCTTGCAAAAGATAGATGAGCAGGGTAATGGTCAATCAGTCATACAATGGACATCTTTTGTGAGAAGGAATTCCACAAAATTCTCTTTCACTGAATTTTTGGACCATTTCTTATACACAGTGGAAGGTCTCCTACATAGTGATGTGGAACCTAGGATAGGTGAAGACATTCAAAAGATTCTACATCTCAGTGATCAAGTAAAGACAAGGGACTAGTATATTTACCAAACCTACACAGAAATTTGGATATATGGGTGTGAGATGCCACCCTACAAACTGCCCAAATTTGTGCGTATGAGACTTTTCTCATTAAAGTACATTTGACAGATGATTCATGTGTATGATATACATTTCATGGCAACTGGGAAGAAGGCCCAGTTCAAGATTAAAGCCAGAGTAGGACCTTTCAGCTGGTAAGTAATTTGATTTGTTGTTGAAGCAAATGAACTTTAAATTGAGTTTCACTTGGTCTTATGCCCCTTTTGGCTTGATCTCAAAGCTAAGGGTGGAGAAAAATACCACACCTTATTCACATACTCCTCGACCAGATATTGAGCAATACATGAACCAGACTCAAAGGGTGGAAAACACACTTCATGAGGTAGAGGAGAAGTGTAGTATACCTAGGGGGGATAATATGGGGTACAGAGGGAGGTACCCAAGGGAATAATGTAATAATGGGATGGGCCATAGTAATAAATAAGGTGGTTAACCTATATCATTTAAGGGACAACAAGTAGTTAGCAATAATGTAATAAGCCCATGGTATTGAGGGAACCATGAATGATCCATGGTATTGTATGTATGAGGCTTATATAGAGGCTAGGGACTCCCCATTGAAAGATGTCAAGGAATATTGTATGAACAGGCATATGGGTTGTGGAGTGTTCTCCTTCCTTAAGGAGTGAATGTATGGTGTTGCCCTACCTTAATGGTTTGATCAATAAATAAGCATTTCTATCTATTTCTATCTTATTATTCTTGGGTTTATTTCTATTATCATATATTTTTGGATCAGATCTATAACAAGTGGTATCATAGCACTTTCTTGGGAAAAGTGGCGAGTTTACAGATCAGATCTGTATGTTCTGGTGCAAAATCTGTAGAATCTAATTGCATATCTAAGTTTTTGACGAAAAAATACTCAATTTGAAAAAAAAATCAGTCAAATCAGAGTCCGAATGAAGGAGATATCGCTGATTTAAAAACCAATGGTGTTGTAGACATTCTTCGGGGCGGCGAGTTTGCAAATCAGATCTGTACAATTTGCGGAAAAATATGCAAAATTTAATTGCATATCTGAGTTTTTGGCAAAAAAATACTCAATTTCAAACAAACAAAAAAATCAGTCGAATCAGAGTCTGGATGAGGGAGATATCGTTGATTTAAAATCAGCTCTTTTTTCATAAAAAATTTTGTGACGGCGGGACAGTTGCATCGCGAATCTGTATTTCCAGTGCCTAGATCAGGATTTCTATCATATGGGAAAATGTAGAATGGTTGTTCCATTTCAGAAAATAGGTCATAATAGGGATTCTAATAAATATTGACTAAATTGTGGCCATTTCAATTTTTCGCCAAGTAAATGAATTTTTTCAAAACACTCTTCATGGAAATTCTTATTTTTTCCGGGAAAGATAATGGCCCTACTATTGAAGAATTCATAGAAATAGAAAAGTCATTATTTCCAAAAAATTGGAAAAGTTTCCTAGGACTTAGTATGAAAGAAGAGGCTGCCATATGGTGAAACTCACATGCCAACAAGCAGTTGTCCAAACTTTCAGATGAATAATTTGAAAGAGTCCTTTTAGACAGATGATCTCATGCTAGAAAACAAGAGAATGAGACATGTAAGGGGTTATTTTCTACTGGTATCTCCTTATTGCAAGTTCATGGATTCATTCAGAAGGAGAAGATCATTGTGTCTATAAATCCTAGTTGCCAGCATAATTTTATCAATGTTAATTTGGCAAAAAAATTGCAAGTGCCAACAAAACACATGGAGCACACACAGTGTAATAATGAGCAGGTGCAAGTTTATAAAGGTTTGAATATTTCTATGGACAAGTATGTATTGCATTCTAATTTTTATGCTTCAGATATGGCTAATGAGGATTTTGTTTTGGGATACCCTTAGATGGAATCGGTGGGTACTATTAATATTAATGTGCAGAAGAAATACCTGAAGCTCTGGTATAAAAAGAAAAAAATTACATTACAGGATATTTCCATCAATAAACAGGTAGAGTCCACGGAGGCTGAAGCAGAAGATCTTCCAGGGACTAACATATCAGATGATGAGCCATTGATGGTCGACAACCAAACACAAATGTCAAACCAAGTACCAGAAAAATAGGTAGAGTCCAAGGAGGCTGAAGTCGAAAATGTTACATCAGATGAGGATTCAGTGGTTGAAGTAATATTGGAAGATAAGAAACAACAATAGGCACCACAACATGTACCAAATGTAGAAATTTTGAATAATATGACACATATTCACAGAGATTATCCCGATTATACACTATTGCGGAATACATGCATAATACATAACCTCCTCTACATTGATCATCAATTTACAGAAGCAGAAACAATAACATGCGCACATAGAAGCATCAATCACACATATCAACACAGTATTTTCCTGGGGAAAGTATCTCGCTAAAAACCCCAACTATCTGTATATTATATTGATTGAGAACATGTAACAAACATAGTACAATACTCCTCACAAGTACTCAGTACTATCTCCACCTGTTACACACAATACAGCTCAGATCTGTTCTCCAAATCTCCTCCGTTGCTTGTCTGCCTCCACTGCACAATCCTGCAAGAGAATGAATAAGAATGGTTGATCCAAACTCCTATTTACCTTGTGAAAATCACCCACACTATAAATCACGTGAGCACAAGCTATATTTCACTTGGCATTGGCCCACACTACGCAAATATCATTGGCATAACTCAATCCCATGCATGTGCACAATCTCATGCACAACTGATAGCAATCTCAACCTCTAACACCTGTCTCCACTGAACTGTACATGCACTGAGTTAACTGATGTATTCTTCAGTTGCATTATGAGTTAATAATTAGTGAATTAATTAATAACTAATTCACACAACTCATCACTTAGTCTATTGATCAGTTAGACTAAATACAACTAGTTCAACTAAGTCAAACTGAACACAACTCCATTAACTCCACATCCAACTCTACCAAACTCAACCACATGAGTTCTAACTGATGTCATGCATGCAACAACTCAACTAACACATAAGAAAAGCATATTTCCTTCTATCAGCTGCATGTGCCACATCTGTAGCTCAAACTGAAGTGCTCCAAGAGGATAAGATAAAGTTTATAGTCCAAATATTATTATGAGACAATAATATTTGACTTTTCTATTTTTGACTAGCAGTCTAAAAATAGACTTTGATCACTCCTGTTGTGATCACTCCCACTGTGATCACTCCTACTGTGATAACTCCTGTTGTGATCACTCCTGTTATGATCCAAAAATAGACTTTGCGCCATAATTTTCCTTCGGGCCCACTTAGTGAAGGCAACTCCTTTCCACTAAGCTCCATCATCTTGTTGCATTCTCAATAAGCATTTCTTGTTGCACACTTCTCAACACACCCTCTCAACAAGAAAGACTTCCTCTCAAACCCGATCATGTAACTCTGGAATGTTCTGCATGCAACACATCTGCCCGGTCCACTTTGCTCCAACAACACTTGGAACAAAAATACTCCCAACTGACCACTCTGTTGGGCTAGAAACATACTCTAATGTTGAAGCTCTACCTGCTGCTGACAAGTGCTCCCTCTCTGACATTTGCGCTACTGCAACATCTTCATACATCTCGCACCATTGCACACCTCTCTGTGCCACCTAGCACTGTGCAAAACACTTGTGCCTCTCGCATTGTTGCAGCCTGCATGCTATGCGCTGTCTTGGGATTCCCTGCACTGTCGCTCTCTCTGCTGCTCCATCCGCATCTATCTCTACCCAATCAATCAATTCTTGCTACTCCACATCGGGGCTCCCATAGCAAGGTCTCATCCAAGAGGTTGGGTACCTCAAGGATCCTACCCCTCCTCCCTAGGACGATCAATCCACATCACCCCACCTACTACCTAGAGGTATGGCTACATGCGATCCCTCAGCCCACCTGGCTCGAATTTTCCCTCTACTAGAGGTCTCTGCATGAGTAGATGTCTCTACTCGATCTCCTCTCAACTTCCCTTGTTGTGGCTGCTCCACAATCTCCTGAAGCTGTTGCACCAATCGTGGCTCCTCCACAATCGTTTGAGACTTCTTCTGGCTCTGCATGTTGAGAGGTAATATATGCTCCCTCTCAACCACCAAGTCTCCATCAGTTTCCTTGCTGCTCAAGGCTTTGCATGCATCTTGAACCTTAAGAGCATACAGGTTCTTGACCCGTGAACCAATCTGCTTCACCTGTCTAGTGATGATGTTTCTAAGGAAAACCTTTTCCCTTACTGAGGACTAGATCATAGCCTCTGTATTCGATCATAGTGATTGACACCAAGTTTCTCTTCAGTCCCGGTACATACTTGACTTTGGTCAAGGTAAGGCGAGCTCCATGCTCCCTCTGAAAAATAACCGTGCCTACACCTGAGACACTATACTTCTCATCATTACCCATCGCTATGAGTATCTGGAGATCTTTCTCCTCCAAAGTACTGAACAAACTTTTGTCACCAGTCATGTGGAAAGAAGCTCCAATGTCAAGAAACCAACCACTTCCCATCATGGATAAAACCATGCATGCGAAGAGTTTGAAATCCAACTCAAACTGTGAAGCAAGTGCCTCACCGTTATATCCTTCCCCAGATCCCTTCTTGGACTTCTTCTTTGGGCAATTAGTAGCATAATGGCCCAACTCATGACAACAAAAGCATCTCACCTTCGACTTGTCAACCTTCTTCCCATCATTGGAAGAACTGGATTCAGAAAGAGAACCCTTCTCCTTCCCCTTCTTTGCTTTGCTCGCTAAGGCACAGTTCTCCTCATCATGCATGCATGAAGAACTGCCTCTGGTGCTCCGTCTGATCTCCTCCTGCACAAGATCTGACCAAAGTCTCTCCCATCCTGGAAATATCTCCCGACCATTGGCAGAGTCCTGATAGGAATGCCAACTCTTCGGAAGACCAAGGAGAGCCAAGCTCACCAAGTCCTCATCATTAACAGTTACCCCCACACTTCCCAGCTCATCCTTGAACTGGGTGAACTTTGTGAGATACTGGGGCATACTGTCTCCATTCTCACACTTAATGTTTCTGAGTTTATCCTTGAGCACCATTCCACCAGCTCAAAACTCAACCGCTTCTGATCTAAAATTCGTGAGAACAAAGTATTTCTCGTACAAAGATTGACTATATGGGCATTCACCGAATATCTCACCTTCCAAAAGAAGGATGAATCCAGAGGCTACCTGGTCTGATCACAGACTCTTCTTGAAGAAATAAAATGTAAACACTTTCTGAATAATAGATCTCATGATCAATACAGCACTGATATCATGTAGAACTTCTACTACAAATCAGCTCGCTCTGATACCATGTAGAAATTTTGAATAATATGACACATATTCACAGAGATTATCTCGATTATACACTATTGTGGAATACATGCATAATACATAACCTCCTCTACGTTGATCATCAATTTACAGAAGCAGAAACAATAACATGCGCACATAGAAGCATCAATCACACATATCAACACAGTATTTTCCCGAGGAAAGCATCTCGCTAAAAACGCCAACTATCTGTATATTATATTGATTGAGAACATGTAACAAACATAGTACAATACTCCTCACAAGTACTCAGTACTATCTCCACCTGTTACACACAATACATCTTAGATCTGATCTCCAATTCTCCTCCGCTGCTTGCCTGCCTCCACTGCACAATCCTGCAAGAGAATGAATAAGAATGGCTGATCCAAACTCCTATTTACCTTGTCAAAATCACCCACACTGTAAATCACATGAGCACAAGCTATATTTCACTTGGTATTGGCCCACACTATGCAGAGATCATTGGCATAACTCAATCCCATGCATGTGCACAATCTCATGCACAACTGATAGCAATCTCAACCTCTAACACCTATCTCCACTGAACTGTACATGCACTGAGTTAACTGATGTATTCTTCAGTTGCATTATGAGTTAATAATTAGTGAATTAATTAATAACTAATTCACACAACTCATCACTTAGTCTATTGATCAGTTAGAATAAATAGAACTAGTTCAACTAAGTCAAACTGAACACAACTCCATTAACTCCACATCCAACTCTACCAAACTCAACCACATGAGTTCTAACTGATGTCATGCATGAAAAAACTCAACTAACACATAAGAAAAGAATATTTCCTTCTGTCAACTGCATGTGCCACATCTGTAGCTCAAATTGAAGTGCTCCAAGAGGATAAGATAAAGTTTATAGTCCAAATATTATTATGAGACAATAACATTTGACTTTTCTATTTTTGACTAGCAGTCTAAAAATAGACTTTGATCATTCCTGCTGTGATCACTCCTGCTGTGATCCAAAAATATACTTTGCACCATAATTTGCCTTCGGGCCCACTTAGTGGAGGTGACTCCTTTCCACTAAACTCCATCATCTTGTTGCATTCTCAACAAGCATTTCTTATTTTACACTTTTCAACACCAAATACCAATTAGGCTCCATTAAGTGGTAAATTAAAGAAAGATATATTGTTGGTTAAAACTTCAGCATATCACCACCCACATCACCCAGCAAGAAAACAACCAACAAGATGGCAACAAATTAGCTACAAGGACAATAGCCCCCGCATGGCATATAGAGAGGGGCGATGATCCACCTACTATACATCAACACAGAAGAGCTACGAGGATCAACTTCCATCTCAAGTGAGCGAGGCACCAGCTAGATCGAGAGTTCACCTTTCTCTTGGATAGCTAGATGCACATGCATGGTACCAGTGGACTACTCTTTTGAGTATATCTTATTATTTATGTCTTCCCATGTTTTAAGGACGAAACATGTTAAGGGGGGTGGAATGTAGCATACCTAGGGGGGATAATATGGGGTATAGAGGGAGGTACCCAAGGGAATAATGTAATAATGGGATGGGCCATAGTAATAAATAAGGTGGTTAACCCATATCATGTAAGGGACCACAAGTAGTTAGCAGTAATGTAATAAGCCTAGGGTATTAGGTAGATGGTATTGAGGGAACCATGGTGATGACCCATGGTATTGTATGTATGAGGCCTATATAGAGGCTAGAGACTCCCCATTGAGAGATGTCAAGGATTATTGTACGAACAGGTGTATGGATTTTGGAGTGTTCTCCTTACTTAAGGAGTGAATGTATAGTGTTGCCCTACCTAAGGGTTTGATTAATAAAGAAGCATTTCTATCTATATTCAGATCTTTTTATTTCTTGGGTTTATTTCTATTATCGTATCTTTTCAAATCAGAACTATAACAAGAAGGTTATCTCTACTACAACCACTCAAACACCCATACCTAAAGAGAAATAGGATAAGAGAGTAAGAGAATAAGAATCTTCATCAGTGATATAAATAGGAGAAAAATATTTCCTAGTTTATACAAAGAAGCAAAAAACCAACTCTGCAACTGTTTTTTAGCAGGACATACAAGAATAGAAGACTATTGTAATGACAGGTCCTCATGTGTCTAAAAGAGGGGAGGCTATCTTCATAGGATCATCATCTTCATCTACTTCCATAGATCCTCCAGAGACACCAAAGACAATCGATTTGGCTCAAGACACTGTTGAGCCAAACATTTTTTCCAAATACAATGCAATTAATCAAAGGAATGAAATGCTAAAAGCCTCCACTTATACATAGTTCTGGAAATAAACAATTGTATCTCAGGATAGATAACTATCATCATTCTAAGAAGGGAAAAATGCAGATAGAATTTCTCAAAGCCAAACTACTAGCTCCCAGGTCACCTGGAGATTACAAGGAATATGTGTTCACTTTTAATGTATAGCATATTCATCCCATAGACCAGATGGATATGCACAAACAAACAAGTGAGATTATGTATTCCACACTCACTAAAACTTCCATGTCTACCTCTAAATTCCAGGTATCTTTAAACAATACATAACAACTTAAGTTGGAAAGAATTTCATCCTTAGCCAAGGATACCAGGATAAAATCACTGGAACACTTGGTCGTCAAATTGGGATACAATCCCAAAGATGTAAAGGCAGAAGAAGAGTTGGTGAAAATAAAGTATGTTGATATAGTAGCATTAAGGAAACAACTAAAATTGCCTACCACAAAAGATCCAAAGGCTAAGGAAGTTGGAGAGATGGAAAAGAAGAAAGAATATATATTCCAGGTAGTCATTGATTAGAACAGCCAAATCAGTGACATGGAAGTATAAATGGAGAAACTTTTCAAAGAGAAATACAAGCCAACACAGATTGCCATAGTTCCACTTACAACAGTCCCAATCTCAACCACCATAACTCCAGGATCATCTACATCAACTTCAGCACCAGCACAAACATCAGATTCTACAAGTGAGCTTGTCAAAGCCATGGATGATCTGTCCATTCAGGAACAAAAAATTGTTAAGTTAAGAGATCATCTTAAGACATTTCTAGAAAAGAAGTAAAAAATTGATCATTTTTATGTGGAAGAGTTGCAGAAAACCCATCAGTTAAATCTAAAAATTGAGCAGTTTCATAGTGAATTAGTTATGGGTCAAACTCTGGCCCAAGCCAGAGTAAATATATGGATAGAAATCGGTGAAGCCATCATAGAAATATGGCCTTCCAAACAGACTATTTTTGAGAACCAAGAGTTGATACAGAGGGACAAGGAGGTAGGAAGGCAAATTAAACTAGACTTGGGACATAAGCCTGGGGATGCAACAACACTTATTAAGTTATTGAATTCCAAAAACAGAGAATAATAGAGTAGATGGGAATTCAAGACAAAATAGAGACCATTTTAGAAGTAAGGAGGATTCACACCAAGAGGAACCTTCTGCTAAAAACTTGACAATAAGTGTCAAAGTCTAGAAACTAGCATACAGAGATTTCACAAGACGATACAGGTGCTAAACAGGAAAGGCTACCAAAACTAATTTGTAGGGAAGATAAACTGATGAGATTGACAGAGTACCGGGAGAAAATAGCCACTATGGCCTAAGATAAGTCAAAATTTGCAGGTATAGAGGGACACATAACAGGAAAATCATTCCTAGATGATCAGGTGCTCAAAATTAGGCTCAAAAATAAAAGTGTCATAATCTTATTAAAATTAGCTTCATATCGAATAGCTCATTATTCTGATTCCAACAGTGTGAATGGAACTCAAATCCAAGCTTGTATGCAAAAGTTATAGCAAGTCAAAGTATAGGTTTGACTTGTTCACATGGCAGGATTGGATGACGTGACAAGGTCCTTTAGCGAATGAGGAGGTGCCAAGTGGCAGGCTACCATTGTCCCCTGTATGTCACAAATCGCAATTGCAGGTATGTCAGCATTAAAAATCATCCCCTGAGCAGGGAAGGGTTGCAATGTGATAAGGTAGGCGGGAAGGCATTCAAGAATTGGTCAGAGGCACGATGTGATGGATCGCAATCGCACATCGGCGAAGGGAAGTGTTACAATATCGGCCCCCAATAGGTACCAAGTTGCGATGTGATTGCACATCTCCATGGAACTACAGAATTAGTCCCAGTAGGTTTGGGTTGCGATGCTATACCGCAATCGCAAATGGCAACACGTTCAAATTCCCACATATACAAGATCTCAGTACTCCACCGATTGCGAAAGGATCCCGGATGTAATACATTTATAATCTCTAGTTAAGAGTTTCATCGAGTCCCCCAAATTACAATCGGATATCGCCCGCTTGGTTCATAGTCCATAAGATCTCAAGACTGTGTCGATTGCGATTTGTGATGGATAGTCGGTGCCGATGGATTATGGCCCACCACACAGCAAAATTCTCGCTCAATTAGCAGATTTTTGGAGCGAAATTGTGGGTTCCTGTCGGATGTGGAGAAATTTGTGGAGTGAATAATGGGAAAACAAGGGGAAGACATAAATTCTTCAATTTTCCACCAAATTGGTTGCAAAAAGAAACTATATATCCATTTTTAGAAATTTTGGATTGATTGGAGCAGGTTGTAGAAGCATTGGAGCATTGTAAACACAGATTTTTAACACTTTTAAGCATAATAGAGAGGCCCAAGGCATCAGAAGATGGACCAAGGAGATGTAGCCCAAGAGGGGTGAAATTCTTTATCATGTGCTTGTTGTAATGTGTTTTTGATGATGTATTATACATGTTTATGATGTTGTTCAGTTTTTGGTTTATTTTAAATTGCTCATAAAATTAACATAAAAACTCTTCATTTGACTTGCCAAAATTGCACTAGGTTTGCTTTGTGAAAGAAGGATTTAATTGTTTGAAAATTTATGTCATGCTTACAAGGTTAAAATTCAATAGAGGTGAAGGAAAGTTGGTTGGAAGCCCTGAAGTCGGGTCAAGGGGAAGGAGAGAAAGGTTTCCACAATCTCCAACACCAGTTTAGCCTCAAGTTGCAATTGAGACTCTAGAGATCATGTCTCATGAAGGAGAACCTAAAAACATGATAGAATATGAGAAGACCTTCAGAAAGTATTTCTTTGATATGACAGAGATGGTGAAGGTCCTCTGTGAAGAGAGGAATACCAAGTTGCAAGGAGAAAGTTCCAAAACTCCACCCTCTCCACCATCTTCTTCATCTTCTTCTTCACAAACATATTCACCCTATTCCACGAACACAACCCTTACTCATGCCCATCATCATTCTTCAAAAGGAACTCGTAAATCACTTTTTTTAAAACTTGATGTTGAATTCGAGTTGTCCATGTATAATGGTGAAGTGAATGTAGAGAATATTGATAATTGGATTTGTCAGTTGGAGGTCTATTGCAGAATTCAAAACCTTCAAGAGGATGACATAAAGATTCAGTTAGCTTCCTTGAGAATGGAGGGTGCAGCACTAGTATGGTGGGAATCAAAGACCCAAAAGGAGATTAAAAAACAAGATAAGATCTCAATTTATTGGAATGATTTCATTGCTGCAATGAAAAGACAATTCTACCCTCTAGCTTATATGTAGAAAGCCATCATGAATTGGCAGAAATTTAGATAACTTAAAGGTCAAAATGTGCAAGATTACACCTAAGAATTTAGAAAAAGGTCTCTGATGTTAGGTGTAGATTTTCAGCCACAAGACACTTTATTGAAGTATATAGTGTTACCGGGAATAGTGTCTATGCAGCGCTGCTAATCCCACTAAGGCTGGTAGCTACCTTAGAAACAAACAAACTTAAAACTACTTTTTTTTTTCCTTTATGAGAGATAGATGAGAAAAGAATAAAGGAGACCAACCTCTGTCTTGCACTTGGTTCCTTGCTCAATTCCTCTCTCTTCTGATAGTCCTTTGCTACTTGCTTTCTTGTGTACCCAGCTTCATAGAGTACCTGTAGAATCAAAGCAGCATAACACTATACGAGAACATCGATCTATTATCATAAGCAATATAGGATCAGATGTATATTAACCATACAAATGCATGAAACATCAATCACACAAGTGTATGGAGGAAAACTTGAATAGATTTATTGATAATCAAGAAAGAGCCAAGAGAATTACAACCAATTGTTCTGACCCGACATCATCCTCTCAGCAAGAAGCCCTTCTTCACCTCATGAAAGCTTAGATCACCCAACACTATGATATTGCACCAAGAAACCAGCATCACTTCCTTACAAGATACAAAATTCCAGCCCCTGGATCTCTGGGATGAGGGATCCATATATAGATGTCTGCAAGGGAGGTGAGTCAGCTTTTGAGATTTTATTAGTGTCTTCCCTCTGATAGTTCTTGATTCTGTTAGTGTCAGTCTTTCCAGCCTTCCTCCAGTGATCAAATATGCTCTTACAAAGTGGTCTCAGAGTGTCAAGGTCAAATTTTGTCATTTCAAAGAGTCTTCAAGCAAAATTTGGTCAGTAGGCATTAGGTCTAGGGTTTGTTTTCACTCCTTCTAAAGTTGTCCAAATGTCGGTCTATGTCATCATTCAGCTGAGTCTATCATCATTCATGGGGTTTTCCTCATCATGTCGGGTTCCATTGGGTCATTTTACACCTTGTTCATGCTTCAGTTGCACCTAGGCAAGGTTCGTTTCCCTCTCCTAGGGTTTTGGAGGTAAATTCTCTTGGATGGTCAAATCATCGAAAAAATTTGTATCTTGATGTTCATACACCTTCCCCTATCCTTCATGTACCTTATTAAACACTTCCCATCACTGAGATTCCCCAAATTCCTCATTTTTCCACAAACCCTAGTTTCTTGCTACAACCTGGCAATTTTCTAGGTTGGGCCTGTGTTTTGCCCTTTTGGACCCCTTCCCCTCACTCAATATCTGAGATTCCACTTTCCCCTGCTTCCTAACATCCCTCCCTACTCCCCAAAATTTCGCCAAGAATTTACAAGCCCCTCATCCCCTTTATTTCGCTTCATTTCCACAAAATTCCTTGTTTCACACATCGAGATAAGTTTCACTCAAAAGATTTTTCAGAGCAATAAAAGATGAATTTTGGAAAACTGAGAGATTTTTTGTCCAAAACATGCCAAAGAATAAAAACCTCCATCACTTTTTACACAGGTGTCATGGTTTTAGAGAAATGTCGAAAATACAATCGCCTCGAGAGAATTGATGCACCTCTGAAGTGACCTTGGAAAATCTGGTTTTCTCCTAGCTTGGTTGGCCAAATAAATTTCTTGATGAGTCAAAGGATAACTAGACAAAAATATCTTTCCAATGAGCTATCATGAGCTCAATTTGGATGTCGGGAAGTGCCCCAAATGCAGGTGGAAAGGCGCGCGGTGCATCAGGATTTTTTGGCACAATTTTCATCTTCAGCTCAGGAAACATAGCCAGTTTGACCAGTTTTGACTTGCGATGGGATTTTTCACCCTTATTGATGTAATTAATGGAACTTTATGTTGACTTGACACTTATTTACCTATTCTAGATGGTTCATTTATAAAATAGCAAAAATTTAATGAATGAATTGGTTTCCTAGCTTATAGAGGCAAGTTGTTTTGACTGCCTAGATTGTAGTGCTTTATTTAGAATTGGTTGAAACAGCTCCTAGGATGATGAGCTAGACCCCTAGAGGGAAGGGAATGTGTTATCTTGCCTATATGATGTATTTTCTTAGTCATTTTCAGGGTTCGACTCTTGGGAATAGCTTGATACACTATTGTACATATTTTATCTGCATTTTTGGCAAAGGATAGACCAGGGTTTTGCAGCACTATTTGGGATTCATGTGGCCTTATGTGTTGATGGTGTGTTTCTCTCAGTACTTGTAAGTTGTGTATGTGTACCACTTTCCTTATTTAATCTTCTGCAATTAAACAAATGAAGTGTTAAGGTAGAATCCATAAATTTGTTATGCTTTGCCTTTAAATTCGTTTAATTTTCCATGTTTTCTTCAGTTTAAGGAGAATCCTTGAGACCGCCTTGCTCTCCTTAGCTCCTCACCTATCAGGTCTATCCATTCAATCACTTTAAAGGCATCAAAACAATCGCCTATCTTGCCCCAAGTAGACCTTTGCAAAAGCTGTGCCTCATCCCCGCACCCAAAATTGCCTTTCCCTTGAATTCAACAAAACTTGAAAAAATAAATTCCATAGTCCTTGTACTTCATACCTAGCCTAAAATTAGTCATCAATTCAGTCATCTTGAGTCTCTTTGATTACCTTTTGCCGAGATTGACCAGAGAGAGCCCTCTCCTGTCCTCGTAGGGCTAGCTATGAGGCTGAGCTTGGTTTGATGTTGCCTCGAGTTTTGCCTTCCTTAGCCTGAGGAAAATTCGAACGCCAACAGATTCCACTTGGAGATTGATGATATCTTACTCATCCCTGGTCGAATTCAGAGAGGAAAGTATCACAGGAGAAGTTTCTGGAAGATTCCATGCTTCTCCACCTTGCGGATTGACCCTGCCATTTGTCCCTTCTCGCCCATCGCACCCCATAGAAGGGATTTTTGACATGCAACGCACCTACTGTGTATATAGGTGGGATGCAACGCACTTTACCTATGGAGCAGGTGAAATGGTTCAGTTTTGACCAGTTCTGAATGGTTTTTCATGGAGAACTTCTGGGAGAAGCTGTAATCAATTGACCTTGTTCTTTTAGGGGTTGGAACAACACCTTTAGGGACTTAGGAGCCCTTGTTTTATGGACATTTATGCTTGTGGTTGCAGTGCCCAAAAATGTCTATAACAGTTTCCCCCTAAAGCATGAGGTCATTAATCTTTTTGATGTCGGGTGAAATGCTTTATCATGAGGATCCGAAGTTCTTTCAAGTTGGAAGGAGACCTGTAATAAGATACAATACAATACATTAACTTCATAATATTTTCATGATCTAGCTGAGGGGGGCATTCCCATGCTCAGCTTTATAAATTCATTTTTCATGTACATGAGACAGACAATCGTCTGAGTGTAGACTGATGATTCTGGTAGAGCCATCATCCCTTAGATTGGATGATTATCTGTGCAGCAATGATGTACATTTGATGTCTTTATTTTCCTGAATATATATCGCAGCCCGGATGGATGAAACTAGATCCGGGGTCTTCAATCTTGTTCGATCTTCACTCAAATTACAAGTCGATCCATGTGAGAGATGTTCTGGAGTCGAACATGGAAAGACATCGCCTGATTACCAGCCAATGATGTAAGCCGTTAACAGGCGCGAGAGGAATCACTGATAATGATGATGACCCTCAAGGTACTACAATAAAATTTACATGGTGTGAATAAAGGACTTGGCGTCGAACACCACGCAAAATATTTCAGTCGAAGGCCATTGATGTAAACCTGTCGCCAGAAGTGAGAAACTCGCCATTGAGGCATGCAAGCTTCAAAGTACTAAAAGGGTTGTTCCTAGATCGACTTCTTGGATAATGAGCTAATGTCGACAAGAAGCGATCCGTCATAGGAGGGTCGTAATGAATCCCAAATCAATGACATGGAATGGAGAAAATGATTTTAATGGAGGTGAAAACGATCTGGTGATATAAGGTTCAAGGTGGAGGTCATGAAATAATGGAGCGTAAATGTATTGCAGTGGGTGAGACACAGGTGAATTCTCTGAGCGACTTCTCTTGAACATATCGGCGACACTGACATGATGGATCGGTAGCATTAACCCCAAATGTGGATGGTGTGATGGAACCATGGTGATGTGACCAGTGAATGGAACAACCCAACCCGACTTGGATGCGGAGTGAAAGTGTCATGTTCAAGAGAGACTTGCTACCAACAAAGTTTCTTCAAGTTTTCTTCCCATTTTTTCCCCAGTCATTGCTAACCAGTACCTCTTTATTTTTTTCAAGCTTGAGGAGGATAACATATGCTTGTTCTATAATTTTCCCTTCGGGCAAACCCATCGCTATGTTTTAACGAGCCTAGCGATAGTGAAACTCATTCTTGTCTGTTATGGACAAGTTTGTCGCTATTAGGTTTTAACGAGTTTAACGACAAAGATAACTCAGTCCTTTTCAATTTTAGAGAGTCTGAAAAGGGACATAAAGGAAACTCCAAAAAATCATTTTTCGTCATCTAATCCCTTAAGTCCAAAAAAGTATAAAATAATACAGAAGGGATGAATTTTTTGTACTTTTAACGGGCCGAACAAAACAAGCGCTCGATCTTTTTGTGTAATAATCCCTCAAGTCCAAAAAATATTAAAATCTAAAGGAGGGATAGCACTTCCGGTCACTTTAACGAGCTGGAGAGGCCAATAGCTCGGAAATATTTTCATATTTTACGAGTCAGTTGAAAAGAGCTTAAAGGAGACTCGTCTTTGAGGAACGAGTGATAAATTCGTGTAGCAGCTGATTCCAGGTAATGTTTGGAATTTTCCAATCACGGCAGTGTTACAAGGATGGCTAACAGGATCACTCTTCACAATTGTTCCTCAAAAGGGGTAAACAATCAAGTGGAGGTGAATGATCGGCCAATACAGAGTGGAGGTGGCGATGAGAACATGACCAAGGCTTTAAAGGCTAAAGTACTACATTCACGACGGTTATTTATCGGAAATTGGTTCATTTTTTATTTTAAAATGAGCTTAAACGCTGGGGGAAACGATTGCTCATTGCTTATGTTTATTCTTTAACGAGCATGAAGTCCGCATTAAAACTGCTCGATCCAGTCGTATAATAAGAATGTCTCATCTAAAAACGGCATTTTTTCAAAGCTTTGCCCCACATCCTTTCTTTATGCAAGTTAGGAAACGACCAATCCTACGAGTTTAAAGGGTTAGAGGACCTACAAATTTAAAAAATAAATGGTCGCTCTTCACTTGCATGCCAAAAGGTTTGCATGCCCCTAGGTATAGTGAAATAGAGTTTCGAGGTTACCCCTCAATTTGCAGACAAAACATTTGTTTTATCAGGAAATGCCTACCTCTTTCAGGTTACCAAAGATTGTTCTATCTGTGTTACAAACAAAACACTTCTTCGGTGATGTCTACCGAAATAGACAAAGGCAAGTGGCGCAGACGCCTCCACTCACATAACTTTGACGAGGGAATCTTATTCCAGTCTAATCCCATTTTCCAAAACGGACAGGTGTGTCAGACTAGTCATATATCCCTCGTGGAAACCTACCCTATACCTGAAGTTTTCCTACCGAAGCAGACCAGGGTGCATGCCCCCTGGGTTTCATTCATATCCTCTGAATCACTCGCACTCATCAAGAGGACGGACTGGGGATTGATGAGACATTCCTTGCGTGAAAAGACCATTCAGGGATGGTATATGACTATTTGCTATGTGTGAACCGGGGAATGAAAGCTGCTCTACGAGCTTTACCACTCTTCCTTCATGCGGAAAACACATTACTCTAAAGAGTGAGGAGACAATGGCTCCCATGCAATAAATATAGTCTCTTCCAAGGAGTATATTATAATCCAGGGGTCCTTGGACTACCATTACATTCATGTGAACGTTTTTCCCTCTCAATGTTATGGGCACATTGGGAAGGATCCCTAACGGTCGATTGGTTCCTTTGTCAAAGCCTGTTAGATTTCTCATCTTAGGAAAAAGCGATGGCGAACCAAGCGCTTTCCAAGCAGTTGAGGAAAGGATACTCACGGAAGCCCCTTCATCTATGATGGTACCGGCCATGACCATTCTATATACTTGAGCAATGATTCAGAATGGTACACTAGCTGGTAAACGGGGTCTGCCTAGTAGATTCCAGTCAAAGGAAACAACTAGGTTGCTTGGTGGTGGGATCGAATAGACGGCCGGGTATGACTCTGATGAACTTCCTTCCTACAGTAAAGGAACGGGTAAGTCACCCCCATGTTCATCAGAGTCTATGCTTACAAAAATAATTTGGACGATGTCATCTTTGTTCTCTTCGGTGACTGTATCATCTGAAGATGGAACCTCTGAAGGCAAGACCGGGTCAACTGCCGCCTCGACCTTTTGACTTTCGTTTGGTATGGATTCAGATAGTTTTTCTTCAATGATAGATACTTCGGCCGACCACAAGGGCGTGTCAGCCGGATTTTCAACTAGTGACGGACTCGGCAAGAGTTTCTTATATCCAGGAGGGAGCCATAATGGTGAAACTGGACGGTTGTTCAAAACTCTTTTAGCCTCATCTAAGAAGGGATAACGGTGGACGGCGTGATCGCCTTCACACATTTTACAAGGAAATTTACATTTTCCTCTTTGTCCAGGGGCTTCACTTTCACTAGTTGACGGTGTAATTTCAACATGATCATCAGAGGTTGACGACACCAGGTTGTGCAAACGAGGGGACCAATCCCTTAAGATCCGAGGGATGCAAGGACAATCTCAATGATAGTGGTCTCCTTTGCAAATGAGACATGGCAATTTAGGCCTGGTCGGTGCAGTGTGTGGATTTTCGCTAAACGATGCTTGGTTTCCCCTTTTCGCCTTTGGCTCCTTCTTCTTTTCCTTCTTCTTCTCAGGTACTTGATTTTTGGCTTTACCAGCTTCATCAAGTGAAGAGGAAGGAGGAGAGGAAGAATTGGACGAACTAGAGGGTTGGGGGGTAACTCTGGAATCGTTTAGTTGCTGACTCGATTTTTCAGGAATCGCGGTGTTCTGAATGACGGAGGTTGAGAAGAGCCATACGGGCAAACCAATTGTCAATCCTGGAAGTGACAATGTGGCCATATGGGGTGCACCAACATCTCCCCAAGAGGAGAAGGGACTAGGATTTCCTCCAAGGGGAACCCCTTGGTTGGTGGACTCCATTTTCCTCAACCTAAGACCAACGTAGGAAAGGTGATAATTATTCCATTTAAAATAAATTTTAGACGCTTTGACACAACTTGTTTTTTCAATTTTTAAGAGTCGAGAAAAAACAAAAGATGACTCTATTCGCCTTCGATTTTTAATGAGCCTAAAGTGACAAGTGCTCAGATGGACCTTTTCCGTTGAGTCTGAAAAGGAATGAAAGGGACTGCTCTGGAAATCTAAACAGATGGATTACCAAACCAATCGCAAAACTGCAAAAGACTTTTTACGGTATGGCAATCAATCTTCCCGAATGTTGTGTTCAGTGCATTGCGGTCGATAGGGTGGCAGGCACAGCTTCCTATGGATAAAATATTAAGCCTATTTTGGTCTCCCAAAATATACTTGACGGTACGTGGGAGCACAAGTCCGTACTGGCACTTATCATCTCAAAGTGGAGGAATCACCCAACCAATAGTGAAAACAATAGTTACCACGCTTTACGACGCCGGAATACGTCTCTAGCCTAGACTTCTAGATGTTGTGCGTTAGGTTCCAAAGCATTTTTAAATTCATTAAATTTATTTTATAGTTTATCTTGCTTAAGAAAATTGCCTTCAGGTTCACCGCGTGATGTAAATGTACAATTCCTAAAATGCAATCTAAGATGATAAACAGTCGTTTAGTCTTCTTTTTGCAAATGAAAATCCTAGCTACTAAGGAAAGAGAGATGGCGTTCTTTCAACAAAGAGCAAAGAGCACACACTATATGCACTGTCTTAAATCAAACCAACAATCAGTCTAAATGCAAATGCACATGCATGTATTTGTTTTCAGCCTTCTTAATGTGTAAATAATAAAAAGAAAGCTAATGCGCAAATCTGAATTATTTTTCAAAGCGACAATTACTAACAAGTTTCTTTTCAAGACAAAATGAGGACAATGACAACACTTTGCGATTTGGAATTGAAAACTTGCTTTCGACACTAGAAAAACTACTAATTCAAATCGAATACAATAGTAACAGGGTAATCGACTATCAAGAACAATCAGATTCTCTTATATGACTAAAAACGACACTTGCGACACTTTCAAATCAAGAAACGACAGTACAATTACGCTACTTCTTTGTAATGGAGAACTGAAAATGACTCAAAAAATACATAAAAACATTTACATTTCTTTGCACAATGGAGGCGGAATAACAGCAAGGAAAGGGGTTTCAAACAGAGGTGTACTGACTACAAGTAGCAAAACTCCTGAATAGATCTGAAAAGAGTGAACACAGAAACCAAAATTTAGGAACAAGTTCTTGTCTGATCAGCGCACCTGTAACACAATGAAACTGAAATGCAATGCACCTACTACACTCGGGAAGTGCGCTGCATTTGAAGTTCACAGAACAGACAGTGCGTTGGACTAGGGACGAGACTCTGATTGGGTTCCGGGTCACAGTTTGCAGTTCAGTTCAGGGATTTTAGCCGAGCAAGTGGTAATCAGTAAATCAATCACAGGGGTAGATCTAAGGAGGTTACTAGAGCCACCACAAGGGCAATTAGAGAGCTTGTAAATCAATTTTTTAATTCATAAACAAAACCCAGAGATTGAATGAAGCAGCGTCGATCTACTTTTCACTTGCATAGCAAATGCAGTTCGAAGGCTAGCTGGCTTGACTTCAAGCTCCGTCTGTAAGTTTATAAAGTAACAAATGTAGATGAACAAACAATCTACTCGCTCCCCAACGGAGTTGCCATTTTGTTACCGGGAATAGTGTCTATGCAGAGCTACTAATCCCACTAAGGCTGGTAGCTACCTTAGAAACAAACAAACTTAAAACTACTTTCGTTTTCCTTTATGAGAGATAGATGAGAGAAGAATAAAGGAGACCAACCTCTGTCTACCGCTTGGTTCCTTGCTCGATTCCTCTCTCTTCTGATAGTCCTTTGCTACTTGCTTTCTTGTGTACCCAGCTTCACAGAGTACCTGTAGAATCAAAGCAGCATAACACTATACGAGAACATAGATCTATTATCATAAGCAATATAGGATCAGATGTATATTAACCATACAAATGCATAAAACATCAATCACACAATTGTGTGGAGGAAAACTTGAATAGCTTTATTGATAATCAAGAAAGAGCCAAGAGAATTACAACCAATTGTTCTGACCCAGCATCATCCTCTCAGCAAGAAGCCCTTCTTCACCTCATGAAAAGCTTAGATCACCCAACACTATGATATTGCACCAAGAAACCAGCAGCACTTCCTTACAAGATACAAAATTCCAGCCCCTGGATCTCTGGGATGAGGGATCCATATATAGATGTCTGCAAGGGAGGTGAGTCAACTTTTGAGATTTGATTAGTGTCTTCCCTCTGATAGTTCTTGATTCCACTTGGAGATTGATGATCTCTTACTCATCCCTGGTCGAATTCAGAGAGGCAAGTGTCATAGGAGAAGTTTCTGGAAGATTCCATGCTTCTCTACCTTGCGGATTGACCCTACCATTTGTCCCTTCTCACCCATCGCACCCCATAGAAGGTCTTTTTGACATGCAATGCACCTACTGTGTGTATTTAGGTGGGATGCAATGCACTTTGCCTATGGAGCAGGTGAAATGGTCCAGTTTTGACCAGTTATGAGTGGTTTTTCATGGAGAACTTCTGGGAGAAGCTGTAATCAGTTGACCATGTTCTTTTAGGGGTTGGAACAACACCTTTAGGGACTTAGGAGCCCTTGGTTTATGGACATTTATGCTTGGGGTTGCAGTGCCCAAAAATGTCTATAACATATAGGGAGTTTACATAGTTACCTTAGGCATACTATCTTAATGTTTAATCTCAATAATCTAGATGATGTGTGTGTTCAAGCCATTCATCTTGAGGCAAGAGGGAAAAACACCCCAGAAGAAGGTAGTAAAAATCCATTTAAGAGTAAGGGAAAAGAAAAGGCTTTCAAAGGGAAGGAAAAGAAAAATGAGACTATCAAAAAATAAGGAGATAAAATTACATGCAAACATTGTTCCAGAGAGGGTCACGATGAAGCTCACTGTTGGAAGCTTCATCTCGAAATGAGACCAAAAAGAAACAACAAGAAGGGAAAACAGAAGACAACTACAACCACTCAACAATATTTGGGATTCGATTTGGGATTCGATTTGGGTGATGAAACTAAATTCACAGCCATGGGGTTAAAAGGAAAAGAATCCATTGACAACACTAGTTCATCAAACTCGTAAAATGAAACTCCAAATGAAAAGAGGAGAATATAATTGTTTCATCGATGATCTTAAAATATAACAAGATTGATACGATTTTCGATAGCGGCTCTCAAGCCAATCTTATCTTTGAAAACATTGTCAAGAGTTTAAATCTGGAAACTTTTCCACATCATAAACTATATCCACTTGGATGGGTATGTGATAATGTGCAATTGCAGGCTACAAGAAAGTGTAAACTGAAATTTGCTATCATTGCAAAATTCATAGATGAAGTGGAGCTTGACGTTGTGCCGTTAGATATCTGTAGCATCATTTTGGGCAGCCCATACCTTTATGACAGAAAAGCTATCTTCCATTGACATGAAAATAAATATCATTTATTCAAAAATGGTGTAGAATATATTGTGAGAGCTCACAGCAAGAAAATAAATCTTTCACTGGTTAATGTGGGGCAGATGAAAATATTGGTGAATTCGAGCAAGAATTTGTGCTTCTCACGATTAAACCCAAAAATGATGTTGATAATGAAGCTTTTAAAGGTTGTGATTCAAATTTGAAATTTGAATTGGTTGACGTAGTTAACCAATATGTGGAAATGTTTCAGGAACCAAAGGGATTACCTCCCAAGAGGGGAATCCAACACGAGATATAGTTGCAGCAAGATTTTCCGCTTCCTAACATTGGAAGGTATAGGATGTGAGTGATGGAAAGAGTAGAAATTAAGACGCAAATCCAAGATTTGTTGAATAAATGGATCATCAGACCGTCTTCCTCGCCTTGTGGTTCACCTATTGCCTTAGTGCCACACAAGGATGGCACATGGCGCATGTGTGCGGACTTTCATGTATTAAATAAATTACGGTAAAGAATCGTTACCCACTACCTCGAATAGATGATTTACTGGATCAATTGAAAGATGCAAAGTATTTACTAAGCTAGACTTAAAAAGTGGCTACCATCAAATTAGAATAACTGAAGGAGACATTTGGAAGACAGCATTCAAAACAAAACAAAGTTTGTTTGAATGGATAGTTATGTCATTTGGTTTATGTAATGCTCCTACTACATTCATGTGTGTGTTGAATGATGTGTTGAGGCCATATCTTGATGAATTTGTCATAGTCTACTTAGATGACATATTAATTTTCAGTAAATCTCGTGATGAACATGTCATGCATGTAAGAAAATTACTTGATGTCTTGAAAAAAGAATAGTTGTATCTTAAAATGTCAAAGTGCGCGTTTGGAAAGACTTCTTTAGTTTACTTGAGTCATATTATTGGAGGAGGTGATTTTAAAATAGATCCCTCCAAGGTTGATGTCATTGTAAATTGGCCAAGGCCCAAGATAGTTACAGAGGTAAGAATTTTTCTAGGAGCAGCCCAATATTGGAGGAAATTCATTGTTAATTTTTCTCTTATAACCGCTCCTTTGCATGCACTGACAAGCGTAGAAAAGGTTTTTTAGTGGGGAGGAAAACAACAAAAGGCCTTTGATGTTTTGAAGGAAAATATTAGTACATCTCCCGTACTCGCACTTCCAGACTTGACACAGTAATTTGAGGTTCAAACAGATGCTAGTGACTACGCTATGGGTGTAGTCCTCATGCAACATGGTAAACCTATTTGTTTTCATTTAGAAACTTTTAATGGTGCAATGATTAACTATCCTACATATGCCAAGGAATTTTATGCATTGGTGAAAAGTGTGAAAAAATGGAAACACTACCTGATGGGTAAGGAAACAGTCATTCACATTGATCATCAACCATTGCAACGCTTGCAATTTCAATCAAAGTTGCAGCAATCAAGGCACTTTCGATGGATCGGTTTCCTTCAACAATTCCACTTGGTAATCAGGTATAAGAAAGGCATCTACAATAAAGTTGTTGATATGATTTCTAGGCCGATTGTTAGTGCAGCTAATTTACTCAAGCATAATTATGTTTTACATGAAAGTTATATTGAGCAATATGCATTAGATAATGACTTTCAAGATGTTTATGCAAAATTGAGTTAAGTTAACCAAGTAGAGGAATTGGATTATCATTTGCATGTTAACTTGTTGTACCATTTTGGCAAGCTTTATATTCCGCAAGGAGAAAGAGTTAACATCATAAGAGAGGCACATACTTCTCTTATTGTTGGTCATTTAGGTGTAAGTAAGATGGTGGAACATCTACAAAGGTATTGTTATTGGCCTTGTATGCTTGAGAGTGTGTCTCGTTTTATTAAGGGACGTTCATTATGTGCAATCAGCAAGCCTAGTAATAGGAAGTTAGGATTGTACACACCACTTCCGGTTCCTTCACGACCATGGGAGAGTGTTTCTATGGATTTTGTAGGATATCTTCCATTGTAAAAAAGAGGTCATGATTATTTGTATGTAGTTGTGGATAGGCTCAAAAAAATGTGTATTTTGATGCCATGTAAAAAACAAGCTAAAGCTTAAAAAAATGGTCAATTATTCTTTTAGAATGTTTCGGTGCATTTTGGATTGCCCACATCCATTGTTAATGATCGAGATTCTCGCTTTGTAGGGAATTTTTGGTCAAACTTGTGGGGATTCATGGACACCAAATTCAAAAAGAGTATAGCCTTTCATCAAAAAATAGATGGTCAAACAGAGGTATTGAACAGAACATTCATACATATTTTGCATGGGTATTGCAACAAGCATCCTAAGTTGTGGGATAAACGATTGCACTATATTCAGCATGCTTACAACCGAGTCAAGCACTCTTCCACTCAAACTTTGTCATTTGACGCATGCATGGGATACTTGCCTAAATATCCTTTGGATTTTATTTTTGGCAAAGATTTTGCTATTGAAGATCATAGCGACATAGACAAAGCAAGAAAGTTCATTGAAAAAATACAATTAGTACATTAAAAGTTTCAAGAATGGCTTGAGAAAAGCCAAGGAAAGTACAAACCAAGGCATGACAAGCATCGTCAAGATCACAAGTTCCAAGTTGGTGATGAAGTTTAGGTTCACATTAACAAATAGAGGCTCCAAAGAGAAGTTAAAAAACTCAAACCATTTAGATATGGTCCATTCAGAATTTTGGAAAAAAATTGGTAACAATGCCTTCAGGTTGGATTTACCTTCATATATGAAAATTTATGATGTTGTTAATGTTGAAAATTTAAGGTTGTATGAGCCTCCTTTGATTGAAGATCAAGGAGTTCAAATTCCATCTACTGAAGATTTTTCTCCAGAATTCCTTGATGTGCTTCAGAAAGACACTATACTTGCCAGAAGAACAAGGATATCAAAAAGGGGAAGTATTGATTATCTTCGAGTAGGGATCAAGGGTAAAATTCCTTCAAAAGCCAAACGGATAGAGGTTGGAACGGTGAGGGAACTATACCCTCACCTAATGAACAATTAAAAGTGATCCTTTTGGGGTCCAAAAAGCTTCCAGTGGGGAGGAATGATCAGGTGCTCAAAATTAGGCTCAAAAATCAAAGTGTCAGAATCTTGATAAACTTAGCTTCAGATCGAAGATCTCACATTCGGATTCCAATAGTGTGAATGACACTCAAATCCAAGCTTGTATGTAGGAGTTATAGCAAGTCAAAGTTCAGGTTTGACTTGCTCACATGGCAGGATTGGATGATGTGGCAAGGTTCTTCAGTGAATAAGGAGGCACCAAGTGGTAAGCTTCCATTGGCCCTTGCATGTCGCAAATTGCAATCGCAGGCAGGTCAGTGTTAAAAATTGGCCCCCAAGTAGGGAAGGGTTGTGATTCGATAAGGCAGGTGAGAAAGAATTCAAGAATTAACCTGAGGCGTGATTCGATGGGTCACAATCACACATCGGCGAAGGGAGGTGTTACAGAATCAGCCCTCGACAGGTACCAGGTTGGGATGCAATCACACATCACGCATGGAACTATAGAATCGGCCCTGGCATGTTTGGGTTGCGATGCGATATTGCAATCACAAATCGCAACATGGTGTAAAGTCATGCATATACAAGACCCCAGTACTCTGCCGATTGCGAAAGGATCCCGAACGCGATACATTTATAAGCTCCAATTAAGAGTTACGTTGGTTTCGTCGAATTGCAATCGCATATCGCCTGCTTGGTTCACAGTCCATAAGACCGCAGGATGTCGATTGCGATTTGTGATGGACAGTTAGTGCCGACAGATTATGGCCCACCGTGAGGCAAAATTCTCGCTCGATTAACGGATTTTTGGAGCGAAATTGTGGGTTCCTATCGGATGTGGAGCAATTTGTGGAGCGAAAAATGGGAAAACAAGGGGAAGTCATAACTTCATTAGTTTTCCACCAAATTGGTTGCAAAAAGAGGCTAGATAGCCTTTTTTAGACATTCTGGACTAATTGGAGTAGGTTGCAGAAGCATTGGAGCATTGTAAACATATATTTTTACAATTTTGAGCATAATAGAGAGGCCCAAGCCAGTGGAAGTTGGACCAAGGAGACGTAGCATAAGAGGGGTGAATTGTTTTATCATGTGCTTGTTGTAATGTTTTTTTGATGATGTTCTATACATGTTTATGATGTTGTTCAGTTTTTTGTTTATGTTAAACTGCTCATAAAATTAACATAAAAACTCTTCATTTGACTTGCAAAAATTGATGAATCCTTAAGCACAATGAAAGCATTTTGTTTATAATCTGAGGAATATCTTAGCACTAAAAACTACTATTATAAATCAGATCACTAGAGGCCCTAGATTTGACTTGTTCATCAGTCATGAGCTCAAATGTTTGTTCCTAATCAAACCAACTTTCCAAAAGTACACAGATGTTGATGAGGCCTATAAAAAATTAGTTAAAATTTCTATCCCTACTGAAGATAGATGGGAGAAGTTATGTGAATTACTTGAGTAATTATTATCTTATACAGCAAGGAAAACAGCAAAAAAAAGTTGGAAGCTGAATCATCAATAGTCATCCTCAGAAATAGGGCCGACTGTTCCATCAGTTTTAAGATTCCTAAAATTTTGTACTATTTTTGCAACCAGTTGTTAAATATTTTTAGGATCCTATCTTGGTTTTTAGAATCAAGATATTATGTAATATTTTCTATAAGTACTTCATAATTCGAATTATGAAGGGTTGGGATTAGTTTTGAAGGACTTATGTTGTAAAGAAGCTCACAGATCTATCATTGATCATATTTTAGTAATACAACGCAAGAATTATATGATTCTTGTGTCAATTTCTTTGGTGAAGTGCATCTTTCTCTGTTAAATGTTTTCATTATTTTTCATATATGTTTCTAAAATCTAAATTATTCTAAGAAGTGTATGAATAGAATTTGTTTAAAACTACACTCTGTATCTGATTTATGAATAATTTCTATGTTTTCTACTGGAAATTAAAAACAAAATTCTTAATTTCTCTAATTTTAATTGGATTGTTGAATCTTTTTCTTCTCCTCAATACCATAGATCTTAAAGGACTAATGAAGTTGCCTACCCTGCCCTATAAGTTTAGCCTGTAAAGTCTGTGTTTAATCAATCTAAACCTGTGACTCAATTTCCCAATGGCCTAATTCCACTATCTCAACCCAAAAACACAAAAAATCCAAACGTGGACAGATAACTAACCTAATATCATCAGTAAAACAAAGCTAAATCATAAAGAGAGATCCCTCTCTGAAACTAGAAGGTTTTGATTCCTAGTTTCCAAAGTGGTTCTAAGGTTACCTCTATAATTTACTCTACAACCTCAAAATTACGGAGTGATAAAAACATGTCTAGCACGTGACGCCCCCATAAGTGTTGGGAGCCATAGTGTGCCCATCACACGACACCCCCATGGGCGCTCAGGTACCCCAACTTAGTTTTCTCATCAATGACAACAATATATTATAATTGTTTAGTACCATGTTTCATAACCAATCAATTATAAACCGAATTTTAACACCCAAACATTACTTTAGTCAATTTTCTAAAAATCGTTATGAGACCCCTTAGTGGGAACTTTTTTCATGGGAAATCATGGATCGACCTTACTTATTTTATACGGGCGCCCCTTGCCAAGTTGGGTCGACCCAAAAACTAGTCGCACAGGTACCCCTATCGGGCAGGCACCCTAGTGTACCTAGCACGCGACACCCCCATGGGCATTGGGCACCCTGGCATGCTCAGCTTGCAATGTCCCCATGGGAGTTGGGCACCCTGCCATGCCCCAACACTCGAAACCTCCATGGGTTGCCCGGGCTCCCCGCCTTTGTGCGAGCATGCCCAAGGCATGGGTGTTCACCCTACTATGCAAATCACTGAACACAAATCATTATCTCATCAATGAAAATAAAGTATTATCATTTTTTATTTCCATGTCGCATGATTAATATTCAATTATAAACCGGATTTTAACAACTAAAAATTAATTTACTTAATTTTCTAAAATCATATTTATGACCCTCTTGTGGGAACTCTATTCATGGGCATTCATGGGCCAACATTAATTATTTTGTGTGGACGCCCCTTTCCAAGTCGAGTCGATCCACCAACTTGTTGCACGGGTTCCCCTGTGGGAGAGGCACGTGCCTAGCACGCGACGCCCAAATGGGCATCGAGCGCCCTGGCGTGCCTAGCATGCGATGCCCCCTTGTGCGTCAAGCACCCTGGCATTCCCAGCACGCGACACCCCCATGGGCACCCCGCCTTTGTTCACTCATCAATGACAACAAAATATTATAATTTTTTAGTACCATGTTGCATAATCAATCAATTATAAACCAAATTTTAACACCCAAACATTATTTTAGTTAATTTTCTAAAAATCATTATGAGACCCCTTTGTGTGAACTCTATTCATGGGAATTCATGGGTCGACCTTAATTATTTTATGCGAGCACCCCTTTCCAGTTTGGGTTGACCCACCAATGAGTCACATGGGTGCCCCTACCAGGAGGACCCCCTACTGTGCAAATCAGTCTACACAAATCATTATCTCATCAATGACAACAAAATATTATCATTTGTTAGTACGTCCATGTTTCATAATCAATCAATTATAAACTTACTTTTAACACATAAACATTAATTTAATCAATTTTCTAACAATCATTATGATACAACCTGGTGGGAACTCAATTCATGGGAATTATTGGCCCAAACTTACTTCACATGTCTTCCCGACTGTTGTGTCATCTGGTTCACCCATCACCCAACTCATCCGGTATGTCTGCTTAACGAACCATTAAAGTGAAAATTGGAAATTATCGTATAACGTAAATGAGCTTCTCTTTGTTTCAACAATAATATATTCTCTACTTAACAAGGCCAACCACGTGAAAGTGGAAGCTCATATGGCCCCTTCCCCACACCCCACCCCCGCCTCAAATCACTCTAAATTTCCCATACCCAATCTATCTAATATAATATATTTGAAAGAAACACAGTAACATTCAAACATAAAAACTAGGAAAGTAAAAATTTAAGGTGAACGAAAGAGAACAAACTAATTGAAAACATATAAATACATACATCGTACTTTTCAACATTTTGATATCATTAATATTTTTCCTCATCCATCTCATCATTTGTATCATCTAGATCGAAATTCATGTACAAAGGATTCACCATATCAGCATCATCATCATCTATATCATCAGCTGGAACATGTTCTTCTACATTTGATTTGGCTTATTTAAGTTCTTCATCTGACACAATTTCAATATCATATATTTCATCCAAGTTAACATTGTCGTGATTAACATATATTCCTTGAACTTCTTTGACATCTTTTATCTGACACTGTGTAAACCCCATGCTACTCTACATCATCTTCTTCTTTAATTTCATCTTCTTCCTCTACATTATAATTTATGGGCCTTCCTCTGGGATCATATCTAACAACATATGACCAACCCGCTTTACCTAGAACGTCTACATAAAATACCTACTCACATTGTCTTGGAAGAACATATCGCCTTGATCTTGGCTCAAGATTCCTTGTATCAACCATGGTAAATCGGTTAGCATACTCAATAATAGTTCTATCAGGTTCGTGTTCATGGATTCGTAACCTAAACCCTTTGACATATAACATAACTATTTTGAAGGATTCAAAGTCATAGTCAAGTATATCATGCAGATACCTATAGTATCAATTCTCATAGAGTTTTGCATGTATGTCACCTCTAGAGGAAACGTTGATAACTAGAAATACTGCAGTTATCCCACCATGAGAACCTTTTATCTTTTCATCCAACCTTTTGATGTGAATTTTGCAACTATTGCACCACATTTTGTTGTGGTGTTTCAACTGCAATACATCAAACACATAAAAAAAATCATTGTCAATTGATAAGCATGCATATTTATACTTGCAAAATTTGAAAATTAAGAAAAAACATGCCATATGTTGCATCAATGTAATTGTAAAAAAACTAAGTAGTATGGGTGAATATGCTTGCCTGATAATCTTTTAAACCATATGCTAAATCAATTTCCCTGTGTGTAAGATTGGTATCCCCATTACGTTGAGATTCTTTAACCAATGAAGACACACCATACCATGATAAACTATCGCTATTATCTTGTTTGCATCATTCAATCCATACCTTCATCCAATCTTTATTGTTCGCAGTGTATAAATGGATTTCATCCCACTCTCGACCGGTTGTATTAAAATAAAACAATTCGCATATATATAATTAGTTACCATGTTATACCTTCATAATAATGGATTATGTAGGAAGACTAAAAATTAAATAAGTACGATATACATAAAAAATAAATAAGTCAAATGTGTTATAAATCTCCACTATATACTTACATCTCACTTCTCTCATTCTACCTTTCCCCAATAGGTGCTCCACTTCAAAATCATCCATGGATTTGACATCCCAAATGCGATCCAATGCCTTAATACTTTTTCCTATTTCATCACTATATTTATGAATATAAGCCATGGTTTGATATGTCATATATCCCTCTACCATAGAACCCTCAGGACGTGCTCTTTGTCTGATAAAATCCTTTAGTGATTTCAAGTTCCTTTCAACCATCCACATTGATCTTGTGTGTATAGGTCCACACTTTTCAATCTCCTAGAATCTGTGTATGAGGTAGTGTTCTTGTGCATTGAAATATTTCATAGGTAGATACTTCTTCATTTCACACATTAGACAAGGAATTTGATTTTTCCAATACTTTATATCTTCTTTATCAATTTCTTTAGATGACAACCATCTACAAATGAAGCAAGAAAATCACGGGTTTCAACAAAAAAGAATAATATAGTACATGATGACAGGTAAAACACATGCAGTGAAAAATATGTGACACAACACCTTATTGAACAAATTACACTTTGCACATAAATCTCTACTTACCTCATGTATTTTTCAAGATCATAAATAAATTGTTTGACATTGTTGTCAAAGTTTTCTGGGAGAGATAAAGGTAGAACATACTGTAAAAAAAATAATGATAGATCATTATTTTTTCCCAAATTAGTAGAAAAAAGAAAACACTAATTAACAAGATGTTTCACCAAAGTATAAAATATATATACACCAAAATAATTACCTTAATGAACGAATTCCAATCATGAGTTTTTACCCCACCTAACTCACCTTCCTTTGTTAAGATATTTTTTATGTTTGAAGAAAATATAGTTGGAAATTTAATTTTTTCAATAACCTCTTTAACATGATTGCTTTGTTGCTCTGTCAATAACCATGGAAAGTTGCTTATTTTTTGGCCGTTTCCGTCATTATTTGAATGAATCACACTTTCCAATGCATGGTTGGCCTCCTTAATGTCATTGTAAATCTTGATATTTTTTTCTTTATCTCTCCTTTCATCTAAGATCCACCATAAGGTCTCTGTTACATTTTTCCCGATGTGCATTGTATCAATTAAATGAAGAATTTCTAGGCGCTCATAGTAGGGGATTTTATTAAATTTCTCAGGATAACTTTTCATTCCTCATGGAAGTTCCTTGTTATTAATGCCTTCACGACCTACAATGTGAATCATAGATAAAGATATTATAACAAAAATATAACCTGTCAATTAGTACAGCGAAGAAAATCCCATAAAAAGATAAAATAATCCAAACATGTGATGTATATTGTTACATAGAAAATTTGATTCTAAACTTGAGAGACTCTATTATATTGCAAATTCATGCTCAAGGTATCATTCTCCGTGGTCTTACTCCAGTCTCTTCTTTCCAATTGAAAAAATGTTTTTCAGTCTTTCGATACCTATGGTTCTTAGAAAGGAAGTGCCTATACTCATCAAACACCTCATTTCCTAAGCTTCTTGAACAAAGAGATTTAATCTTAGGACCACAAACTAGACAAGCAAATTTACCCTTTGTTTGAAGACCTTCAAGAGATGGAATAATTTTATATCAATTAATTTAAGTATGTACAATGAAGGTCGAACTATTTAAAAAACTAATTTGAAATTAACTACATAAAATTAAACATTATTAAAGTGTAGGGTAACATTATAACATACCAAAAAAATGTGTTAGCCCTGGGGCATCATGAATTTTCCACACAATAATTGCATGGAATTCAAATGCCCTTTGTGCAACTACTAGTCTAGAGATATCATACATAGTGACATTGTTCCATAACTCCACTAACTCATCGATAAGAGGCTCGATATATACATTTGTACCTTTGACATGGTACTTACCTAATTAATTGAACATTTAACAATACATAATTACTACATATATGAGTAAAAAAAAATTATAAGGCATAATTGAACATATATGATGCAGGAGCATCCAGCTCAACATTATTATTGTATTCTAGTAGACATAGGGGGTCTTGTGTTTCAAGGAAGTTGGTTTCCTAAGTATTGAGTTAATGTGATTATTTAATGTTTTGGGCGATTTTAATGAGAATAGGAATTAATTGAATATTGTGAGGCGTAATTGTAAATGTTCTCGAATGTAAGAGAACATGAGAGATTTAGGATAGTTGAGTGATGAGAGGATTGATAATTGATTGTAAAGCTTAGATTAGGAGTTAGTTCATGATTTTGTGGATTTGGGAGGATTCTTAGGGATGAGAAAGAGATTTTAGGATTTTTTTGAGAAGCTTATGGATCTAAACCAGGAATTGGTTTTAGAATTCCTTTTGTATAAATGTAAGCCTAAAATGCATGATTAGATGTTAGAGAGGCTAGATAGGTTTTGATTGTAAGCCTACGGGAAGGTTGTAAACAAAGACCATTGACATTAGAAGATTAGGCCTAAGAGAGGAATTGTGTAACCATTGTTTGTATATCATATACCAAGGTTCGATTTCTGAATCTATAAGTGTGTTTCGAATATTGAACGATAATTATGTATGAATCGGAATTCTGTAATAAATATGTGTGCAGGTAGAATTCTGTAGAATACACTGAGGAGAAGAATGACTCGGAAGAGTCGTAATGGATCACTGAATCCATTTGAAGGATCAAAGTAGAGCTTTGAAGGGAGAGCACTTGAAGAAATACACAGAAACCATGTTTTGGAGTAAATGGAGCAGTAGAAGAGCGAAAGGGTGAAACTTTCAAAGAAATATGCGAACTACATCAACACTGGAAAATAGCGTAAATCTAAGTAAAAAGGAATAGCAGAGAACAATCGGTGAAAGGTGGTTTTGTAACAGTGAAAGCGGATATCGGGCAGCCTGAAAACTGTAAGCGGTATTGAAGGACGAGTGTTGATTCCACTCATCAACCAATGCGTGGAAGCGAGAGGAGAGAGGAAACCACTTTATCGAGTGGTTAAACCTCACGCTAGTCATGCACCCGAAACCCCTGACAGCCGTCGAATCTAGAGGGAAGTGATCGACGATTGGAGATCAACAGATTGTTTGATTTCTAGAGAGAATTTTGACCTTTGATCGCAAGAAATATTGGACGACAGAGATTGATTGATCGGCGATCGGAAAATGGAGAGCGCGGCGGACTGTGTGATGGAATGTAGAGACGCGATTATGTGATATCGTCGATAACTGTTGATCGGCGATCGGAGCGATCGATAATCGGAGATCAGAGGTCATAGTGGCACTGCAGAATGGTGCAAAGGAGCAAACCCACCAATATTTATAGAGGCGAGCTTATAAATTTTGAAGTCCGGCTTATATGGTGCGTAGTGGAATTTCAATGTATTCCTTTGTATTCAGTAAAGTATCGTGCCTGAGTCTTTTAATATAAAAGGGTGGTTTAATTGTTCTGATAGTCGCATATCAGAGTCGGAGGCACGACAGAGCATATATGTGGTAAGACCGTGGGTAATTACGATGGCCGATTGCGATAAAGGCGTTTATCGATAACTGTGCAAAGGCTTATGAAAGGCGGAAAAAGGTAAGGTTACGCATGTTCTATGTGTTATCTATTATAAAGGGTTTAAATGGGTTAAAGCGCGATAGAAGGGTTTTAAGCTTATAACCCAAAGTTATAAGTGGGGTTTTGTATATGTGTGGCCATAAGCATTTATAAAGGTTTATAAGGGTTAACGAGTCTCGATATTAAAGGGGATGAAGGTTAAGGAGTGATATGAGTCTCGATAACGAGGGATTAGACTTTGGTTAGTCTATTAAAATGTTTCCATATGAACATAAAAGAAAAGGGCCTTAACCATCACCATGATTGAATATTTGACCTGGTAGGTCATATCTATTCCTAGGAAAATGGTTTATGCATAGGTATACATGCATTTGTGGGTAAAGCAGGGGTAACCCTACGTCATTTTGGTGTCAAAGCTGAACAAAGAAAACAAGTGTGAAAGTTTCCTTGAAAGAATTTAGAATAGAGATATGTGGAAAGATGTGTATGCAGGCAAGGGAGATCAGATTCTAATCTGGCAGCAAAGCAACCAGAGTAAGGCTGGGAGAATGGAGAAGAACAGTTAAGTTCTCAGAGGCAAGTGTGTAAGAATTAAGTAGGGATTGCAGAAACATAAAGAACCCATAGCGATGTTTGGAGAATGGAGATTCACTTGAGTTTGAAGGGTGAATGGAGACTACTTATGAAATCATACAGCAAAAGAAGATCAAACCTTAAGAAGCAGTAATGAAGGAAACTGTTAAGGATTTCTGAGTGGAAAGGAAACTCAGCAAAGAAGGAATTGTTGTTGATAGCTAAGCTTTGCCAAGATAAAGCCGGGGGATTGAAATAAAGAACCAGATTCTAAATCTGATTGACAGTAGCTGAATATTGAGAATTTGTACAATGGAAGCATGAAGATCTGCTGAAACAGATTTGCATAAATGGTGAGATCCTAAAGGTAGGTGAAGGTATGAAAATTTGTCTAATGATTAGTAGATATTGAATGAATGAAATTTTACAGCAGTATTACAGTAGTTAAACTATAAGAGGGATGTTTGTAAGTTTTTGAAGTAGCATAGTTGGAAGATACAGCTAAAAGCTAGTGGAAAGGACAGTCCATTCAAAGGTGCAGGTGAATAAGAGGACAAGATCAGGCAGAGATCTTGAAGGTAAAAAGATATGGTTTTATTTTAATTGGATTTGAAGGTTAGAAAGTTGTAGTCTTGGCATTGATGCAAAAGTATTATTGCAACTCCCAAAGGAAATTCCACAAAAGATGTGGGTAGAATTTCTAAGAGATAAAGAAAGCTGGTAAGAGTTTCCAAATGAAAGCAGAATTTGGAAAAACCTTGAGGAATTCCAACAGAGATTGGATAAAGAGGACAGTTGTGTTCTTGGAAAGTACAGATGAGTTGAAGCTTGAAGGAGCAGAGAAGAGTTCTCAAAGGAGGTTCAAAGATAGAGAACTAATTGCTTGACAAAAGACCGAGTTAGGAGAGCTTGGTGAGGTAAGTGGCAACAAGGAGGACTTGTTGTTGTAGAGGCTTTAGTGCAACTCATAGTGAAGTGAGGAAGGAACTCATAGAGATGAAGAGGATGATGACTAGTGATAGTCATAGCAGAGGTTCTGAAAGAGACCACAGTAGAGGACAAAAGGAGAAGGATGCCAAGGAAAATGGCATGAGAATGAGTGATGAAGAATATGATAGAGAAAGGACTAGGATAGCAATTCAACTTGAAGTGTTAATGGAGATGTTGCAAAGAAATGAAGCAGACCAGAAACATGGTTATGTCATGAGAAAGAAAGTGAAGTGGCAGAGGATAGAAGAGAAGAGGAATCAGCAGGTGAATATGCAAATAATAAAGGAACTAAGGGAACTTGAACAGATTATAGATGCCAAATTGGAGACAGAGAGGCTAGAAAGAGTTGACCTACAACAAAAGGGAGATGTTGAAGAAGATGTTGAAGTTTTGATATGTGAACCAGAACGTGGACCATTACTTTTTGAAAGTGATGAAGAGTCAAAGGAGTTGGATCATATGAATGATTCAGAGCAGCCAAACTTGATGACTGAAGCATCAAGTGAGACTAGAAGGTCTTGTATTTTTAAAACTAATTATTTTTGTATGATTGCATGTTTGGAAGAAGATAGACAGTCTTTTAAACCTGTCAAAAACATGAAAGAATACCTTCTAGAAGATGAAAGTTTTGAAGTAGAATATGAAAAGGAGACTGGAAAAGAATCAGTTTGCTACAATGGACAAGTGCTGAAAGACATCATTGAAATAGATGGTGAGAAGGAGAGACTAGCTGACAGTCTCAAGAGTTCTTTGAGTTTGAATCAGCATACTAATATGCTAACAGAAGAAGAGAGATCACAACAACATACTAAAGTATTGCCAAAGGAAGCAGAGGTACAGAAAACTCATATTTCTTATTATGATGATTATCTTATAATTAAAGATGTTGTTGTAGAAACTAGAACATATTTGGCATAGGTGGGCAGTCAAATGAAAGAAGAAGAGGAAGAATATCTATTGAAGGATGTTAAGAAAGATTTAACAGAGGAATAAGGACCATGTGATGATGGGACAATAGCAAATGAAGCAATGAGAGATTGTGTAAAATTTACAAAGTTCACTCCAAGTAAAATCATTGAGATATATAGGGAATTAGACCTTCAAAGGAGAAAGTTGGAAGAGCAGAGGATAAATTGCTGAAGAAGGATGACAAAGCAGTTGTCATAAATAATAATCAAGAAGAAGTTGACAGGTGCAAAAAATAGAAGCAGGAAATTGTTCTAAAAGACAATATAACAGCAGCAGAAAAGATGCAAAACAACAGTAAATAAGAGGGTAAGGATGAAAAGGAGGTGATCTGAATAAGTGAAGAACAAGCAAGAATTAGAGTTTAGCAATCAAGTGATGAAAACAGTCAGCAGACAGAGGATATACTGGACAGGGAAATTGAACTGATAAGAAGGTTAATGATGAAAGTGTCTCAGAAGAAGATAACAACAAGGAAGGAGAGGAGTGACAACAAGAGGAAGACAGTAGCAGACTATGAAAGTAGAAAAAGTGGAGCATTACAGCATAAAGTATAGAGACCTGGAGAACAACAACAGACAACAGCAGCAATAGAATAATTGATAATCAAAGACATGTTACAAAATAAAGTTCGGGATCCAAGAGGAAACAATTATCCAAACCTATGACCAGGTGGTCATAAATTTTCTTACATGGGGAGTCTGATGTAGGAGCATCAAGCTCAACATTATTATTGTATTCTAGTAGACATAGGGGGTCTTGTGTTTCAAGGAATTTGGTTTCCTAAGTATTGAATTAATGTAATTATTTAATGTTTTGAGCGATTTTAATGAGAATAGGAATTAATTGAATATTGTGAGGCATAATTGTAAACGTTCTCGAATGTAGGAGAACATGAGAGATTTAGGATAGTTGAGTGATGAGAGGATTGAGAATTGATTGTAAATCTTAGATTAGGAGTTAGTTCATGATTTTGTGGATTTGGGAGAATCCTTAAGGATGAGAAAGAGATTTTAGGATTTTGTTGAGAAGCTTATGGATCTAAACCAGGAATTGGTTTTAGAATCCCTTTTGTATAAATGTTAGCCTAAAAGGCATGATTAGAGGTTAGAGAGGCTAGATAGGTTTTGATTGTAAGCCTATGGGAAGGTTGTAAACAGAGGCCATTGACGTTAGAATATTAGGCCTGTGAGAGGAATTGTGTAACCATTGTTTGTATATCATATAACGAGATTCGATTTATGAAAGTATAAGTGTGTTTAGAATATTTTGAGATAATTACGTATGAATCAGAATTTTGTAATAAATATGTGTGTAGGTAGAATTTTGTAGAATACACAAAGGAGAAGAATGACTCAGAAGAGTCATAATGGATCACTAAATCCATTTGAAGGATCAAAGTAGAGCTTTGAAGGGAGAGCACTCGAAGAAAGACGCAAAAATCACGTTTTGGAGTAAATGGAGCAGTGGAAGAGAGAAAGGGTGAAACTTTCAAAGAAACCCATGAACCACATCAGCACTGGAAAATAGCGTAAATCTAATTAAAAAGTAATAGCATAGAACAATTGGCGAAAGGCGGTTTTGTAACAGTGAAAGCGGATTTTGGGCGGCCTCAAAACCGTAAGCAGTGTTGAATGACGAGCGTCGATTCCACTATCAACCGACACAGGGCAGTGAGAGGAGAGAGAAAACCACTTTATCGGGTGGTTAAACCTCGTGCTAGTCATGCACCCAAAACCCCTGACAACCATCGGATCTAGAGTGAAGTGATCGACGGTTGGAGATCAAAAAACTGTTTGATTTTCAGAGCAAATATTAACCGTTGATCGGAAGAAATATTGGACAGAGGAGATTGATTGATCGAAGATCGGCAAATGGAGAGTGCAATGGACAGTGTGATGGAATGTCGATACACGATTATGCGGTATCGCCGATAAATGATGATCGACAATCGGAGCAATCGCTAATCGGAGATCAGAGGTCAGAGTGGCATTGTGGAATGGTGGGCAGGAGTGGACCCGCCGATATTTATAGAGGTGGGCTTATAAATTTTGAATTCCGGCTTATATGGTGCGCAGTGGAATTTTAATGTATTCCTTTGTATTCGGTAAAGTATCGTGGCCGAGTATTTTAATATAAAAGGGTGGTTAATTGTTTCAATAGTCGCATATCGAAGTCGGAGACACAACAGAGCATATATGTGGTAAGATTGTGGGTAACTGCAATGGCCGATTGCGATAAAGTTGTTTATCGATAACTATACAAAGGTTTATGAAAGGTAGAAAAAGGTAAGGTTACACATGTTCGTTGTGTTATCTATTATAAAGGGATTATATGGGTTAAAGCATGATATAAGGGCTTTAAGGTTATAACCCAAAGTTATAAGTGGGGTTTTGTATATGTGTTGCCATAACGATATAAAGGTTTATAAGGGTTAATGAGTCCCAATATTCAAGGGGATGAAGGTTAAGGGGTGATATGAGTCCCGATAATGAGGGATTAGACTTTGGTTAGTCTATTAAAATGTTTCCATATGAATATAAAATAAAAGGGCCTTAACCATCACCATGATTGAATATTTGACCCGGTAGGTAATATCTATTCCTGGGAAAATGGTTTATGCATAAGTATGCATGAATTTGTGGGTAAATCAGGGGTAACCCTGCATCAATATATGAGTAACTTAACAAAAACATATAGGAAATAATTATGAAACAAACAATACCAATGAGATTTTATTGTGCTAAAAAAATTATTCTAAAGAAATTAATACATGGAACAATCATCGTGAACATTATGTGCTCCCTCTTTATTGACTTCCACGGAGGAATGTTAAGTAGATCTGGCCTCTCCAAATGGATTGACATCGTCAACTGCTAATGAAAGCCTAAGATTACAAGGTTATTCTTTAAAATTTTGCCACCTTTCCTCTATATTCCTAAATGCATATCCATACGTAGGCATTCAAAGAACACCATCTTCATTTTATTCGTTGCATGGTAATCCATAAGTTCTGCTACGCTTTTGCACCTGAACAATTATTGCAGACATGGAACTATGGGAATATAATGAAGAAACTTGCAAGGCACCTTTTTTGTTTCTTTATTGGTTTTATATATAATCTCATCACATTTTGGGCATTTGCATTTCAACACATGTTCTTTATAATAGAGAATATCATCATTAGGGCATGCATGAATAGCTTGATACTCGATTGTAATATCTTTCATAACGACATGTAAAGCTCGATATGTACGAGGTAAAACATTTGATCTTGGTAACAGAAATTCACCTAATAATCTACAACATAAAAAAACAGTATTGGTTAATGTACTAAACAATATTAATCATACATATTTCATCCAAATGTTAC